>JAEAOA010000682.1:297500-712500 GCA_016746295.1 Potamilus streckersoni
ATCTATCTAATTGTATCGCACACCCGGCAGTTTCGAGGCCAAACGTGCATACTACCATTAACGTGTATTCATACAATTACCATGATCAGTGCGTTTAGATGGGATATTCCCTCTCACCTGTACCCAGCAGACCACTGTCGTGACCGGCCAGGTGAGTATAGGTAGCACCTGGGTGAACCAATCTTCGATAACCCAAAATTTGCAGTTAGGTTAGTATCATTGGCTGGCAACGTTTATGATACAATTAATGCACACGAGTTATCAAACTTACTGCTGACGAAAATAGCTGCTATTTCTGGATAAAGTACATAAGTCGCCCAGCATACAATTATGACAGGTACAAAAACTGAGAGCTAATGTCAACTAGATGCTGCAACAAAAATGTGCCGTGGCATAGGTAAAAAGCCATGATCCGTCACCATGCTGAAGCGAGGGAAAACATGTGTTTTCAGAGTCACCACCGGCATATGCGTTATACCCATATAATCAATGAGAACATGGAGGTAATAAACGTCCCAATGGAAGGTCCTGCCGATAATCCTGATTAAAACTACATGCGTAGTCATCCCATGTATGTTTTGCTATGCAGTCATACGCTGCGATGGACTCTGCATCGATTCGGTGCTTTACCGGGGCAAGGAAGCAATGGCAATATCAATTCGGTACATGAATGTAAGCTAGAAGAGATTCGTGACGTATTTCTGGTGACCGCAGATATTATGGACTTGGCCTGCTGCAATGGCCTCAAGGAAACAAAGCACTACCATGATACTGGTAAAGAGGTGAGAGTGAGCTGGGTCTTGAACCTTTTACAATTCTAGATTTTAATTCATCCAATAAATGAACACCTAACATATCTCAACACTTCAATTATCCAATCAGTAAATTCCTTCCAACTATATACCGGTTTATTTTCTAGAAATGAAACCCAAATAAAAAAAACTATTTATAGATCATGAGCTTAAAATAGAATTTAAATGCAAGGACACAAATTATCAATGTAATATATTGTTGATAAGTGATTAGCACAATCTAAAGTCACAAACGAAACGTCAAACTATATATAATTGAATGTAGAGCTAGAAGAGATTCATGACGTATTTCTGGCGACGGCAGATATTATAGACTTGGCCTGCTGCAATTTTCTCAAGGAAACAAAGCACTACCATGATACTGGTAAAGAGGTGACCATTGCTGCCACATAATTGTCAAGTACAGCGGCGGGGTCCACAAAACATGTATCCTGAAGCAGCGCATCTAAACAGAAAAAAGTAGCTGGCAGTTGTGGTTGAGGCGTTCACTTCATCGCGCAGGACTCAACGGAAGAGATCATTCCAAACAACATGGACAATATGTGGATTTATCATTGCGGCCATTGCAGTTTTTTGACAGACCCTATTTTCTTAATAGCAGCATGGAAATGTTGGCAAAAATCATAGCAAAGGTGAAAATGGATACTTACTGAACCATAGTTCATTGCACAGAACATGGTCCATACATTTATACAAAACATGCCGTATACCCGATTCGGATACGTTAGTAGTAAGGAGCGTTTTAACCAAAGCGAGCTCCTGCTGTTGAAGGCCTGCTACTTAGCAATTCCGCCAGCATGTTTAAGAAAAACTGCGTGCACGCAAATAATGTGTGGAAGATTTTTAAATACCAATACGTATGCTACAATTACGGTTTCTATACCTAAAGATCGGCGTGCTTCTGCTGCATGACTGGATTGACGCATTTTAGGCCACTCAGCACAGTACAGTACCACAGCTCTCCTGGAAGGAGCTTGAACGCCCATTTAAACATAATTTAGTTTTAAGGACCAGATGTTTACAGTCATCGACATGCACTTATTTACCTCTAGGAGGTCAGACTCAACCGAAAGCAAATAATAATATGTACCCAGATTATGTCATTGAAAAACCAAACAGATGGACATCCTAACTACACACATACGACATCAACGGCTGCGCGGATGATGCAGCGTCTGCCACCTAATGTTTTGAGTTGCTCGATCCGCCTGTTCATAAATCAGTAATTTATGACTACATTCTTAGAGTAGACATCGATTAATCTGGACTTTCATGGCGTGCACTACATTCTGACCTCAAAAGTATTGTGCAGTCCAGACAGTTGTCTGAGCGACGTTCACAATGGCTTGGTAAATGAACTTTGCGGTAAATTCACTGAGTGCACGATGAAAGAACTCAGCTTGGAAAAAGGAGGTTATATAGTTCCCTACCAAAATCCATAGCTTTATACCATATTTGGAATGCATGTCGGAAATTTCACTAGACATTGGAACTAGACTACTTGCATTAATGGCGACGTGCATGCAGACGAGAACACATTTCGGAATTAAAGCAAACTTCTAGTTTGTACAAGAGTTTTGCAAGTTGATAAACAACTTTGTTTTAGAAAGAATATGTAGAACCTGCGGTAACATGCTCCAGATGCACAACTTCAATTACACTCGCGTGACCTTTTGATACTATGTACACAAGTTCCACAAACGAGAAAGTAAAAATAATTTTATTTTATTACTGTATCATCAAATTTAAACGATGGATGTCATGAAATGGACAATAATTAATATATTGTATACGATTAAGTTTAAAATTTCTAAAGCTATAATTTGGAAAACTTCTCTTGTTGGCAATGGATGCAGTATTTTGCAATACAATATGCTTGCTGGGTACAGTTATAACGAAATGTGTAGTGACCTCAGAATATTTCTAATTCAGAACGTTCTGAAAATTTATATTACAGAAATGTGGCACGAGTTGCTATCACTAGTGCAATGATACTCTAGGGAGGATAGTTGTTGCTCGACAAAGAAGAAAAGTTGGATGTTTTCATGTTTTCATGTTTTCGACTTTTTGCAGTGGCACTTGGATAATTTGGATTTGTGTGAATAGTGATGTGTATTGCTAGTGTGTCTGGAGCTCTTTCAAACAGATCGACGTGTGTGTGTGTGTGTGTGTGTGAGAGAGAGAGAGAGAAAATGTTTTGTACGGTGTTATCAAAGTTGGAGAGACCTTAAGTTGATTTACAAGTGAATTTTTTTATATATCTGAAGTTGTTGGATTTTACAACAACTCGGTGAGGTACAGCGGAAGGCATTGATAGCTTCTTTTATTAAGTTTTTCCTAGCGCGTGGACAACATGACAAACAACAGGTCTGATATAACCAAACAAAATAGATAGGTTAACAAAACAGGTAGATTGCTCTGTTAAATGGGTGATAGATATTAAGTGAAATTGGTATAAATTATTTAGTACATAATTTAATTCCTATTTTAAGGCAGTCTTTGGGAATCTGTGATCAGTAATTGTTGTGTTCAGATATAATTTCAAATTTATTTGAATCATTTACTAGACTTAAGAGTGCTTCTATACTTTTCGGACTAAAATTCTATTTTGGGATTAGTGATTGATTGATTGATTAATTTAATTTTAACGGCGCACCAGCACTTTTAGGTTATTTAGCGCCATACAGTAGGTCATAGGTGTAAAAAGAAAGGTTCAACATCGACCAGCGATATAGTAAAAAAAAAACATAGTAGTTAAATATAAAATGGCAAATGTTGGTAACAGTTAAAGATGTTGGTTCCCGATCAACGGGAAATGTAAATGATGAAAATGTAAATGATGTATCTTGATGAAAAGATGTAAATAATAGTTGGTATTAGTGAAGGACATCCTGGTTTATATGATTGAGGTAGATCAAGACACTGAAAACCCTTAGTACATCAGGACATTCTAGATTATTGGTTTTCATTCTGAGAATTATATGATTTAGACTTGGTATAAAACATTTAGAAACATGAATATTTGGCTTTCATTTCACAATACTGCAAGTGTTTTCCGAATTTCAACTTGTGTTCTAGGGATATAAATTATTTGCCGATTTTACTGAACTTGCTGATTGCGCTTCTTCTGTTAGAGATCTTAAAACCTAGATTTCGAACACATAAAACGTGCTGATCAACAGTGCAAATCAGAGGCAGGCGAGGATATCATTGGAAATTCGTAATGTTTTGTTTTAATATTCTACAAAGAATCCGTGACTATTCACGTGAAGTTACGATCAAACCTTACCAGATATAACATTTATATATTGTGGTGCTGAAGGAAACAGCTGGACACTATATGGCGCAAAACCTCACTGTAAACTAAAACTGCGGGCATGGCCAGCCGGGTTCGAGTGCGGAAAGGCAGGTCAAAATGAATAGTGTAAAGTCTTCGTGTGATTTCTTAAGCGTCCGTAGTCCCTTGGAAGGTATGGGGTTGGGTTCAGAAAACGTTACCTTACGTAAGCTATGTAGGGATAGATCAGTTATGACAAATTTGTTATTTTGCGATTTCAGGTAATAAATACTTTGCTAGTTTGCCTTATACATGTCTAAACTATGTCGAGGCAATTTACTTTGTTACGTATCGGCTCGTTCAAAGTAAGACAAAGAACGAGAAGACAAGAAGCTTTATAAATTTTAACAAAAATAATCTATTTTCATAGAAAACATGAAAAATGTATATATGTAAAACAAGACTTACGATTTACGGAAATGATCCGAATTGTTTGTTCTAAAGATAAACACAAGTCCTGTAAAATGTTCTAAACAAACAGTCTGAAGTTCAGTTCCAGTCAAAAATGGCGGATGATGACGTCAGACGAAGGCTAACAGAAAATTCCAGAATTTACACAGTAAAACACAGTTTGTATTGTTCCGTTTCCAATTTAGAATATTTTCGGATAATGTCTGTCATAATCAGTATTGTTGTTTTCCAGGTAAACAATTATTCAGAAAAACGAAGTACAATTAGCTCCATTAGCAAGACATGTTCTAAGTAGACATACGAAAAGACAACTTCTAGCACAAAAATTCCTTTTTTAAAGTAATAGAAGTTGTGTAACTCTAAGATGTTACAATTAACTCTGACTGACTCTTCAACTGTGAATGATTCTGAACATCATACAAAATACTTCAACATATAAACAAAGATAATACGTCGTTTAAACTGCACGCGCATGGAGGACACGTGTAATTTCACAATACAACTGGACATTAGGAAAGTCTGACCAAGTATCAGCCAATCGATTTCATAGCTATTCCTGAATGTTTACTAGTAATGAATTTGCCATCATGCACAGGACGTGCTCACATGAATCACATTTACGACTCAAGTAAACACGACGTTTTCAACAACATATTAGAATGATTCTAATATATTCTTAACAATAATTACATTTAATGAAATAAAAATGAAATTAAATGGTTTATACATTATTCATTCCTTAACACAAACACACACTTAAAATATAGGGTCGTAACAACTTTAACATGTCGAAACTAGGGCCTTGTAGTATGCCTCTAACCTATTGAGTATGGCCTGGTAATTTGCCTGAAACATGTCGAGATATGGCCTGATAGATTTTTTAAGCATGTCTGAATTATGTTTATCTTCTTACGGTCCCTTTTAATACAATGAATGATATTCACTGGTTGAAGTTTCACAGTAAGAAGAGCGATTCTGCTCTGGTTACAATAGCGAGAGCCTTTTGGATATTTCATCATGATTTGTCTCAGTCTGGTTTTCGTAATACATGGAAATCTGTCTAAATTCGACATGACTTTATTGTACTTAAAACATGACAATATATCGAAATTAGACCTGAAATTGGATTGCATAACTGGAAATTTTATCGCAATTCGACATCAGTTTGCTTTACATAATACCGATCATTATATGGGAATTCGACAGAAAAAGATAGTTAAGATAAATGACTGCTTATCAAATTTTGTAGTAAACTATTTTATACTGCAAAATGAAATCTTGAGTATACAAATTCGAAATAGTTTACCTTATATGCTGTCGACAATGATGCCCATTGCAACATATTATTAGAACCACCTCTCTGCATAAATTACCTAAATAATTAGATTAATTTTTGATCGACTTTCAAGATCTTTTAAACAATTTTGTTTGCAATAAAAAAGACATTTTATATTATATACATATTTAATATTATTTATTCTGTATGAGTATTTTTTTACCATATAATTTAGTTAAAATGTAACGTTCAAAAATTGTGTGACAAGTAAAATTATTAGCCAAAATTTACCCACCAACAATCGTCGTTATTTTAAATCAAGTAAATATCTATTGTTGTTTCCAGCATAGCTTGCCTCCTTTTTTATTTTCAATAAGTGTTTATTTCCAAAGATTTACAGATGTGTTTCACTTCAATGAAATTTACTTAAAGTCAAATGTATTTGAAGTGACATATCAATGTCAAAGACCTGAACTCTAAAGCACTAATTATATCAGGTAAGCAGGGCCCGCAAATCTAGTTGCTTATTGATGGGTTCATTGTATCGTTTATACCAAGAAATGTCTCCTGGGATAAAATAGGAGACGAGCGCAAGATTAATGCAAGGAAACATATATTCTTGATTATATAATAATTAACTAGATTCGTCTAATGTAAAACCAGTGGAGCTGTATTTCGTCCCGGGAGTTGTCATGATTAGTTTTAGCAGATGGGACTCACCACTGAGTTGGCTGAGTTCCATGTGGAACTCAAGGCAAATGTGATCATATATGAACCTGTAACAATCGCTGGCGACATACCACGTTGTCTTTTTCTTTGTTATGGGTTTTAGCACCACTTTTCAGCACGTGATAGGCTTTACATAGAGGACAGTATAACTGGTGGATGCAAAACCCAGCAAGAACAATCGACCCAGGGAAGTTCCTGGCAATCTTTTTCACATTCCCACATTCGCCGAGATCGAGACTCGAACCTGCGAGGAAATGAGTGAGATGTTAGTGAGCTGTAACGGTGAGCGCTGTACAGCAGTTTAACTAGGGGCTTCTGCCCCATGGTAAGAAAGGCATCACAACATGATAAGGTAGGCGACAGACAGACAGACAGGCACACTCTGACTTGGTTTTATTATACACACAGGTTCGACAAACTGAGTTTAAACTCGCAATTGTTCGTTGCAATGTAATAAATAACGGAGGGATTAATTTCTGCATGAGAAAGTTAAAATTGAGAGAAATCAAGATCACTACACATTCCTTTTCGCCGAGCTCATTTATGCTATGTCGAATGTTATGCTAAGAATAAGTTGATAGGTAGGAACATACGTTCTGAGACCCAAGGGAATTCCAAGATGTGTATCTTTTTATACACTCTGAACTACTATTAACTTTGATAATGTATGGTTTATATGTATATCCATCGCTGTGCGAATATAAATAGACAACCAAGGCCGTCGGTTGTGCGTTGTTCTGTGCTAGACGTTTATATTCTATAAAACTGAGTTATGTAAGCCATTGGAATCTTTTCAGCTCTTGTAGTACTGTACAAAGCAAATGTCTTAGTACTACAATATATAAAACATTCATTTGCACTAACATCTCAACAACCGTAGAAATGAAACAGTAGCAGATTTTTTTACATTGCTTTTCAAATAGTAACAAGCATAATCACATTATGTTTGCATGGAACTAATGAGACACTTCAGTCAGATGTCAAACATCATGCTAGATTACTTCAGTCATTCAGATGTCAGAGATCAACACTATGCTGCATAAATTACTTCAGCCATTTCAGATGGCAGAGATCAACACCATGCTAGTTAAATTACTTTTGTGTCTTAACTAATGCAAATTATTAGTATTGATATTGTTTCCAAAAAATTATTTAAGATAGATGACCAGATGCTAACCAGACTGATGTTTTTGTTTCGTAGTTTGACATTCACTCCGATAATTTTCATGTCAACAGCTACAAAACAATTTAGTTGTAAATATTAACCTCCAGTTAAACACCTCAAATTAAAGAATCTACAGGTTCATAAAGTAATGTAAGTCTGAATGAAAAATTTAAATAGAACACATCGTGTTATCTTTATCTCATTATAAGGAAGGTTTTGACCACAGCCTTATACGGGTTTGAAAAACAGTGGTAATACAAACCTTAACTTAATCGAACATGTACTAAAGCCGTTGTCATAGAAATAAGGGCATATAATTCAAAGGCAAACATATTAGGGATACAATTTCTGTTTTCCATTGCATGTATTTTAGAAACTTGCGAAGTTAAATTATAAATATGTTCCCCTGTTGTTTGATAGGTTCTGCAGACACTACTTCTTCTCGAATCAAAAACTGCAAATTCGATGGGTTAAATAAATATTACTTCTGTTCAGATCAGAAACTAAATCTGTTCAGATCAGAAACTAAATTTGATGAGTTAAATAGACTACTTCTGTTAGATTAGGGAACTGTAAATTTAACTTCTGTCTGGCTGCGTCGCATGCTTAAAACTACAGTAACAGGCACAGATCGTATGTGCGCATTTACTAGTCATTTATTAAATATAACTTGCTGTTTGAAAATATAATACAAATTTGCTAAACCAATGTCTATTCAGTCCTGATTATTGAATGATCTGTACCTTAACTATAAACAAGAAATTTCCAGGCGACAATTATCAATCGCCATAGACTTTAGAAAGGTGGTCATGTAATAAACTTAGTCAAGAAAAGAGCACATCTAGTCTAATCGTCCAAATATAAGGTAGTACGAGTTTACTTAGAAAATATTCGTCGCTTTCAGTGTGACAATCCGGATTGTACTGGATCACACCGTTTAGCTGATCTCGTCCAAACTGACTTTGCGATAGGTACTTCTGGGTGCATGTAAATCACGACCCTCTAAAGGAATATGTATGTATGATGATCCAAATAGATTGAATAATAGCCATTTAAATGTATGTGGAATCTAAATCCAAAAATGACACCCCTTACTTAAATAGTCTTCAAGGCTAACATGATACGTATGACACTTACTATAATTTAATCATAGTCATAATAACGGACGGATTGATTCCAAAATAATAAGTAGAGGGCCCTAAACCAACAGGATATTGCGAATAAGAATCCTACAAAGGAATCTCCACCCTACCCAAAAAATCAACCAAAATCAGTGAACTGCTACCATCATTACACACCTTCCGAAATACCCCAAATTAGAAATGTTTACAACAGTGACAACGCATATAACAACTGCAATATAACAATTGTCGCTTTTGAGTTCAAATATGACCGAATTCAGACACCAATCCAATGTCATTTGAAGCCATAGACAGAAGTCTTAAATTTAGATTTTCCTTGTCTAGAATGTTACGTATCGGCTCGTTCAAAGTAACAGTGAACACAAAAAGCTTTGTAAATTTGAACAAAAATAATTTATTTTTCTAGCAAAATGAAAAAAATGAAAATATGTTAAACAAGGCTTACGATTTACGGAAACGATCCAAATTGTTTGTTCTAAAGATAAAAAAGTCCTGTAAAAAGTTCTAAACAAATACAGTCTGCAGTTCAATTCCATTCCAAAATGGCGGAAGTTGACTTCAGACGAAGGCTAACAGAAAAATCCAGATTTTACACAGTAAAGCACAGTTTGTATTGTTCCTTTCCAATTTAGAATATTTTTGGAAAAATGTCTTTGTCCAAATCAGTAATGTTGTTCTTCAGAAAAACAATTATTTAGAAAAACGAAGTAAAATTAGCTCCTCTAAAATACATGTTATTCTACGTCGACATACGAATAACAAGTTTTTTTAGCACAAAAATACCTTTTTCAAGGTAATAGAAGTTGTATAGCTTTAAGATGTTACAATAAATTCCGACTATGTGAATAAATCTACAATTATGAATGACTAGGACTGAATTTAAACGTCTTACAAAATACCTAAACATATGAAAGAAGTTTATACGTTGTTTGAATTACACGCGCATGTAGGACGCATGCAATTTCACAATACATCTGGACATTAGGAAAGCCTGACCAAGTATCAGCCAATCGTTTCATAGCTATTACTGAATGTTTACTTGTAATGAATTTGCCATCATACACAGCACGTGCTCACATGAGTCACATTTACGACTCCAGTAAACATGATGTTTTTCAACAATATTAGACTGATATTAAAATATTCATATTAAGAATTACATTTAATGAAATAAAAAGATTTATACAAAATTCATTCCTTAACACCCACACTTAAACTACAGGGTCGTAAAAAGCTTTCGATCATGATTTTATTTCTATATGCCGATATACAACTGTTCACACATTATGAAAAGAGTATACACGAGGGATTGTTTTAGTTTAGTACTAGTTACAATGTGATTACGTTGGGTGAGTTGTTGAAATAACTAAGGTTCGAGTTTCAATCCATTGCATATACAGACAGGTTAAACCTGCATGGCGACTATATTTTGTCAACATGCTATTTCACCTATTCTTCTGTAAACACCAGTTCAGACATTTTGATTGTTAATTACTGAGGTTAAATGCCTTACAGTTAAAAGCAATTTCTGTCCATATCACAACAATTCGTAGTTGCCTTTCATATTGATGATAATAAAGATCAGAAAAGATGCAACCCTTTTCAGAAGATAGTAAAATTATCAGAGAATATAATTTAGCTATAATTAGATTTATATATTAAAGATAAAAAGTTAAGAGAAAATTATATAAAAACAATATCTTTTGGAGAGAAATATTGTTAGAAATTTTATTACATGATTATTTAATTTCGAAATCATTCGGCACTGACATGGACAAGTTACATTATCTAGAGCATGAATAAATATCATGACAATAAAGGCACAATCACCGTCAAACGCTCTTACGTTTGCTTTATATTTTAATGAGATTTTTAATAAACATGGAGCACAATTTATCAACTATATGAATGAATGAAAACGAGCGGGAACTCAAAGTTAGCATATCTGCCTAACCAGTTAAGGAATCGTTTATATTTTAACTCCTGAACTATGCTGGACCATATTTCCCAAAGACAAACACCAGCTGTGAAGCAACGATTTCTTGGTAACAATATCAAGCTTCAATATGGCAAAGCTGTAATAATTGAAAGGCTTGGCATCAAATCATGTTTGCATAGATAATACTTTCCTATATGGGTCTGTCTAAAGATATACTACTAATCCTGCCTATTGTTTGTTATCTGCTTATAACAATAGCAAACTTTCGTGATACACATACTGTTATGAAGAATAATGAACGATTCAATCTGACCATAGTTTCCTAGCTGAAGACATAAATAATTTATCGATGATCAATTTTGTAACCGAATGGAAAATTTCAACACCAATAGGCTGGCTCTGGCATTAATACAGCTGTGACTTTGACGTTTAAACAGCAATGGACTGACTCAGACTTTCAAAAAGAAATGTTCTGGCTGCCTCTGACTTTCAAAATGCAATGTGCTAGCTGTAATGTTCAAACATCCATGATTTGGCTGTAATGTTCAAACAGCAGTGAGCTGACTCAATCTGGCTTTAATATTCCAACATCCATGAGCCAGTTAGCTTTGACGTTCAACTGCAATGATCTGGCTTAAAATGTTCAGCTTTGCTAATGGAAAATATTTATAACCACAACATCATCCTTAACGTGATACCTTTCATAAATTCCCTTCACCATAAAATGGTTTCGTCCTACAAATATTAGATATAAAAGACTCGTTGAATTCAAGCACATGGGCGATTTGGAAAAAGTCTGCTGTTTTATATTGTCAGAATTGTTAAATCCTGCTAGTAATTAACTATAAACTGTTAAAGGGCTTTGCGTAAGTAGACAACATTTCACCGTCAGAAATAAAGGATACCCTCAAGTCTTTACACTAAAGAAAATAGCATATTTTACCGTCAATAATAAAGGACATCCTCAGGTCTTTCCACTAAAGTAGACAGTAAAATCTACCACCCGTAATGATGCAAGTATGTTGATAGCATAAACGATGTATCGAATATTTAGTGTTCACGCTTGCTTCATTTAGTTGTAAAGAGATTAAACGTAACCTCCATATACTTATCAATAACATGTCGTGATATATGTAGCCTCGTTGTAGCAACATTTTCTTGCAACAACACGAGTATTGGCGCAGATTACCCATATTACATTTATATATATATATATATATATATATATATATATATATATATATATATATATATATATATATATGTGTGTGTGTGTGTGTGTGTGTGTCATTTGTGCTTATTAATATATTATCTATCTTAGGACGACCAGTAACGATACGATTTTGAATCATTATTTTGACCTTGATATTTTATTATATATATATATATATATATATATATATATATATATATATATATATATATATATATATATATATATATATATAAAGAATACAAATCATATGGCGAATAACAATCCTCTCAAGCGTACTGGATCCACCAAGGGATCACGTTTGTCAGGTATTAATTAAAATAGATGCAATAAACTGACGACGAACAGTACGAAACTAGCAACTAACTAGCCTAAGCGCTATATATATATATATATATATATATATATATATATATATATATATATATACATAACTAACAGGTTTACCTTTTACTTAATTGTTTAGTAATTTATGTTTACATTTATCATCACAAGGTTTTGTGCCATTTGTTCACTTTTTCAAGACCTCTCCGAGTACCTCGTGGGCCGTGCATCAGCCTCGGATGTGTAAGATTGCAGCTTTGAACCTTGGCAGAGTCATACCAAAGACTTGCAAACATGTTACTAACAGCTGCCTCGCGAGGCACTCAGCATTAAGAGGTTAGTATTATGACTGGTTGAGCTGGTATCAGGATAATGCGACTGGATGGGACATGATTCTACACGTCTGATGCATAAACATCCAGTATGGTTGCATTGCAGATATCGTAGCGATCTGACTGAAAAATTGTTGAAGCTATATTAAAATTCCTAATCACTCACTTTATCAGTTGTAGAATTTTACTTTAGATTGGCAGTATTTTTTCGGTATGATGCTGCAGAGGTGCCGTTTAACGCTAATTCTACGCCTACATTAATCGGATTGAAAATCCTCTTTCAATGCAATATTTAACGCTTTGAATCTCCAATTTTTAGAATAATGCTGTAAATTTGCTTTTACAAACAGAGATAATAGTCTTAAACAAAGATAGTATGAGTCTGACATAACGATAATAATGGTATGGAATAAATAGAACAGGAGTCTAAAATACAGATAATAACAGTCTGAAATAAAGAGAATAAGGGTCTGAAAAAGATAAGAGTCTGCAATAAAGATAATAAGGGTCTGAAATGAAAATAAGAGTCTTACATAAAGATAATAAGGGTGTGGAATAAAGTAAACAAGAGTCTGAAATGAAGATAATAATAGTCTAAAATAAGGAGAATAAGGGTCTGAAATAAAAGTAATAAGGGTCTGAAAAAAGCTAATACAAGTCTGAAATAAAGATAATAAGAGTCAGACATTACGATAATAAGAGTCTGAAATAAAGATAATATTACACCTCTGTTATACTTTAAAGGAACAATGATAAGAGTCTGAAATATTTACGATAAGAGTCTGATTTAAAGATTATAAGGGTCTAAAATAAATATAATTAGGGTCTGAACATCACAGATACTAATGATAATACGGAAAGTTATTATTGTCACAAACATGCAAAACTAGTCATTTGGAATATTTTCCTTTCCACCAAGGATACATTTTATCATTGTGGACGTGAACATTACTCTGAGACAAAAAGCCTTGTCATGAATAAGGACATTTATGTTTTGTCATTCAGACATATTGACCTTGACATATCATTGACAACGTATTTAGTAAATAGAAGTAGTCAACCTATTAAAAGTAAGTAGTCCCTATGTTATGCCCATGTAAGAATCCTTGTGGTGTTTGCATAGCTTATATCTCATTTAATGCTAGAATGAATAATATCAGTCATTGTTCCTTTACAATAAAAGGAAGGTGTCAGCCTACCTTCCTTACCAGGATATATTTTTCATAACACTTATTAATGCGCATTGATTTTCGTTATACCATAATAATCTTGATTAAGGTTGATATGATATCAATATTGGCTATGGAGATTATGAAATTAATATTGACTAAGGCTGATATGATACTAATACTAAGGCTGATATGAAATTAATTCTGACTAAAATGCTAACAAAACTTATATGATAGTATTGATATGATAACAAAGGTTGATATGATATTAATATTAACTAAGGCTTATATGATATTAATATTAATTAATATGATATTAATACTAACTAAGGCTGATATGATATTAATATTAATTAATATGATATTAATACTAACTAAGGCTGATATGATATTAATATTAATTAATATGATATTAATATTAGCTAAGGCTGATATGATATTAATATTAACTAAGTCTGATATTAATATTAACTAAGGCGGATATTAAACCTAACTAAGGCTGATATTAATATTAACTAAGGCTTATATTAATATTAACTAATAATGCTATTAATGTAATTAAAGATGGTATTAATATTAACCTAGGCTTACACTGACATTAACTAATGTTGATAATTAATTTTAACTAGGGCTGATATTAATATTAAATGAGGCTGATATTATTATAAACTAAGGCTTATATTAATATTAACTAAGGGTGTTACTAATGATAACTAAGGCTGGTATTAATATTAACTAAGGCTGGTATTAATATTAACTAAGGCAGGTATTAATATTAACTAAGGCTGGTATTAATATTAACCTAGGCTGATACTGATATTAACTAGAGCTGATATTAATATTAACTAAGGCTGGTATTAATATTAACTAAGGCTGATATTAATATTAACTAAGGCTGGTATTAATATTAACTAAGGCTGGTATTAATATTAACTAAGGCTGATATTAATATTAACTAAGGCTGGTATTAATATTAACTAAGGCTGGTATTAATATTAACCTAGACTGATAATGATATTAACTAAACTTGATATTAATATTAACTAAGACTGATACTTTTATGCATTTATGAATTATTTTAGATACTTTGAGGAAAATGCGTTTATTCCCTACCGCTATGGTATGAATTACTTTAAGAGAAATTATTCAAAGACATATAGCAGTATTATATAATCAAATTGACGTCATCCACCAGGCTACAATAACGTGTTAAATAGACGTATGCATTCTCTGATAAAGTCCTTACGTAATTAACATAACTTTAGAACTTAGAAAAGTATCAAACACGGTAAGCAAAATCAATTCTTTGGGAAAATATCAGTTATGTAAACGCGTTTGTTGCAATGTCCATCTTTTATTTCAAAACGGTAATCACAGCAAATTATAAACTACTATTTTAACTATGTGCAGTGCCTACAGAATCAGTGGATAGTCGTAAAATATTTTGTCTGTTTATATTTACCAAGTCTGGATTCAGTCAGATCTACAGGTAAGTATACTCTCACAATCAAAGTATCTTTTGGAAAAGAAGTAAATTGTGCATACTATCTGCCTAGACATGCCTAGAACCTGGCCGTTTTGATATTTAGACAAAAGTCAGAAGTCTTCTTCCTGTAACAAGGGATGACAATCACAAATAATGGCTCGATTTCGTGATAGCTCGACCTATTAAGTAAACAACAAATTTATATTGTAACAAATATTGCAAAGACAAATAGTGAAAAGAGGGTTACTTTCACGTCATGCTTGTTTATCGTGACCATTCCCTTAATATCTAGATAATGTCCACAGTTCTGATAAGTATTTGTGCCTTCGCGGAGTTTGCATTAATCATTTCAAATCATAGTGTTTAGTGCAATTCAAATACGGGTTACTGTGCCAACAAGATTGTTCAAATTTATAGAAAATGGGCCACCGTCACTCAGCCAGCAAAGATCAATTGGTCAAACATTTAACAGGCGTCATCTCAACATGTGTCCTTTTAAAACAATTTGGAATTACTTGACATCAATGCTTCTGAAATATGTCAGCTAGTTATTTTGCGACATTTTCTAATCAAATAAATATAAAGCTCTTGCTGGTATAAAAACAATTTTTAATGTCTACATGGAGATGATATAACGAATTAAATATATATATATATATATATATATATATATATATATATATATATATATATATATATATATATATATATATATATATATATATATATATAAACCAGACAATGATATATATTATTAATAAACAACCATCGAATGTACTACAGAAACTGCTACTTCAGGTTTTGGCTTTAATTTTCATAATTTGAGCAGGAGATTTTTCCACTTGTGAAATACTGATGCAATACTGAAACACAAAAACGAATGTTTTTCGCCTCGGGTGAACAGACATGCATGCGCATTCTTTTCAAGTGAGATTCTCTCAAAAAAAGCCCTCTTTCCTCAGGCACTACTTTGTTCTGATATCGTTGATGTGAAGAGCTGAAGAAACATCCACGACGATACAGCTAAGAACCTAATTAGTACAAATGTAGGTCAAGGAAAATTCAATTATAGTCCAAAAAATATTCCATTTAACATTTATCAGTTCTACTAATTATTTTGCCCAAGCTCTTTTGCAAATCAAATACTTAACTAGCTTTTGACGTTCACATTGATTCCCTTGCTTACTGAGATACTGATAAATAACAACTTTTGCAATCTGACTTATAACATTGTTGATATGACGTCCTTGACCTTGAATGTCTATTCCAAATAAAACAAGACTTCAGACTTTCTCCACATTTAGCTTATTATCTTCTTAAGGTTACTGGAGATATCATATGCAGTGGTATAATGATCTCAACGTATTGTAAATGATGTAGTCTAATGATCTCAACGTATTTTAAATGATGTTGTCTAATGATCTCAACGTATTCTAAACGATATGGTATAATGATCTCAACGTATTTTAAATGATGTGGTATAATGATCTCAACGTATTTTAAATGCTGTAGTCTAATGATCTAAACGTATTTTAAATGCTGTAGTCTAATGATCTCAACGCATTTTAAATGATGTAGTCTAATGATCTCAACGTATTCTAAATTATATGGTATAATGATCTAAATGTATTTTAAATGATGTAGTATAATGATCTAAACGTATTCTAAATGCAGCTAAATTTTTGATACAGTAGTCTAATGGCTATGATCACGCTTTCACAGCAATATCGATGTTACCAAACAAATTATACCCAAGACCATTAATTTAAAGACAAATATGGAAATGAGAAACATATAATGCATATCATATTTGATGTTGACCTCAATGAAGTTAATATATAGAAAGAGAAGAAATTACATATATTTTCTATAGAGACACATGCAATTAGCTTATAAAGGAATTCGTTCCTACCTGATTGGTTTTCCTTTGCTGAAGCTTTTTGATGAAGCATTTGTGAAACGTTTTCAATACATTTCTTCAGTTTTCATTACCGGATTTATATGAGGAAGTTAGTAGAGGTATTTCTTATTACCAAATCAATTAGCACATAAATATATCATGGCCCATTGTGTTTTTTTTTCTCCTCCTCGCTTTATGACTAGAGTTTAGGTGAGTAGCATTATGGAAACCTGAAGCATAAGCTAAATATATTTTCCAGCTATTGAGGACTAGAAAAAGCACTTGCAATTTCCTACCACAGGGAGTATCGGTTTGTATTTCCATTATCATAAACAGTCTCTAGTTTTGTAAAATATTCATATCCTGTGACGAAATGTATTTCCTGAACTTTAATCTTCGTTTTTTTAAAAAAGGAGAACTCTATTTTTGGACAAATATTTCCTTGCAAAAGTCGAGTCTTCCTTTAATGACCTTTGTGGAGTTTATTTTGGAATCAAATATCCTGATCAACTAAATCAAGGTTAACTACGAAGCAAAGTAAACTTTACACGCACTTTAGCGTATAAATCATATTCTATACAATATGTGAAGTTGATGTCATCTCTCAGGTATCAATGCTCGGTCGTTAAATGGACTGTTGGATACATAACTGGGAACATTATGTACATGCAAGATTCGTAGAGCACAAAACAGTCATGTTGTCATCAGTAGAAATTAATCTCAGTTCCCATTTCAAACAACTGACTGTCAATGCCATTGAGCAACCTCATTTAGACATGAGGAATTATTGCAATGTCGAAATGAATTTATCATAGCATGAATTGTCAATAACTTGTATCCGGTAGCATGCATTTAAGAAATAAATTGTAACCATCACGTGTCAATTGTACTAGATAAACATTATTTTGTGAGAACAAAGGGTGTTAGAATTCAATATGGTTTTATCGCAGACTATTTTAAGTCAAGCTGGCTTTATCATAGAGTATCTTAACTCCGGCAGGCTTTAAGAAAGGGTATTTAAACTTAAGTGGGCTTTATAAAAGGGTATTTGAATTCTAGAGGACTTGGCCTGCGATGGATCACAAAAATTCTCAAAACTGATGCATATTTGCAACAAATGACACCTGAGAGGTGTGACATAATTATTGTGTCACAGATTATATATATATATATATATATATATATATATATATATATATATATATATATAATACACTTATTTTGATAGACCATATTTAAACTATATATGTACACAAAGTTTCATTTTTAACTATTCTTCATTCTCTCTCTCTCTCTCTCTCTCTCTCTCTCTCTCTCTCTCTCTCTCTCTCTCTCTCTCTCTCTCTCTCTCTCTCTCTCTCTCTCTCTCTCCACATAGCTGCTTGCCTCTTATCCTAAAGTGACAAGAAATAATTTTCCAGAGCCATATCTACTTTGTTTTATGATATTCATATATATATATATATATATATATATATATATATATATATATATATATATATATATATATATATATATATATATATATATATTACTATATCTATATATATATATATATATATATATATATATATATATATATATATATATATATATATATATATATATATATATATATATATATGTGTGTGTGTGTGTGTTTACATGTATAAAACATCTATTTTAATGTGAATGCAAAAGATCCTATCAACTAAATGAAAATAAAATGTGATGATAGTTTTCTTAATTTATAATCTTTCTAAATTGTATATTACTAAGGCCTCTTTATAGACCCTCTGAGCTTTAATTTGAAGTAACTAAGTGGAATTGTTCAAATTTGCGATCGCCTTTCATCCTTGGAAGTGAAAACGTTACAAGCAAATATTGTTGAGTCGGCATTTTTTCATGGTTAAACGTCGCTATGGATAGAGTGGTGACTCAGAGGAGTATTAAATTGTGTCAAATAGGAGTCACTATAATATACTGCAGATAAGTGTAGAGTGTTGAGAGGGTTTGCTTTGAGCTATGATCAGCTTCAACATTTCTAAGGAACAGCTGCGAGAATGTTCTTAGCTTGAGAACATCGTTCAAGGGTTTATTTAAAGTTGGGCTTTATTCGGTGGTCATTATCTACATAAAGAAACACTGTCCTTGAAAATATGTCAAACGTTTTCAATAGATTATTAGTGGAATTGTATGGATTTTTCTATCACTCTCCAGACTGACCGAAAGATTCTTCCGAATTATTCGAATTCCTTTTAATGGTTGTAGATATGCAGACGTAGAAAACAAAACAAAATGCTTCCAAAAAACACAGTTTACAATTCTACACTAATTCTTTCGAATTCCGTTTTTACTGATTACTTCTGAGTACTAATTGAAAATATAGACATGGTGATGAAGATACCATACAAATTTATACGAAGGTGTGGATCGTTGACAATTCTTTCTTTAAGCGATTCATTTCTTGTTTTGGTTGTTGTAAAATACATCATGCGACACGCTTATATGTTGGAAATATACTCGCATACAAGCAAATTAACTGACGATATAGAAAATCAAATTTACTCAAGCATTTTAACAAAGAGAGTTGTCGTTTATGTACTTCTCTAAAACAGCATGATGCACAAATGTTTTATATGAAAGACAATAGGGGATAGAGAGTGTTAGCCAATATTTACAGCTAATAGACTGATTTCAATCATTCATAATTTTCCGGCAGTCCAAGAAAAGGTAATTCCATATGCTTTATTATATATTAAACATTAAATATAATTTGGGTCCAGATGGTCACAAAATGAATTTATAACACAATTCGATGTTCACGTTTGTATCCAGAATAGAACTCGACGATAAATGGCACACAGCCATTTTCAGTTCTGTAAGTTCTTAGAAAACATTTTATGGTTTAGACGAAAACATGACGTACCATTTAACAAGAAAACATCGATTGTTTGCTGTAATTTTCCTTATACGTAAGTACAATATAATTTAATAAGATATTCATGTGTGGTACTGTCTCCTAATCCTTAATCAACAATTTGAAAAGTATTAGGCTAATATTAATTACAACCTATCAATAAGTCCATGAGAAAAGAATACAATTCGCTCAAACTCTTCAACGTTCACTTTTCCATATTCATTCATACATTATATTTTAAGAGATGTTCTAACTAAAATGGTTATGAATCCTTCTCTTGTCGTTTGTCACCCTGATTAGATAAATGAGAACGAGTATTCAAAAGAGCATCATTTTGCTCATTGCCTTTTGACTGATTCAAATTAGAAGCAAAAGTGACCTCATCGAACGCCTGACCAATACATGTGTCAGCTAAAGCAACACATTTCTTATCAAAATTCATTTTCAAAAGCTTTCTTTGCCATATTTCTGGTAACTGCACAAGCTGGGAATAAATCAGGGATTTATTTTTCAAAAGAATCAACTTTCTTATCCAAAGAATGCTTGTTAGTTACAAGTAACCATTACCTTGTCTCCAGCTAAGTCATTGCCTCGCAACAAATGAATGCCTTCAACGGCTAAAGTATACACTATACTGACTAACTGTCACATGTCATTTAACTAAGTCTGATGACAAATTAAGAGAATGGAGAGGAACATTAACAAGGCCGGACGGTACTCTCTGAATGAGAACACTCATTAGAAAAGGTCTTCTCAGTAGAAGGCAAAATAAACGAAACTTAAAGACTGAGAAGCTGATGTATCCTTGAAAATTGTAATAATGATAGGATTGGCCAAATCACCTAAGAGTGATTAAAAAAATTTCGACTTGAACAGTTATAAATTCACCAAAATACAAACAGACTGAGGTTTTTCAAGCCCAACATATTTATTGTTTTCAATACATGACATTGAACTCTTAGCAATAACAGCATTTGGAAGAGATCTATCTTTATTCTGATGCCTAATTCCATCTTTTTCATGTTTAGTCCATTTTCTTAATGTTATAGTCTGTCATAGACTTTCTGACAAATGCCAAAACACTTTTGTCAAAAATATTCTCTCCTACCAAATATTGAATTAAAATATTGTTGATATTTTTTGTCAAGGAAGAAACATCGAACTTTAGAAACATCGAACTTTCTGGCAAGTTCAAGCAATTCTTCTTGTTTTAAACTATGCAACTGTTCTGAGTTGGACTAGAAAGGAAACTCCATTTTTGATAACGTGATTGTAAAAGAAAGCTTGTTGTTTTCACTAAAATTTCAATGGAAATGGGATTTGAATGGGGGGAGGGATTTAAACAGTTTTTTGACAGTTTCATATATCTCAAAGGGCGAGACAGCAATTTTATTTTTGTTACATATCAGCTCGTTAGTGTAACATACAAAAAGACTTTACTTAATATAATAAAAACGTATTGCAAAAAGCGTGCTTACGCGAGTCACATTTCAGTTTTTAAAAAAACCACCATGTTTCTAACAAAATCTCAGAAATTGCGAACATAGTATTCATCATAATAATAATTATATTAAATGAAATAAAGAACTAGAAAGAGTTCAAATTTTAATACACATGAAATTCAACTATAGGGTCGTAACAGTTAAATAATCACATAACCTTTGAGATGAGGTAAAACTTTATACGTGTTCAATAATCACATAACCTTTGAGATGAGGTCTAAACTCAGAAGTGTTAAATAATCACATAAACTTTGAGATGAGTTAGACACTCATAAGTGTTAAACATTTGTCATAGAACGTTTGAGACGAGGTTAATACACGAGACGAGGTTGAAACTCACGTGTCCAAATGTGGTTGATATCTTGTGAAACAAATACTGCAACCAATAATCCGATCGTACGATAACTTTTTTTCACGAATTAATAGAAAACAAATATAATTTGCAATGTCTTCGAAATACTAAAACAATTTTGCATTCTTTACGAAATTTTATGCTGCTTGAAATTCGACATTCGACATGTATTTCCACCAAAATAATTGTCCTGATAATCTAAAGATGTGTTAACAAACTGGGACACATTGATATCGGTACTTGTAGAAATAAATATTGGACTCATTATCATCAGTAATGGTATACAAAATGGTTTCAAGGATTAATAACTGAGTTGTGAAGTTTAAAAAGTGTACAATACTAACCTACATGGTGTATTGTATGTTTATTAGAAGAATAGCACATACTTTAACACAAATATTCTAATCTGCATCTTGTCATATAGATATGTCGTAAACTGCAGACACAGACTTTAATTTATTTCACTGAATTTATGATTGGGTCCTGTAGGAAGAAAGACATATTATATATATATATATATATATATATATATATATATATATATATATATATATATATATATATATATATATATATGCGAAGTATTTGGCGAATGAAGCTTAGATGCAAACACTGAAAATTTTGCTGATGCATTGCATCGCTTTACAATTTTAAACAAATTAATTACATTTGCTTTTATAGTTCCCTTTTCGTGATCCTAATCATATCGATCATGCTAACAATTTGTATTCTGAAATCATGATTAGGGAATAAAGTGAGACAGCAAGCGCCGACGTTTATTAATTCTGAAAGTAAGTGTCACTGCTTTCATATGAATAGACAGACACAGAGAGAATATCCCAGTAAGATATATCTTCTTGTAGATGAAAGCTAAGAATAAGTTGAAATGACAATGTCAGCTCAAATGTGACCACTCAATCTTGTATATTTCAAACCCAAATGAAGGAAATGTGAATCTTTCATATTAGATAGGATAAATAAAATACAAAAACAAAATTTGTTGTCACCTCGAACCATTGATAGTGATTTATACCTATCATTAACATAAAGGCTGCTTCTAAGTATGACTATGTAAATTGGTCGTAATAATTTGTGAACGCTTTGAGTCTTGTATGGTAATGCAAACTTAATCGTGATAATGTAACGCTTTGCATCACGAGCGATGATACATGTGGATTTCAATGAAGCACTACCCTACAGCTTTTAGAGAATGCTTCTCGCAGTTTATATGGCATATATATATATATATATATATATATATATATATATATATATATATATATATATATATATATATATATATATATATATATATATATATATATATATATATATATATATATATATAGTGTGTGTGTGTGTGTGTTGATCCTACTGGTCAGAAGCAGTTCGAATAAACTGACGATGCTCATAATTTTATTATTATGCTGTGAAATTATGTTACATTCAGGCATCAAACCAACAACCACACTCCATACAACTTGAAGCTGTTTTATATTGCAGGAATCATAACAGCTTCTAGTTGTATTGCATCCAAGTTTGGTAACAATAATCACAATTAATACACCTTCGAGACCTATCTCTCTGATTGCCATAGTTATATCGTATATAATAAAAAGTCCAATACTAATATATATTTACCTCACTTAAATGGAAAATCATATAATTTCTCCATAGCTATGGTGTATCTATGATAATTTTGCTATTATTATTTTACTAGCCATGGATGCTTTGAGGCGACCAAGAAAAAAATAACACGAACGGAAATGGGTCTGCGACTAATGCTTCTTATATGTTGGAAAATAATATATTTTGTAAAGAAATTGTGGTCTACATAGACTGGACACAACCATTTTTGAGCACATTTTTATGCAACTATCAAAATAATATGGGCAGCGTTACTGGTCCATTAGATCCGTACGTGATGGAATAAAACGCTCCAGCCCGACGAGTCTCTTAACTATGGGCAAAATAACGTCATGATAGCATACCATCACTGGGAGGATGCCTTCCTCGATGAAGTCAACGGCCAGAGCAGAATGGCTTTAAGATACATATTGTTAGGACCAGGGCGTGCCATATTATATCAGTGGATTTCAGTTTTGATTATCCACTATGGAAATGGATGAGCTCCGCCAGGCTGTATCTTGCCTTTTGACACACCACATGAAGACAACTAACAATTCTTACATACCGGATGGTTCGCAGCCCGGGTCAACAATGACCGCAACATCCGCTGCACACCAGGGCAGAGATGACAAGTATGCTACTGGTGCCCTCACTACCAAGATTCGTTGGAAAGAAAACATCATCATGGGTACATGGAACGTTAGAACTGGTGACTGTTGAAAATTTGAAAGAACTTGCACATAATTAGAGAGGTAAAACTGGAATAGTATTGGTCTCTGCGAAGTGCGCTGGAAAACCTTTGGCGAACAAAAAAAACAGATGAATAGCATAAGCTCCATTTCAGCGGAGCAGGGGCCAAACACAATCATGGCTATGGATTTCTTGTCCCCAAGGGCATTATGTACAGCGTTTTGGCTTGCTGCCTAGTCTCAAGCAGACTCGTTACCATCCGCCTGAGGGAGACTCCTTTTAACATCAAAATCATACAGGCCTATGCATCCACATCTAGCTATGATGACAACGAACTGGCGAATTTTTTTTATTACCAACTGCATGTAATTGACAACTCATCAAAGAAGGGCATTCTGTTTGTACAAGGAGACTGGAATGCAATGGTGGGAGTTGATTCACGTACAAACTGGCAAAGCACCCGTGTACCCTTATGCAATCCAGAAACTATTGAAAGATGACTCAGGCTCTTGGCGTTTGCTGCCTACAACAATCATGTACTAGCCAACACATGCAGCCATCACAAAACTTCTAGACGATGGATATGGCACATCACTATCATATTGACTATATCTAGGTTAAAAAAAACATTTCAGCACAGTACACGAAGTTTTCCAGGAGCAGATACTGGAAGAGAAAATGACTTAATAACGTTTACGTCTCCACCTGAATATTGTTAAAAGGCCTAACCAGCGAAGAATCAGATTTGAACTTAAAAAATTCTAAGCTCTAAATTTTTCAGAAACCCTCCAAGCACAGATAGATGGTAAACTTGCTCCATTGATAACCCTGGATAGCCACCACACCGACCAAGAGTCCTTGACAACCACATTCAACACAGCTGTGACTAGCACAGCTAGCGAGATCATTGGCAAATATCGTCGAACAAAGAAACCTTGGATAACAACAGATATCTTTGAGCTATGCGACAAAAGAAGAGAATTGAAAAAAGGAAAATGAGATCATGAAGGAGTTAGAAAATACGGAGAGATAACATCATGATCAGGAAAACCATGAAAAAGACAATGTAATCCTGGATGCAAAGACAATGCTGCAAAAATGAACAGTCTGAGAAAAACAAATTGCAGCAAAATGATATATAAATTGATAACAGACCTCACAATCCATAAACAACGGAAAACTACCATCATCCAAGTCAAATCAGGAAAATGCCTCACAGAAGATCAAGAGATTCTCAAGCGATGTGCAGAATACTGCTCAGAATTATACAGTCATAAGACCTCAGGAGATCAATCAATATTAAATTTTCCACAGATGGAAGAAATTCATGATAACCCCATTTCTTTCGTGAATAGCAGAAATTGCAGTTAGGTCTGTCAAGAAAGGAAAATCAGCCGGCATTGTCAACGTACCAGCAGAGCTCATTCAAGCAGAATGAGAAGAGATAGTCACAGTTCTAAAAACAATCTGTAGCAAAGATATGGCAGAAATGAGAATGGTGTTCAACATTCACTCAGTACTTGACAATTGTGCTCCGCCAAGGAAGGAAACTTACAGCTATGCCAAAGCTTCGGAACCATCAGTCTGATAAGTCACTCGAGCAAAGTCATGCTAAAGATGATTCTCAACAGACTTAAACCTCAAACACAGAAAATTATTGCTGAAGAGCAGCCAGGTTTCAGGGCAGCAAGGAGAACCAAAGAACAAATCTTTAATCTCAGGCTCCTTTGACACAAATACCTTCAGCATCAACAGAATCTATATCACGTTAATATAGATTTCATAAAGGCCTTTAATAGGGTATGGCATGCAGTGATATGGGCAACTACGACGAGTTAACATCAGCTCACAACTGATGCAGGTTGTGTTGTTGAGTACCTCTGTGATAAAGCTACCAACGCTATCCTCATCAAAGGCAGAATAGGAAATTTGTTTCGAAGAACAGTTGGAGTCAGACAGGGATGCATACTGTCACCTACAGTCTTCAATATTTTCCTGGAAATGGATCATGGAGGATGCCATGCATGACCACAAGGGCACTGTCAGTATCGGAGGAAGAAAAATCACCAACCTTCGCTTCAAAGATGGCATAGATTGTTTTTTCAGGAGATGAAATAGACATGGCTTACTTTGTTGAACGCATCGACACAACCTTCCGCATTATGCGGTATAGAGATTAGGGCCGAGAAAACAAAACTGAGGCAAACATCACCACTGACATCGGCGCAGAAGTAAACGTCAGTGGACAGAGGCAGGAAAGAGTCACAAGCTTCGTATTTGGGATACATTATCACAGATGAGGACCATAACTACTTTGCACAATTGTCCATTCAATAGCAACAATAACAAGGTTGAAACCAATATGGAAAACTACCAAGATTGCGATAGGTTCCAAAATAAAGCTGATGCGCTCAATTGTTATATCCATTTTCTGTATGCTTCTGTAACATGGACATTGACACTCATATCACATTTACAAACAAGGATTGGAACCTCGAAAAGAGATGATATTGCAAGATTTGGAACATCATATTACATTGACCATGTAACTAATGAAGAAGTCCATAACAGGATACAAAGAGCCATCATATCCTATCACAACCTCTTGACTACTGTAAGAAAAGTGCAAACTGAAGTGGTACGGTCATGTTTCAAGATCATTTTGACTGGCAAGAATAATCTTGTAGCGCACAGTGCGAGTGTGAAGAAGAAGAGACAGACAGAAAAAGAGGTGGGAATACAACATTAATGAGTGGGCAGCCATGGGATTAGAGGCTCCCAAAAGGCAGTAGAGAGCAGGAAAAATATAGAGAATTGGTTGTAAAGTCAATTCTGTTGCTCCGACGGACTCTTGGGCTAAGAGATTGATGATGATGATGATGATGATGATGATGATGATGATGATGATGATGATGATGATGATGATGATGATCGAATTAAGATAAAACTTACCTTTATTTCAGTTGATGAATTTCATTGTGATCCATATATCGACAAAAACCTGTGTTCAGCAACTGAAAAGGAAACACGCGATATTAATTATTTTGTATCCTTAAAGGGTCATTAAACGACATGATGATTGAGTCAATACACACCACGTTACAGGATAGTGTCTCTCTTAGTTATTTGCTTCCAGTGGTAATTACCTCATACATTTTATAAAAAGTAAAATTTAGAAGTCTTTATTTATTTATTCATTTTGCTGAAAGAAAGAAAACACAATGGATATACTTATAAAAGTTTAAATTTATTATAAAATAATTATAAAAGGTCTGAATATATTTTTGCGTAAACACAATTTACAATCATTTACACTTTCATTTTGACAGCATTAGTAGCTTAGTAAACGGTAAAATGAATGTTATATGATTGCCTATCCTATAAACATACTTAACATATGTTATAGATTGCATATCATATAACCATACTTTAACCTATTTTGAAGATTGTCCAGTGTGCATATTTCAACATGTCTTAAGGAATGTGTATCCTATAGGCATTGCTTGACACCTCTAAAGCATTGTATTTCCTATAGGGATTATGTAATATGTCTAGAGGATTGAATATCAGCTAGGCATTCCTTGACACGTCTAAGAGACTGCATTTTCTATAGGCATAATTTCACCTGTCATATTGACTCCAATTCCTGTATGCATAATATAACCTGTCATACGAATTGCATTTATATATATATATATATATATATATATATATATATATATATATATATATATATATATAGAGAGAGAGAGAGAGAGAGAGAGAGAGAGAGAGAGAGAGAGAGACATAACAAGCTTTTCAAACATTCAATATTAACATTATATCAAACAAGTACAACAAAAACAGTTACTTACAATACGAAACTTTATTTTTGACATCATCTAACGAATAAAATTAATGTTTTGAATATTTGACGTGGGTTATATATAAATTTATATTAATTCGTGCGTGTTGGATTATTGTGACACAGGCGGTTTAAAGTTTATAATAACTCTTGAATGGTGGGTTATTTTTTAATTAGTCCAGATATATTTTTTTTTTGAATGTTCGGTCTTTAAGGAGTAACTCTGAAGATATAACTTTTAAGATACACGCTAGTAAAGACCTTAAAATCCATTTTAATTTTACCTCGATTATGACACGAATATTTTTTGTATCGTCAATCCCTCAATTTGAAGTTACAACTTTCTATGGTGATTATCTTGGCCTGGCTTTATGTACCAATTGTCAGATTTTAAAACTGCGGTTCATTTTGTTTGATATTAACTCTTTCAAATGAGGAAAGAACGTAAAAATCTAAATGCGCACGTGCTTAACACCCTTTCTGAATTAGACTGTACAAAAGGTGGCGCTCTAGTACTTTTTAGAATAATAAAGCTATATCCTTATCTATATTAACCCTCTTTTGCCAGAATGTTCAACAGGTAAAACAAAAATGTAATTTAATAAGCAGGTGTAGCTTTATCCTAGTAAATTAAATTTCCTTTTGGTAATAATTGTCTTGCAATATATAAGTAAATGACAAAATGACATTGATTACAACACACCAGAAATGGTTTATTGACCATGCGCAGAAAGTCTTTCAAAGAATTTATGTCATCAAGCAACAGAATATGAGAAATAACTTGTACGTAAGGACTAGCAACAATCAACGTCTCTCGAACATTGGTTATACGTAAATTTGTACCATCTGTGAACACATTAGATTGTTCGTATCTCCACCTATATTATTAAACTGCCCATAATAATAATACATTCATGGCGTTTTATAGCATGAATTGAGACTTAAAGGTGATGGATATTTTACATTGATCAAATAGTGTAAAACTTCACGGCAAAATTAGAGCAATATACATCTCTTGTAATATGCCACGTGTACAATAATAACTGTCGTCATATAACTGAACTATATTATATGTGAACGCATTGTTTTCATATACACTAAAAACATTTAGATCAAAACTAATAACGATCTCGAAGAACGGATTATTTATATAACCTTGACCCCCAATTTTGTATGGGATCTTTTGTCAACACAGACGTCTCAGTCAATTTTATTACAGCTCTAAATTGTCATCTATAGTAATATGAATGGGAAAAGTCTAGCGTATTAATTACGAATATAAATCAGAATTTAAAAATCAATTTATGTGCATATATCAAATTCTCAACTGAAGTTCAAATAATCGATTTCACCCACCAGCTGCAAGCAATTTCATTTGCAAAATATTTTTTCTTTTTTTCTTATGTTTCTTTCAAAAGTATTATAGCAATATATAATGCTTCAAAAATGAGCTGATCGTGATAACAGTAAAATGCCTCGTGTTTTGGGTTGGTGGGTGGGTGTAAAACATTTGTTTTAATGATTTCGCTTTCATGCGTACCATGTTAATGCTGCAGTTGGTATGTTCACTTTAATACTTCGCTCTGCTCAGCATTGACAATGTTATCCCCATCTGATCCTATTTAATTTTTATGTGGGCGTTCCGATATGTAGCTGCATTACCGACTTTCTTTAGGACTGGAGTGATTATAACAAAATTTTCATCGCCGTGCATATCAGCACAACTCATTCAAACAAAAGGCGTTCTGTGTGCATGTAATACGCCATGTTGGTACCAAAGTTGTGGAAGGCCTCTATTTTCAATATATTAATTACAGAGCCGTTATTGGTGGTCTCCTGTACCACATGTAAGCACAAATCGTCCGTATCATCTAATTTTCATTAATATGCACCCTAATTTCATTAAACATGTCAACAGAAAAAAACAACAAAAATGATATTTCCCAAAACCAACCATTTTCCATACTTCCTTAAAAATCGCAATGTCCTTACTTTATTAACAATCAAGCTGCATTGCTGAATCGGATATGCTTTGAAGTCAGATAAGTCAGTGAATAGGACGGATTAGGTTACCCCTATCTTACCTCTCTCTCTAAGTCATTCATATTTATAGGATCAGCCTATAAAAGAAAGCGAGGTGAATTTACATAACGAGGATGCAGGTTTCATGTTGCCAAAAATGTATATAGTACAAGTAATTCATAGTACATCATTAACAGTAAACACATGCAAAATGAAGAAATAAATCAAAGCGGTGTATAAAATGCTTCTTAGAAACACAAGAAGGACCAGAATATCTTCCTCACATATACACAGACAAACGCACGCATCAAATCCAACAACAAAAAATACGGCTATGTCTCTCAATCAGTATCCCTGAAGTTAATACCATAATATACATACATATGCTATCACCATCATCATCGTTATCAACATTATCAATCCCTTAACCCAAGAGGCACCTCAAATGACTTTACAACCAATTCACTCCATCTTTCCCCGTTTTCTACTGCCTTTTGAGAGTCTCCAAATCCTGTGGTTGTCCACTTTTTAATGTTGTCTTCCCATCCTTTTGTCTGTCTGTCTCTTCTTTAGCACTCTCACACTGATTCTTGCAAGATGATGATCTTGAGACATGACCGTACTACTTTAGTCTGCACTTTTTTTTTACAGCGGTCAGTGGTTTCAATCCTTGCTTGTAGATTTAATATCTTAATTTAGTCTTGTATTATCATAATTTAGTCTGGTATTACCTTAATTTAGTCTGCTGTTACCCTAATTCAGTCTGGCATTACCCTAATTTAGTCTGCTGTTACCATAATACAGTCCAATATTACCCTAAATTAGTCTAGCATTACCCTAAATCAGTCTGGCATTACCCTAATTATGTCTTCCATTACCCTAATTCAGTTCAGTATTACCCTAATTAGTCTAGCGTTACCCTAATTCAGTCTGGCATTACCCTAATTATGTCTTCCATTACCCTAATTCAGTCCAGCGTTACACTAAATTAGTCTAGCATTACCTTAATTCAGTCTGGCATTACCCTAATTATGTCTTCCATTACCCTAATTCAGTCCAGTATTACCCTAATTAGTCTAGCAGTACCCTATTTCAGTCTGGCATTACCCTAATTATGTCTTCCATTACCCTAATTCAGTCCAGTATTACACTAATTAATCTAGAATTACCCTAATTCAGTCTGACATTACCCTAATTATGTCTTCCATTACCCTAATTCTGTCCAGTATTACCCTAATTAGTCTAGCGTTACCTAATTCAGTCTGGGCATTACCCTAATTATGTCTTCAATTACCCTAATTCAGTCCAGTATTACCCTAATTAGTCTAGCATTACCATAATTCAGTCTGGTATTTCCCTAATTATGTCTTCCATTACCCTAATTCAGTCCAGTATTACCCTTAGTCTAACATTACCCTAATTCAGTCCAGTATTACCCTAATTAGTCTTCCATTACCCTAATTCAGTCCAGATATGTCTTTTTATCGCTTTTAACCAAAGACTAAGAGTAAACTTTCATTCGGATAAGAGTACAATGTGGGATTCTTAGTTGTTTATCTAATAAGGTTAAAGAACAAGAAACCCACGTGAAAATGGTTCGGGAATTATCTGAAAGAATTGGAAGGTAGAACAAAATGTCTGCCTATGTGACTGTCTCATTGTCTGGGACACCTTTCTGTCTGCTTACCTCATCGGATTCCACAGACAGCCAATGTTAAAAATAAGTAATCTTCTTGGCATGATATCTGTACACCGTGCTGGTCTCGCATACAGAAGGGTCGATAATACAATAGCTTTCTGGACCATCATTTCTTTCTTACAAATAGATCTTCTGCGTCCCAACATACTTGCGTCTAATCGGATGATCAAGATTGTTACAATGCAATACGGATGCATTATTATTCATTTCTTTCATTTTACCAGAATAGTATGGTTTTTACACATTGGAAGTTTTGTAATAAAAATTAACGTCTCTCTTCATCTTAATCAAACACGGTAAGAATAATATTACTGGTTCTTCAGATTTACCAAAAATGGAGTAATAGAAGATTTGACCAGATTTTAGCTCAATTTATTCACAATCTGGTCACTACGCGTAGGTCGTTCAGCCTCTCTGCTGCTATAAATTAAAAATCAAGGACCAAAGATTTTATCTAAACCTACACGATACCTTGATCTTGGATCATGTAAGTTTATCGTTATAAATGCAAACGGAACAGTTTGTGCTTTAGAAAAGACATTTTTAAATTTAATTATATCAATATACCCTGAATACCAAGTATAATAAATTTTTTGCAAAGTATAATTATCTACGCCATTAAACACAACCAAACATTACAGTTATCTCTAAGCACCTTATTGATCTGGGTGTATCTCTGAGTAACATAAATCACGTCAGTACTTTTATGTCTACCTCGCGAAAATAATCTAGCTGGATTGGATTGTTTATCAAGCATCACCTCATCGTACACTACGGGGTTATTAATGAATCTATCTAAGTCATCTACGGATTAAGCTTCATCAATATCGGTAATAAAATAAATGATATCATTTTTGTTCAGTAATTTCCCATTTTGATTAAAATCTTTAAGTACTTCGTAACATCGTTGATCATCTACAGATGGCGCTACTAAATATAACTTATTTCACTTGAGCCATCACATTGTCAGATTAAGCAATAATTGTGTCTTACCACTTCCGGACGGACCTATTATAATCATTCTGATAAAATTTGGTAACGCAGAATTGTGCCTTACTGGCTCTTGTTTGCGGGTCGCAGAAAAGTCAGTTATATCCCTATAATAATGATATGAGTTTATATTGTGTTCGATGTAGAGCAACAACCCCCATAGTTGGATTGACAACGATAACAACAAACATAAGAGACGGGCTCTCAAAGGCAAGTGTGCAAAATGTGTTACAAGCAAATACAAATTTGTATCCGCGTCGCAAATATCACGTGGTGGTGATATAGCCTCTTTGTTAGGGTAATTGCCAGAAACTCCATGGGCAAAATAAACCGGTGAGAAACACCTTCAGGGATATAATTATTGTGGTTCTGGAACTCGTCTCGATATCAGACTCGATAACCAAGATCGACCAAGGCCAAGATAGTATCCAGTAAATAAAATTGATTAAGCGTGTTATATTCATGTCGTTGCTTATAAAAATCCAGATTTGCAATAACGGCATCTGGCAAATGTGAAATTGATTGACGCATTAAATTCTATATATAATAAATCTCAGAGAATCTCTAGCTAGCTTTCTAGTAAAATCTGCTATGAACGGTAAAATAATGATAGGGGCTGGTAATTGATCAACTGATTATTATAATGGAATCTGTTTATTATTCCCCGAGAGTGTATTGGTAAAGCAGCAATTAGCAAACTCGCCGCTTCAGCAATATTTTCGCGTGATATTGCTGCAGCGTGGTTAGCACGACAATATGGGAAATCTTTCTAAATCCACCTAAAAACTTCAATATGCACATTTCAATGTCAACTTTCCTAATGAAGTTCATTAAGCGGATATCTTGTTTTTGCCACACGATACCATTAAAATAGGTAAACGTCAACACACATACAGATACGCGTTAACTGTCGTTGACGTTGCGAGTAGATATAACGAAACGCAGCTGCTATCAACAAAGACGGCATCTGAAGTTGCATCTGCGTTTAACCAAATTTATCAGCGAGGACCCTTGCAATGGCCAAAACTACTATAGGTTGATCCTGGCAAGAAAAAATTTATTGGTGCAGTATTATCGTTGATGAACAAGCACAACGTTAAAATCAGACAATTCATCGTGATCAAGCAATCTTGAAACGATTTAATCGAACACTTGATGAGCGGTTATTCGGGTATCAATATGCAAAGAAAATATCCACAGATAAAGAAGCTCGTGAATGGGTTGCGAGGTTACCGAGTGTAATAGATGCGCTAAATAAGGAAGTTACTCGTGCATCTTCTATGAAACCGTCTGAAGCGAACACAAAAAAATATATACCGATAAAACGTGAGTCTCTTTCTCAACCAGTACTAGGCGATATTAAGGTTAGATATTCGTACGAACCTGATGAACTCGAAGGAGGCAGAAAAAGAGCAACTTATCCTATTTGGAGTGTGACCACACACAAAATATCCAGCGTGGTAAGATCTAAAGATTAGATTCCAAAGATCCTCAGCGTAGATTTTGTACACGAACAAATACATATAATTCCTGAGGATACTCAATTACCACCGATTACACTTTTATAAACTTGCAGCCCCTCGACGTCGATTAAACTCCAAACAGGTCAGAATCAAATTTTAGTGCATGTGACCAAGACTACTATTAATTCTATCGACGGAAATTGTCTTGGGTTATTGTTCCAATACTGCTACAACATTATTGCGTTGCAATTTGCGCAATCATTATTTAACATCATAATAAATTCCACATCAATATCAAACTCGCGATTATTTGTTTTGTCAAACTGCTTATAGCTGACAATTTTTTTTATCGATATCGACACTGTTAATGATTTCTTCAGTTATTACGCAATCCATGATAACTCGTTTCAGTTGTGATATTCTTCTAACTCGAGATACTGCGATGTAAACTAAATTTGACCACTCAATACGATCATCGACGATCTAAACACTAGAATCAGTGATAGTTAATCCCTGCGACGAATGAATCGGTATAGCGTACCCTAACGTCCATGGCGATTTACCCATGCTTAATGCGCTCTCGACAACATCAAGAAGGACAATATCATTTAACAAAAGATTTTGTATCTTGACACTTTCAGTGTCTACACTAGGAATCTCAACATCAACATTTTGATGTTTCGTATCTGCTGGGCGATAACACAATGGTACAGGTAACTTTGGAAATGTTTCCTTGTTTAAAGTAAAAAAAAATTGCAGTTCATCACGAAATATTTTTCTACTTGCAATTATCAAATCAGCAGGCTTCAATAAGGTCCAAAAATCATTCAAGGATGTTTATGGAATTACCTGACGCATTACTTCACATTGTATTTTATCTGGTTGTAGTCGTATTAATCTTTTAAATTCTTCATCGATTCATCAACAGCTCTATGGTCATCAGATATTTCTTCGTAATAATCTACAAATGTTTCCAGCCACTCATGTTGATACTGCCCAACAAAGGGGTGCGGTTGAGCATGATCGTCACACATAATCACAGCATTATTCTTTAGCAACAGTCAATCAAGAAATATTTGTAATACCTCCAGAGACACCGAGCATATTTCGTCCCATACGATAATTTTATGTATATATGATGGCGTCCATGAATCTCCGCACCATCTAAAGAAACTATGATATGTACACGATTGTAGACCTCGTTGCTTTATTTCCCTGTCGAATTTGTGTGTCCGTGTTAAACCAATCATATCTAAACTCATGTATAAGTTAATCGCGCGAGTTATTTTACCTGAACCTCCACACCCATTAAGATAAACGGGCTTATGTCTAGATACAGGATCATACACGGATGGCCAAGATGATTTTGATGCTTGATTATTTTTGTAGTATGTTTTCACAATTTCAACATCGGCAGATTCACAATAACGAAGTATATTTTCTTGTTTTATCTTTCACGTTCCCCATTCAGCATTACCGAGATTTAATAAATCTTTATATTTTTTGTGCACATAAAATGAATATGTCGCGACTCTAATAGCGTAACTAGGAAGTCTGTTTATCATCAATAATAGATTTTTCGAAACAAAGGCTAACATCAAAGATCTTAGATTAAACTGCGGTGAATCGCTATCAGTATAGCTCACAATGGTGCCTAGTTTTGTTTGGTCTGATAAATAAGCATTATATCGTCTTATGAATGTGTTTTTCTCCATCGTATCAGCGATTATAAAATCTAGTTCAGCATCGTCCATAATCAATCTTGTACACGTTCGTTTATGATCATATGATCTACCTTGAATAAACTTATTTTTCTGTCGAGATCTTTTGCAAATTTCTCATCGTGTTTAGCATCAAATGCATCAGGTTCTGGCAACCAAACTTGTTTCTGCACGCGATATGATATAATTGCTTCATTTACTTTAAGCCATACTAAAATTTTAGCATCAAGCATATACAGCAATAGCACTATTGGAGCCCAACGTCGCTCTGAAAAATGTTTTCTAAACCACGCATAAACAATCGTATGGAGATCCGAGTGAAACTGAAACGACTCTATGCGGGCGAATCCGGTTAAGTCAGAATCTAGTAATGGTCCGTTTATCGCAACCCTGGTCATGTCAGGTTTAGGATGTCCAAATCTCTTAAAGTATTTAGAACACTCTCAATATCCAATAAAACTCCCAGGATACCACGCTACCATATCAACTGAGATAATGTTGTTGTAATTATATTTAGTATTCCACAATCCACCGTGCCCGTATTCGATACAACTCCATGCGACATCTTCAAGAAATTCTAATTGTGTCGGTTTCCACGAGGTTTTTTTTCCTGAGCGAAATGAGCAGCAACCGATGGTACGGTAAAATAATTACTTAGAAGTTGTCTAACTTTGACATCGTCAGAAGTATATTTCATCGCAAGTTTTTCGATTTCTTTATAAAGAGATTCTGTACGATAAATATCACCGTTAGACCGTACAAACTGATCATAATGATCACAAATCCGAGCTTTGAAACAGCCACACAGAAACAGGGTTACGTTTGCTAATATCACTGATGGCATAGAATATATCATCGTGGTAAAATTTAACCATTTTTCTCGTGGAAATACAGTGACAGCATTAGTCCATGCATGAGCGTTATGATCAATGAATGTTATAGGGTTTCCACATTTTTTAGATAGTTTGGTTTGTACAAAATCTCCCCGTTTAAAGTCTTCACTGCTACTAGAAATCTTAATAACTTTTCTAGCTCAGCAACGTCGCTGATAGACGCTCCAGTGTCTTTAACTTTTCAGCCCACATATTTATGTTTTACGCCTTAAATCTGTCAAACCCTTTACCAGTATCGCGTTTGTGAAGTGTTCTATAACTCGCTCAGTTACACAATTTATTCTCGACAATTTCATTTTCTTGAGATCCCCAACGTCAGGTATATCATTTAACGGATAGAGCGCATACACAACGGCAGTTACTGGATATGGTCGCTCATAATACGACTTGTCTATTCCAGTCAGTATTCCAGGTTTGGCATTTTCACCAATGATATTATTATTCCCTGACTTCTGGACAGATTCCCGCTTGCTCGGAAGATCCAAATATCATCGTCGGTCTCTACAATATATTTTACTAATATAATATATTTCCGAACATCGAGGAATTCGATGATTTCTCTTCCTCGTTTGTCATTCATCACATATGCGGCATTTTCAATCCTGAATGTGGACCATACATGAACCGCACCATCGTCGCGTAACTCCTTCTTGGCTTCAGGAATGCGTTTAGTTATATCCGCTTTCGTTAAAGCTAGATCTTGCATCGAGAAACTACATTTGTGTAGTCTGTCAAGATCAAATCTAGCGGCGGCAAGCTCAATTGCTGATAATTCTTGCATATTATAATTAAGGCAAATATGTATCTAAATTGAAGTATTAATCATTTATATATGATTCAACCAAATCAAAATTGCCGTCTCCGTGTAACAAAACTTGCGTAAAAGAGATCTGCAATTCTAATATGACATTCGCTAATAACGGGAGTCTGGGACTTAAACTGTGTATACAGTGTGCTGTTGGAGTGCGAGGAAAGACGCACATGTGTAAGCAATGTGGTAGTAAGAGATACAGGGAGTTGAAAAGATATTACGATCAAAATAAAAAAGAAATAAATATAACGCTGAATCTGTTATAAAGCGCAAAGAAGATTATCTAGCTAGATTTTCGAAACAATGATTTAAACAAATAATATATAATATATAAATGGAGCAAAATGAGCTTGTGTCATATCCAATCGTCACCAAATATGAAGAATCTCGTAATGGCATTATTAGAACTTGCAGACTGAAAAAAAACAGTCGGTAATATTACCAATACTGGTTATCATGCGTGTAATACCAAAGGAAATAAACATTATTTATCACACATATTTGTGATTAAGTGTTATTTTGGATTGATCAAAAACCGGTATGTTGTGGATCATATCAGTGGCGACAAACTTGAAAACTCACTTGAAAATCTGCGCATTATCACGCAACGTGAAATCTGTAAATTTGGGAAAACGGGCCGCGCACGATATACTGTAAAACCTGTTAAATCCCTGAATGCAGAAACTAAAATTATGTTAAAGTCAATTTATTGCGTTAGTAAATAATTTAAGATAGCACCACCCTCAGTTAAAGTCGTGGCAGACGGGGATACAAAATCAGCTGTTTCTTTTAAATTTGGACAGAATATTATTTTCCAGTACATAGATGATCAAGAATGACTGAGGCAAGCATAAAACTTTTCAGTATTGCAGTTATCAGCACTTATCTTATTATTTAGCCTGCATATCATTCAAAAAGTATTATAAGATCTTAAGTTGGTTCTCCAGAAGTGTATTAATCGAAAGATACATAAACTGGCACATGTTTACGCTGCATAACAGATACAATCACAGGTAATTATATGTTTTCTACACATCACGTATGATCAGATATATCATAATTCTTCGATGGAGAATCACTATATATACACACGATTGATAGCGCATTAATAAAGTAACCTTTTACAAACCTGATAACTATACCTGTGGTCTCATTCAATGCTAATTCGGCAACTCTTTACCTACTGAATATATGCTACTTATCCCTCTGTTTACATAAAATCCGCGTACTTTATGCTGTACTATATTCTTTTGTTTATACATAAACCCCGAGTACAGGTTTCACAGAGTGCATACAGGCAGTCGATCGTGATTGGCTCACTGCATAATTAGGGCTGTTATCGATCCATGTTAAAACAGTATCGGCTATACATTTTCACATTCTGAACCAAAATAAATACATTTAATGTGTGGATTAAGTGTGACTTTATTATAATACACCACAAAAGAAAACATTTGTGTGCCCGTATCTATGTGTGACCCAATTCATACTGCGTAAAGTTATTTTAAGAACATCCGCTTTTGACTCACATCACCTTGTTAACTGTTTACGCAGATATTTTAGCAGTATTATTGCTATCAATAATTATATATATTTCTATAATTTTTAGGGAAAATAAAATACCAGAAACTATTGCTTTAATACTATAGTTTATAGGACTACTGTGGTTTGGGTAAGTATATATTAACTAATTCAATATATTTATATCATGTGTCCGTAGCTCGATGCTAACCTGTGGAAGCTGTGACACTTGCGGTTGAGGTTCGAGTACTGTAAATAGCAAACTTGTCTATGGGGCGATATTTTGCCCACGAAATATTATCTATTAGTGGGGGGACTCGGTAAAAGTTCCTCGAAATTCAACTAGCAAAATATATTTCCCACTATGTAAACACATAATGGGTGATTGATTGATTTATATTTTTACGGCGCATCAGCACTATGTGGCTAATTAGCGCCAAACATTAGTTTATATCCTTTTTCATTTATAAATGGTAAAATAATTTTATCGACCAGCGATTGGAGACCAAAGAGTTAAAAGGTAAACCGATAAAAATGTGAACGATTGTAAATAATTAAAAGTTTCCCGATCAATGGGGTGTGCAAATGTATGATAACGAAAACATATGATTGGCAATTAAAATATATCGACTGCATCAATATAACACAAAACTAAACAAGGTGATAAAATAAAAGCTATAACTTACTATAAATGTTTGCTTCCTTAAGGAAGTCTATAATGTTGGTAATGTTAGCTGTATCAAAGAGCTCCCTCATGTCTTGCACAACGTAGTAATGATTACGCGTAGGTTGAAGATCGAAGCATTCCAGCATAAAGTGGTTAACGGTGAATGGTTCATTACAAGCTATGCACTCTGGTGGGTCTTCTCCTTTTAATATGTAGGAGTGTGTTAAATAAGTATGACCGAGTCGAATTCTTGCAATGACTACCTCCTCTCTACGGACGGATCTGTAGGAAGGGGTCCATTCTCCTAAGGTTGGCTTGATGGCACGAAGTTTGTTATTCACGGCATCATTCCATGATGCCTGCCATTTCTGGCGTAAACAGTCTTTGATACAACGTTTAAAATGAGTATAGGGAGCTTTAAAATCAGTTGGTTCTAGTAATAGGGCCATTTTAGCAGCACGATCAGCTTTATCATTGCCTTTAATTCCTACGTGGCTGGGTAACCAACAATATACTATATTGTGGGAGGTACTCAGCTCAGTATGCTTAAAGAGAATATTTGCTAATAATGGATTCTCCAGTTTTCTGTTATGTAGTGACTGAAGTACTGATAGTGAGTCGGAGAATATTATGCTATCTGACATACGCTTGCTTGCAATGTATTGTAAAGCAAGGTCTATTGCTCTAATTTCGGTAGAAAAATGGATGTACCATTTGGCAAGCGAACTTTGGTTGTGTGGTTTCCACTTACGAAGGCTGCAGCAGCCTTTTCCTCATCTTTTGATCTATCGGTATATCTTTTTGTATATTTTTCAAATTGTGAGAGGAGTTCATGGTAAGAGTTATGGAAAATGGAAGGGTTTGTCTCCGATTTTTTTCCATCATGTAACGTAAAAATTACCCTTGGTTGCTGAAGTAGCCTTGGGGGTGTTTCGGAGATGTTGGCTTGCAGAATATTTGAAAAATCAATTTGAGTACTTTCGAGAAATTGTGATATTCTAATGCCAAATGTAGGTATGACATTTGGTTTATTGTCATATAAGGATTTATATTTTGGTTCAAAAACTGCCGAAAAAGCTGGGTTCAGAGGGCTGGATCTTAATTTGATAGCATATTGTACGGAAAGGATTTCTCTGCGTTGTGATAAGGGTGGCTCATCCGCTTTGACGAGGAGGCTTTCACACGGGGATGTTTTAAATGCTCCCAGGGCAAGTCTTATTCCCTGATGATGGATTGGGTCAAGCATCTTTAAATACGATTTCCTTGCTGAACCATAAACAACGCTACCATAGTCTAATTTGGAGCGGATAAACGTTCTGTATAAATTGAGTATGACTCTCCTATCAGCACCCCAGTCAGTGTGCGCTATTACTTTAAGTAAATTAAGAGATTTCAAACATTTGGCTTTCAAATATTTCAGATGTGGAATAAAAGTCAGTTTTCTATCGAAGATAATGCCTAAAAATTTTGGTTCCTCAACAACTGGAATAGGTGTTCCTTCCAGCGTGAGATTAGGTCCATCGTGATGTCTTCGTAACTGACAGAAATGCATACAGACAGTTTTTGATTTCGAGAATTTGAAGCCATTAGTATTGGCCCAATTTTGAATTTTGTTTATATTTTGTTGTAATTGTCTTTCAATTGTATGCATGTGTTTGGATCGGTAAAATATTAAAAAGTCATCAACATATAATGAGCAATCCACACCTGGCATCAAACACTTGGTGATGCTATTAATCTTTATATTGAAAAGCGTTACTGATAAAATACTGCCCTGTGGTACACCCGTCTCTTGATCGTGTATATCAGAGAGGGTGGAGCCCACTCGTACTTTGAATTCCCTGTCTGAGAGGAAGTTTGATATGAATGAGGGCAGTCGGCCTTTTAGACCCAGATCGTGTAGGTCATTTAGTATCCCGTACTTCCATGTTGTGTCATAGGCCTTTTCCAAATCAAAGAAAACCGCTACTTAATGTTCCCTCTTTACGAAAGTATCACGAATATATTTTTCGAGTCTAACCAAATGGTCGTTGGTACTACGACCATGACGAAAGCCACTTTGGAAAGGAGAAATTAAATTGTTGCTTTCCAGATACCATACAAGCCGAGAATTGGTCATTCGTTCCATTGTTTTACATACACAGCTAGTTAATGATATAGGTCCGTAGTTGGTAGGATCTGTGCTATCTTTGCCTGATTTGGAGATTGGTATTATTATTGCTTCTTTCCAAATATTTGGTACATTGCCAGTAATCCATAAATCATTGAAGATTTCCAGAAGAACTCTCAAAGATGGATCTGGAAGGTGTTTTAAAAACTGGTAATGTATATCGTCAGGCCCAGCGGAAGTATCATTGGCCTTATTCAAGGATTCCATAAGTTCCGACAATGAAAACAGTTGGTTATAACTCTCAACGTTATTTGATGTGAATTTCAACCGTATTTTTTCTTTTTGAATTTTAAGTCTTCGGAAAGCTTCGGAATAAATAGACGATGAGGAATTTTTGGAGAAACAATCAGCAAGTACATTAGCTATATCATGCTTGCTTTTATAATTGATGTTATTTAGCTTCAGGTGTTGGAGGCAATTATATTTTCCTTTACCATTTATTTTGCGGATCGTGTCCCAAACTTTGTTTATAGAGGAACGAGAGTTTAATGTTGAAACATATTTTTTCCATGATGTTCGTTTGTTTTCTTTAATCGTGCGGCGAGTTTTAGCCCGCGTAATACGGTATTGAGCTAGATTTTCGGGCTTTGGACGATTATTAAATTTGTCCAGTGCTTCTCGGCGTTGTTTAATAGCTTCTTCACATTCTTTAGTGAACCATGGTTTGGTCTTTTCTGAGAATTTGTCGAGGACTTAGGAATCGACTCTTCTGCAATCTCGATTACGATAGATGTAAATTGTCGAATTGGATTATCATCATTTAGTATGGTATTCCTGTTAAGTCTCATTGTACAAAGTGTTTCAAATTTGGCCCAGTCAGCTTTCTTTAAGTTCCACTGTGGAATTGTGTCATCAATTTTGGCATTGGTGTTCTTAAGATATATTGGAAAATGATCACTGCTATGAAGGTTATCAGCGACCTTCCAATTAAAATCCAACAGAAGTGAAGGAGTACATATTGTTAAGTCAATGCAAGTGTATGTACCCGTTCCAGGGTGCAGATAAGTCGGAGACTTGTTATTAAATAGACACAAGTCGTATCTAACAACAAAATCTTCAACTTTGTTCCCTCTGTCACTTATATATTTCGATCCCCATAAAATATTATGGGCATTAAAATCACCAAGTAAAACAAATGGCGTGGGAAGTTGTTGAACAAGTATGTCTAATTCGTTTGGTGATAATTTAGTATTTGGTGGTATGTAGACAGAACAAAATGTAATCACCCGATGTAGAGTGACACTTATAGCAATGGCTTGTAGATTTGTATTTAAAGGGATGTTTCTATGTGGGGCTCTATTGTTCACAGCAATAGACACCCCTCCTGAGGCCCTGTCAACGTTTTGTAGGTAGGTGTTAAACAGGGAGTAGTTTTTGAAAGTGATATTGTCCGTATCTTTTAAAAAGGTTTCCTGAAGACATAACAAAGCTGGATCATATTTATTTAAAAGTAGAAGAATCTCATTGTAATTAGCTTTAAGTCCTCGACAGTTCCATTGTATTATTGTGTTTTTCATTATAAATTTAGAATGGAGGTTTTGGATTTAGGTTACTTTTCGGGGGAAAAATCTATAGGTTTATTTATCTGGGGGAAGTACGGGTGTGATTCTTTTGTTTGGTTTTGAGCTACCTTGAGAACACGGAGCAGTATCTTCTGCATCCATGTTCTCAATGATTTGCTTTTCTTTGGTGACTTAGTTTGCTGATTGTTGTTAAAGGTCGTTTGGGTAGATGCCGTGGTTTTTTGTGCTTGGTAATGTGGGGTGTTATGTTTTAATGTTGAATCGGGTATATCTGTTTGAGTTTGAGCGTCCTTCGATGTCTTTGGATTGTTTTTCACTATAGTAGAGAAGGATGGGCCAGAAAGAGATGTTTTTGACTGTACTAGCTTTCTAGCCTCTTGGTAGGGAATGTTGGTAGTATATTTGATCCTCTGAATTTCCTTCTCTTGTTTCCAGGTATCACAATCCTTGAAATTGGCGTAGTGTTCTTTTCCACAGTTGATACAATGTGGAGTTGCTTTGCATTCCGATTCCTGGTGAGAGTTGTCTCCGCATCGACCACATATTTGGTTTCTTGAACAGCTGATTTCATGGTGTCCATATTTTTGACACTTGTAGCATCGAAGTGGGTTGGGAATATATACGTCAACCTTCACTTGCAAAAAACCAACTTTGACCACTTTGGGTTCTGTTGGTTTATTGAAGGTGAGTATAATGGAGTTGGTGTCCTGCAGATTGTTGTTACGTTTGATACGTATTCTGCGGACTGCAGTGACACCTTCATTTTTCATTCCTTCAATGATATCTGTGTCGGTGACTCCAGCCAAGTCACGACAACGAATAACACCTTTGGACGTATTCAATGTTGTGTGGGCGAACGACGACGCTGGAATATCGAAGAATGTTTTTATTTTTTTGAGGTTTTCTGTTTGACCTCGTCGCTGACATTCAACAAGTAGACAACCCGATTTCAACTTTTTAACACTTTTTGGCGATCCAATCAATCCGGTTATTGTCTTTTCTATAACGAAAGGAGAAAGTGTAGGAAGTGCTTTTGTGGCATCATTTGATTGTATTACCATGAAGCGTGGAAATGAATCCACGCCACATAGTTCATCATCTGTGTCAGATACTGGTTTTGTTCGTTTTGTAGATTTTTTTGAATTCTCCATGATGGCGGTTTGACAAATTCAGCACCCGTGCTCCCCACCCACCAAGAAGCCCAACAAGGAAACACTTTTCAAGTGCCAGGGATACACAAATACGATACTCAGTTGGTAAAAATACCTTTAGTTGACCCTGAAGTCGCCAATTTCGAAGGTCAGTAAAATTAACCCCGATTGACCCGTTAAGCCACCGCCTTCTAGGAAGTCTTCTAAGATTTAAGAAAGGAAAAGATATAGCAATAGAATATAGGGGCAACGGTGGTATCAAGCGAGATACAAGAATAAAGTAAAATAGAGTAAAAGGAGGTGACAGAGTTAATAAAGACTTCCTAGGGCTCGGCGTGACCAGCCGATTTGTCGAGACCGGGCCCATCTCAACCACCCGTCTTAGGAGAAGTAGAGGCCAAAGTAGTGTGTTGCAACTACCAGGATCCTTTCCTCCTCCGTTACGGGTCGCAACCCACGGCAAACAGGTTGCCTCTACTTAATCGCCTTTTACAACACGTAGCAAGGCACGTCGGGCCAATTCTACAACCCCGAACCCGCAGGGGGAAGATAATGGGTACTATTTTGCACTTCTAGATGTCGCCACAGTAAGGAGTATGGTGCGTTTGTTGGACGTAGACAATGTTCCCCCGCCTTAAGATAAAATAGGATAAGTTTGTTGTCTTATGTATATGTTTTGTGTTGTGTGTCGTCTTGTGCCGTCCAAAATACACAGGTGATGGTGGTCTTGTGACATACTAATAGGTACTTACAAAGAGACCATTCTAAAACACAATCACAAAACTAAAAATAAACCTAATGAGATTCCAGGTCACAAAGACCATTAAGCCTTGAGTTTCTAGACTTTCGGATACGGATAATCTAGGAACTCTTGCTAGGGCAACAAATGATTGCAAAATAAGATCTACACTGCAGACAGCCCTCTGAGCTTCTAACATTTCGTCTTATAGTTATAAACTTCGTCTTGGGAGTAAATGTCTAAAGTAAAATTTGGAATCTCATTAGGTTTATCAGATATAACTATGGAATGGTTGATCGATTGTCACCTCGCGCTGTCTTTTTTTGTTTCTTATATTAAATATATATTTATCATGTAATGAATATTAAGAATATCAATGTCATTGTTTCTACGATTAATAAACTACAACATAAGGGCATTAATATATCTGACAATATTAATGCTGAAAAATTCTATGTGATTTTGCCTCGTTACAACAACTAAAAAACCAAAACAGATTTACGCTATCCTCCAATTATAAATTCATGAAAATAATCCAACAGGGAATGTTAAAGTCACTGGCAACAGTCATTGATGATCACGTAAAATTGTTTGTACCTCTCTTAAACGATATTGACAAAATCAAGTTAGAATTATCACATGAATACCAACAGAAAAGATTATGAACTTTCGTATAAGGCAATTAAAGGAACATTGTCGTAATATAAATGAAAATAACAGCGATGATGATAATGAGGGACCATATATCATCGTTTGAATCATAATCAAATAATAAAGAACTCCATAGATTTGCTTTTCGATATTCTGGATTTTTTATGATTTTTTTTTCTTCACTTGTTTTGAACTCATTTTTAGTTGGTTCTAAAAGTCCATTATAAACCGGTGCAACTTCAGGCCATCCTAAGACTGATCTGATCGAACTCTGATAAATATCTACGAGGTAATCAGGGGAATATATTTCAATCACCTCTGATAGTGTTGGTTCTTAAACAGTGATTGCTATTTTAGATTCTTTTCCTGTGATAAATTTAATTCTGCATTGGAACTCGTCATTAATCTGTTCTATTTCATAACTGCCCGTTGAAATTCCAACAACTTGCCAATCAGCTGTTCCGTCCGGTTTATTCTTATTCACAAATACCGGTGAATTATTTGCTGGTAATCCACCGAATGGTTTCGAGCTGATATTTAATAACAACTATTATAAATGCGTAATTGAGAAAATGCTATCTCGCTTGCTGGAATTGCAGTTGGAAAGTTAACGCTAAATTCAGGAGTGGTCGAACTTACTGATATGATAGTAATTTTTGATGGCGTCGTATTAGTGCCGATCTGTTACAATACTTCTCTTGACTGTTATTAGCATTATCGTTATTATTTAATTCTCCATCTTTCTGCTATTGTCACTAGATAATGCGTTGTGTTCCATTATGAATGCTTCATCGTACGTTTTCATTATCATTACAAACTCCTCATCAGATATTTTACCATCACTGAGATACAAGGAAGATACTAGTATAATTTAGTATAGGCGGCTGTTGCTGTGTAATTTCATCATGTACTTGCGTAATTTATCGCTCGCGCATGTAGATATTTTCTTAGCTATAATACTAAGAATATATTTTCTTAGCTATAATACTGAAAATACCTGCACATGCTGTTGTCGTACAAACGACAATCGTTAAAACTGCAGGAGCCGTCCTGGTTAACGTTGATAATACTAATCCGGTTCCAGCAACAATAGCAGAAACCGAGTAAACTACTGTCAATAACAACCATGCGTCTGCGATATATTTTTTTTACTTTCAACGTGTAATTGTCAATGATATCTTTTAGTTCAGTCTGACACAAGCCTGATTATATCTGTGACGTTCAACGTCAGTGAGTGACTGTCATTTGATTCATTATACATTTATCTAGGTATTTAATTGAGGAGTTTCAGCTATGAATTCTTTACACCACCCAAAAGACGCTGCGCCTAATCTTTTGTTGTCCGCTACCAACATACATGTTTCTTCGGAATCTTTGTTTAAGGCTATAAACACAATTCCACAAAAACTATCGGTTGAATGACGCCATGGAAATGTAGTCAATATACTGAATTTTTCACCGCTAAACACGGATAATCTATACACACCAGTTTTTTGAGTTGTGTCTATGAGTGTTATTTTCTGGTGTCCATGTTTCTTTGCCTCGTGCTACTGTGTAAACGATACTGTTAGCTCGTCCGTGTGGAATTTTAATGAGATTAGCTTTTTAAACAATGTCAAGAATGCCACTCAATATCGCTGAGTCTTGCGTTTATTAGTTTTGTTTAATTTTTTACGAAAATTAAAAAACATTTGTATGTGATTAGAAAACTCAGTTCTAAATGCGACAATTCCAGCATTGATTGTCGTTAACGAAGTCGTTATTGGAATTTCCTTATCGTTGACGTATATTTTTGTAGCAGCATCAAAATTAGATTATGGTGCTGTAAGATTGCTAATACCATTCTTATTAATATTGAGAAATGCACGCATTATACAACCATCGACTGATACATATTTTGATTCTTGATCGTCGACGTATTTTGTTTTGTTGCAGCATCATTATCTGTGGTTGGATTTCCAAGACCTGTAATTTCATTTCTATTCATAACAAAATTCCCATTGAATGAATCGCCAATCTTCTTGACACAATCATTAACCGACTTACCGCAATCCTGTATTTTACCTTGATCAGCAAAAGTAACGATCTTATTAGTAACCGCGGAGAGAATTCGTATAAGTACATCTGGGTCGTTTTGAATCGTCCTTGTTTATCTTGAAAAAGGAAGACTTGCATTTTGATCCACACTCGTGATATTTAATAAATCATCGAGTTCAATTTTTAGTTGATCAGGAGTTGGATATTTAGATAAGTCGACACTTTTATCTTTCTTCGTCCGAGATCTTCATAAATATCTACCAATTATGTCTACTAGCGTCTGTTCAAATGCGACATCGTGGTATACTCATGCACGACTTAATGAGGTGGCGCTGTTGATTTTGAAATAGCATTAAGTATATTGATTACTTCTCGGATACATATTAGGTGGTCCGTTATTGTTTGTGTTGGTAGCGTTGAATACCAGATCGGTGCAATTTTATTGCTGACATAATGAAGAAATTCATTTGGTAGCACCAATCCATACGAATCGATATAAACAATTCTACGTGGATCATTTGCATATACCACCCAATGCGTGTCAGGTCCAGAGCTTTTATCAAGATTAATAATACCGGTTTCAATATTTTTATGTTGTTTTGGTAACTGGTCACGTATAAAAACTCCTCTGCAGCTTTTTATATGTAGTTGCTTAGCTGCATCAAGTAAATCAAAATTTGACACGAGGGCTAACTTCCTGCAAGTCTTAGACCTTTTCCCTTTTTGTATATTCCCTGTCCGGTTGCTTTCTTTAAAGCCATTTCAGCAGCGGCCCCAAACGCGCCTAACGCTGCTGCTTTTTCACCAGCTGGTGCTACAGCAGCTATTAATGCTGGTATAGCTGCGTGAAGTGGAAATATACCATTTAGCAATGTCTTTAATAACCGTTGCAGAAAAAATTAAGTCGTAACACAGTCTTTGAACGCTTGGCTTTATTGAAGTGATTATACTGACGATCCGTCAACATTAGCTTATTTTAACTACCCTCGAGTTGTTCTCTTTTTAATGATATAACATTATTAATATTATGAGCGATGTAAGTATATGTTCTCTACTCGGACATCAACGACTCTCATTCGTCCACTAACACCTTGGAGTAACATTGATTAATCACTGAGTCTATCTGCGATTGCTATGTAATTAGGAATAATTGCAACATTTCTATTAACACTAACTCGAAAATGTATATCTACAACAGATTGTCTAGTTAAGTCTAAATGTTCTAGTGAAAAGTAATAAATCGGATACAACATTGTAAAATCTAGCTGCGATATTTACAAACCAGTATCAATGTTTTGATCACGTCCCATAAGCGACATATGACGATGATACGTACGTGCTACATGATTTTGATCGAAATTCAACAAAATATCCTAGGATGGTTCTTGGTGTCCATTTACCCTGAATGAAACCTCGGAAAATCCAGGATCATCAAATACAATAATACTGTTTAACTGCGATTTTATTCGTACAGTATCTTGAAATACGATAAATATGTGTCGCAGTGCAGATACGCCTTGATGAGAAGCTATTTGCATTGTGAATAGACCGTTAATGTTACTTTGGATAGAATCTGTGGTCATCGTTAACCATATTAATGTTGATTTGCGTCCTTGACTCATAAAAAATAGCAACCTGTCTTCTTTAGATATCGATGGAGTCATCATCAACATCCAAAAGGTATATTTGGTTAGTACTACTTTACCAACATCACCATCTGGTCTCCATATTGCATCACTGTCATCGCTTTTTCGTACTAGTACAGCCGTGTGTTTGGCTCCGAAAATGACTTTTCTGACATTTCTACAGTGTCCAAGGATATGTGAGGGTGGAATTGCACATGAAAATACTCTTCTATTACATTTTAACATCGCTCGACGTGATCTAAATCCTAAGTTGAAATCCGGATCTACATTAATGATCATTCTCTCTACGTCTGCTGCGGCATTTCTGGCATAGTTCTGTGGTCATCCTATTTGATATTGTTGGTATTCTGGAGAAATAGAAGTATCTTTCAAGACCATCATTGATGGACCAGATGATCTTGAGTAATCTTAGCTGTATCTTGCAAGACCAAGTATTGTCTGAATTGATTCAATATGTTTTCCGTCGATCATGTACGTAGCGCTATCAAACATCGCTATAATATCATCGCTATAATACCATTATTAACAAAACCAACACTAATATCGGCTGCATATGCTACTGGTGCTGCAGGATTTTCTTTATTTAAAATTTCATCTTCCAATCCAATAAATATTTCAGCGGGTAAGAAATATCTACTTGTATCCTGAGCCTGTAGTTCAATTCAACCACGCTGATCTGGAATTCGGGCGTAATAAGAATAATACTGATAATCGCGTACAAACTCGTCTTTGAGAACAGGTGCGTCCATGTCAAATACGGGGTCAGAAATAATCTTAAAGATCTTTATTATTATCATCTTCGTCTAACACGAAGACCACTTCCTGCTATCAGACTAGCGGTTATATTTTTTTTTCCTTTTCTGACATTGGGACATCAGTTAACTCCGCTAGTTTTTGAATAGCGGCTTAATTTATTATTTTACTTAGAATTGCGGGCATCGCTTCAGTGCTAACCAATTTCACTAGTTGAGGTCGGGTAACTTGTAATTTGGGTATTAATCTTGATTGCTAAGAATGCTTTTCTAGGAAGATTACCAACTGCGCCTATACCATTTTCAAGAACAACATTCATAGCTTTCATTCCTAGCTGCTTTGCAAATAGTATTGCTTTTGGGGCTATACTTCTAAACAGACCATGCACAACAGCATCTAGTCCATCTCTGTAGATTGTTTTGTATACAGGTAATCAAGAGTTTATTACCCACATCATGGTAGCTCCACATTGAGCACCATGCACGATCATATGGTTATTAAGTGATTTTATCACTGATTGTATTTAATCACTGTAGTAGTCATCGGCGATTTCATTAATGAGGGACCGATATACATTACTATCCATAATACCGCCACTAAATAATCGTTTGCAAATATCAGCTGCATCATTAATGATTTCTGATCAATTATTACCTCGTTTTCCTCCAATGATAATTTTTAGTTGATCAACATCAGCAAGGACATTATTGGGTCAAGTAATAAGACCACTTCCTAGACCACTTCCAGTTGCACTTGGAGCGTCTTGAGATTCTTCTCTTCTTCGCTTGGTTTTGGTGGTGCTTTTTTACTTGGTTTTGATGGTGTTTTGGTGATATTGGATAATCACGAAGTGATTGCTCAAATGATTTTGGTGCTTTTTGTCGTTGTTCTTGGTGTCGTTGTTCTCGTTGTTGTTGTAGTAGTGGTTGTAGTCGTGGTAGTGGTCTATCTGGTGATGGTAATTTAAATTCTGGTGATGATGGTTGTGATTGCAATAGTTTCATTATTTCTTGTCGTTCTCGTTCTCGTTGTTGTAGTTTTTCTTCTATATGTTTATTTACAATTTCACCAAATTTGTTATAATCTCTAATTTCTGCACTAGATCTGATTTATAAAATGCCAATAGAAGCACGATATACATTCTTGATCCAATTAGCAAGGCTTAGAGATTTAACATGTTCTGGTTTTACATATATTTGTCTTTCATAATATCCAAACGCCTGCAATATCAAATTACTGGTTTGGGTCCTTGATAGCAGCAATACCTTGAGACGTAAATTTATGTATTATCTTAGTTTTGGTTCTTGATGATTAAGCTGCTTGAATACGGGCAATATCAGCAGGCAATGTTGCAAGAGCTTTTCTGTTGCCTCATTTGTTGTTACAATTTTCTTCTTTGGTTCAGTTTAAATAATTGTTTTGAACCCTACTCAATATCAAATTGAGATTCCTGACGCGATTTTTTTTGTTGCTTAGAATAACGAACAGGTAGATATTTCTTAATGGCCTCTAATCGCTCTCGAGCTAATTTAGCTGAATGTGGTTTTTCAATAACCATTATTGATAATATTTATGCTTGCTGTTTAATTTATAGCAGCAGGGAGGCTGAACGGCATACGCGTAGTGACCATATTGTGAATAAATCCAGCAAAAATCTGGTCAACTAGAGAAGTTTTGATTGTTAAAGCAAAAAATTCTCTTTTCAACCTTCGTAGGAACCCTTAATTTTCAAAAATAAAGTCTCTAGAAAGTTGTAGGGTTCAGCCTCTCTGCTGCTTCATTTCAATCTTGATCTTCATTCAATTGCTATAGAAGCGTCTTGCATGAGAAGCTGAAGTTCTAACTTGGCTGCCGCAGCGTAAATTAAAATCAAGAAATGGTCAGGGCCGAGGTATCTGTTTTGGTCAAATCATTGCAGCTCGACACTGTCTACCTCTCGGCACTGCGAACCGAATCGTATCGAAGTAGTATCGGCTTATATAAAACCTATTTTATATATATATATATATATATATATATATATATATATATATATATATATATATATATATATATATATATATATATAAATATATATATATTTAAAAAATCAATAGCATTTAATGCTGCTAGTAAAAAAGATGTCATTGGGAAAATAGAGGAGAATTTGTGGAATCTATATATAGTATCAAGTATAAAAACATCGACTGAGTAATTATAGAAATAAATGATACTAATAGTAATGACGCAGTTACAGAGAACGAGTTCGATTTAATTACTTAAACTTTTGAAAGATGAGGACAATCTCTCTTCTACCTTCAGAGACGATTTTGTTTTGGCAATAATTATACTCGTTGCAAAATTTGTCATCAACAATAGCTACCAGGTGTGAGCGTGCCACTGATGAATTTTAACTGGCTTGAGAGTGTGCATTGTGCCAAATGGGTGCATGACCAATGTTTCGAAACCAAAATAAATTAATCCATTTGTGATAACTGTCATAAAGTACTGAAACTAAACCCTTAAAAATTTTCATAGTTTTACAAAATCATGTGCAAGCTGTAAACGCATTCATTGGTTTTTGTCTGAAGGTGATGATCATGGAATATCAAAATGAAAAAGCTTTAATCTAACTTCCGTTATCTTCTCTGATATGATATAAATCATATGCAAGAAACGTTTACCAATTTACAGTCCTATCAAAAAATATTTTATGTTGGCATTGAACATATACAATTTATTTTCCCATGATCATAATATCATGTTGGTCATAACATTAATTTTATACAAAATATATCCTTCTGGAAAAGGGCATACTGTCATAATAAAGATCTTACTTTCATGTCTAGCCTAACAAAATAAAATCATTCGTCAGCACAGCATGTACAGACTGGGGTACCTTTGACATTCAAAATGATATTGGGTGAATACAATAGATGGATAATAACAAATTAGCATACGATATGAATTAAACGTTAAAGGATTTCAATTACATTTTAAATTTAAGCATCGCAAGGCGTTGTATATCATTTTTGTCTGTCTGGTCTGTCTTTGTATACATATTAAATTAAAGAACAAATTGCTTGCTTCAATTTTATTCCAGGATGGCGGATTGTACAGCTGGACATTACAATGAGGCTGTGCAAATCATAGATTATTCAGTCCATGATACTAGTTTAGGACAACAAACAAAAACGTATATCGAATTGGGAATAGTAAATGAAAGTGACCTAATTGTATATAGTAATTGCGAGTTAAATTCATTTTGCTAACCAAATTCAATGGCCGAGGAGCCGAATAAATATATATTCATACCCTCAGTAAATGAGTACGCATGTCCCGACAGATGAGCAAGATTTATATTCTCACTGTAGCAATTCAATATATTGACATGACATATCTCACGTTATCAATCAGGGCAATATTGGAAGACTTCTTCAGGATTTTGATAACCAACCGAGATACATGCTTATCAAAAAATTGATGGAGATCAAACACAAGTGTGAAAATACTTTAGCTTTCTATAAGGAAAGTGTTATTCAGTAGAGCTCAAAGTTTTCCTTGCTTTCTGTTGGAAAGTTTAGTGGTGAAAAGAACAGAAATGGATTAAACAGTTTTATCTAATATGCAAAGAAATTGTTATTTTAGCCATTCTATAAAAGTGGATCCTTGCGAGATTGAATCTTTTTTAGGAAGAGGAAATCAAAAATAAGTGTACATACTAAACTGTGTGATTCAGATGAACAACATGTACCACGGCAAACATAATAAGTGACCAATTAGGCAAACATTTCGCTAGCGGAAATCAAGAGTGATCTGTCATTTACACCAAAGTGTTGTGTCTCTTGATAGGAGATATTTCTCTGAAGGCAATCCAAATCTCAGTGGTGAGAATGAATGACCTTATTACATTTTGTGCTAATTTCAACAATACCTGTAGGCACAATCTCAAATAATTGAACTGCTCCGTAATCAGATTAAATCAAGATAAATCAGTTAAAGCTTTGTGATGAAAGCAGATGAAACATTGCAAATCATCACCGGAAACTTCCTGTAGAGCGGAAGTTATTGACTACAGTGTATTATATGGATGTAACCAACATATCAAGTAATAATAGCAATGGTTGCGATAAAAAAAAGCGCTAATCGTCGAGTATATCCCAGAAATATAATTCTGTATCTCACTTTTTGGTCTCCAGTTTGGGTTGAGTTTAACGGCTCTTAGCCAGTCAGAACTGCAATGGAGTGCCAAGCTGGTGCAATGGTCGAAAAGGCTTTGGAAGAAAAACATGGAGTAAGTGTTTCACGGACTCCGTTCTGCAAAAGCTCTGATAAACGTTCACATACTGTCAATTAGAGACACTTACCCCAGTCGCTGAAATCTTGAAACATAATTAAATCACCCTTTTTCATCACATTCTTATAAATGCCAAGGGCAAATACACTCATAATAAACGGATAGCTTACATTGAACAGTTTTTGAACATGTCATTTGGACCAGGACATAATCTGATGTGTGTTCGATGGCTGCCAGCAAGAAAGTGAAAGCTATTAAGTTACATCCCACCCACCCCTCTCCTAGCGAGATACATGCCGTGGTTGGTGGTCGGGTTGAAAAAACAAAACCGTATGGCAGACTGAATATACAAACTGGCTTGTACGCAATTGTTCAACATGATATTGTTATTGATTTTCGGCAAAGGATATGCTGCAGTCTACCGCAAAATGTCTCTCACTAGATATGATAACTTCGTAGATGACACCAATAAGGAAACAAGTTTTGCATTTTCATTAAATGCGCAGATTAAAGAAATGTATATATATATATATATATATATATATATATATATATATATATATATAAATATATATGTATGTATGTATGTATGTATGTATGTATGTATGTATGTATGTATGTATGTATGTATGTATGTATGTATGTATGTATGTACGTATGTACGTATGTACGTACGTACATACATACATACATACATACATACATACATACATACATACATACATACATACATACATACATACATACATACATACATACATACATACATACATACATACATACATACATACATACATACATACACACATACATATATACAATGTTCAAAGTGAGATACTTTATAAAACTTGATGATTAGTGCGCAAACCTTGATAGGGTGCAGTAACTCAACGAAACAAAGTCAGGGATTAGAAGGATAAGATGTTTACTAGTATAAGTAGTTGCGATTTCAAAACCAAAGATGGTTTTCGGTCAGAAACCCTCACCCCGTCTAAAATAAATATATTCTAACATTCTTTACCATTTTGGTGACCCATTTCCCTCAAAGACCACCTGTCTCCAACATTTTGTCTAAAAAAGTTATGAAAGTTGGAAACTAAAAGATGATTCTAAAGCAGTAGATTGTTTTTGTGTTAACCAATAAAATATTAATATAAAATGTCCATTCGTCAATCAAAGACACATGTAGTATTTTATCTTACAAACAAATTTTGAAAGAGATTTAATTCGATTTGGGCAGCCTGAAGCTATAATGGCATAAGAACTAAAATAATAAGCAATTGCATCAAAAATTATGGTTGTCAGATATCCCTCAATTATGGATCAGTTTGGTTATTCATGACTGAAACTGACGAACGAATAAGACGTTTGGCCGATGATCTAATGACATTTATTGATAATATATTTGATGCTTTTTCTGATAACGTTATTTCTGAAGCTATACATATTTGCTTAAAACTTTAAAAGTAAAAATAATAGTCCTCATGAAGGCCTGTTCGTGCAGCGTATTTACTGCAAGCATATTTACAGCAATTATATAAAACGTGACAAAACACATAATCTTAATTACAGTAGCGTATTTACAGTAGTCAATTAACAGTAACATATTTATATGTATTAACAGTAGCATATTTCCAGTAACGTATTTACATATATTTAGAGTAACGTATTTATAAAGCCGGCACATGCAAACGGGGAGCCTTATCTACGTCCAACAAATGTAGTACACTCTTCCACCATGTTAAAACTCGAGGAGTGCAAAAGTGAACCATCTACGTATTGACATGGTGGTAGAGAGTATTTATTTTTGTTGGATATCGAGGTTTGTCTCGGGATCCCCTACTCTTTTAAAAATGATGTCAAAGGCTTACACGTGGATTTTGTCCATGACGGGAATTGAACTCAAGGCGTCACTATGAGTATCCAGCATTCTAACACTGAACTATGGAATTAAGTTATAAGTTATTATTAAAACTTTTTATGTAGTTACCAAATAGCATTACATGTCTGATTCTGAAAGCGTTATAGTCAATAAATCCCGAAAATACATAATTTGTATTAAAAGATATTTTCTATATTAATCTGCTTGTGCAGAAACACGAAATTTTATGATGGCTAAATACATAGGCTGTATATATAGATCAACCGTTAATACTAATCAATAATTGTCAAACAAGTAGGCTAAACGAATACATTACAAAGAGAGACTCTGCAGAGAAATAATCAATATTCTGTATGAATAAAATTGTATTTGATGGTCAATATGGTTATTTACTAACATTAGTGCAAGAGGAATATATTGTCATTTCGACAAATACAGAACTGCCATCAGGATTTAGGTTTTAAACTTAGGATCAGATTACCTTTCGACAGCATTAAAATGGTTCTTTAATTGCTATCATATTGAGAAGATACTTACTACCTTAACAAAACCCAATTGACTGGTTTTAGTATATTTTCATATTTGTACAATGTTGTTCGCTGATCGGATCTTGAAAATTGTTATATTTTAGTGCAAGCTCGTATCATAAACAATCTAGATAACTTAAATATTTGCGATCGTCTGATCTGACAAGGGAGAGTTGGATTCTGTCAAAATTACTAAACATCTTACCTGAAGTTTCGTTGCTAAGTTCAGATGATAATTTGTGGTTATTAATCATTATTCTTTCGATTTTGTTATTAACTCCATCGACTAATGTTAAATTATCGCACATTAATTTTGTTGTTTAGACAAAATTACTTGTTTAATGTTGAAGTTTTGGTGTAGTAATTCCGTCTCTATAATACCTTTCATCATCACAATTATCTAATTCCCTATTGTTGATCTTAACCGTATCAAGTTTGTGAATATTTGTTCTGATAACATTTGTTTTGATACAGCTGTCGCTATTATTTAGCACTGCTTTAAAATCGTCACAATTCATAACATTTTTCACATAACCTCAAGGCTTGCCTTTTGCCTTTTGTAAGTTTTTCGTCATCTAATATGACAGCATACATTTTAATCTTAATCCGACAGATTCCCTAACTGGAATAAATATAAATTTATATTTCATTTTTCCAATAACTTTATTGTTCAAATTATTTTGAAATTCAAAACATGCTGGATAATCTGATAATCTAATAAAAAAAATTATTGTAAATATCCTGATAGGCATCTTTATATTATATATTAGCGAGTCTATATCAGTAAATATCAACTCTGAATCTAGCCATCGCCTTTTGATAAAATTAGTGACAATCGTATATCAGCCACTTTGATATATCAAGTACAGGTGCACCAACATCAATCTGTTTATTAACTTCACATTTGATTTTCGTTGTTGAATTGCAACACGATTTTCATTAAATATTTTTATACTAACAAAACCATCATCATTGATCAAATTATTTCTGCGATTTATATTATTAACAATTTCTATTAAAACTTTCGAATTTTTTCCATCATTTTACCGAACATCGAGTTTACTTGATAAAGTTTCTCTCAAATTTGGTTTTAGCCACGGGACCACGTTTCATATTTAAATTAATCAGCCATCCACCTCGATTGATCAAACATTAGAACGCAATGGACCTTCCTCAGCATTAGTTCCGAATCTACTGCTTCTTTAAAATTGTTGTAATGCACAGAGCAATTTCTTTTCTTTAACAAATTTGGAATTGATTTATTAACAACCGAATTTTTTGCTGTTGTCCTTGCTCAATGTTCAGGCAATAATAAACTATAATTATTCATCACTGACTCCGCACAAAACAGGTAATCATTATTTATATTATGTAAAAATCTAGATCAGCTCTAACAAAGTATGAAATATCGGAAAATCATTATTAAATATTTTAAGTTAATCTTTTTCACTTTCTTTAAGAAATTGATCTGAAATTATCCAATACAATATATCATTGGTTCTGACACTGCAAAGCCATATAAACTTGTTCACTAAATAAATAATATAATTCAATTTGGAGATTTGTATCCTAATTATTCAGATATTTATTATTAGGTACTGAATATAATTTGTTGTAACGCTAATTCCACCTCTGATACCTTTTCCATTAAAGTTAAACATATCAATACATCTCAAGAGATCTAATTCTATCTTATTGGTTTTAAGGGGACGTATTGACCTCTCTCAAATTATATGCATGGGTGAGATTTCATTGCCATAACGAGACTAAATGAGCAAGCTGTAATAGAAGCTGATGTAGTTATGGATTCCATTATTAATACTAATAGAAAATCAAAGCAGCATTGTTGTGTGCCCCATTGTACCTCAAATTAATGATGTGATCTAACACTTCATTTTCATTCAGTTCCTAAGAATCCAGCATTGAAAAGCAATGGATAACTAAGATAATAAAGGATGAAGACACACTCTTCCAAGGGAGTATTCTAAACTATATCCATGTTTTACTCACGCTTAAATGAATGAATAATGAAAATATGAAAGTTCATTGCTATGTTTATGTTTCACCAACCGATCTGTATCAAAGTTTAATATCGACGACTTTGCCATTATTGTTATACAATTTTATGTTCTATAAAAATTGTCATACGATAAATGAATAACTTTAATACTTGTTTTCGAAATGTGAAGTATTGTTTTTTTATTTAATTTTATTTACAATTATCATCTGTCTATTACTATTTTTCATTATATAAAAGTTTTTCAATCCAAACCTTTCTATACATTTTCAATAAACAATTCAGTTACTACTCAATACCGATATTTTCAATATTTTACTAACAGTCTGAATTATTTCTTCTTTGTTTTGTGTAATAATCTTTGAGTATTATTCATTTTATGTAACATATTTTGCTTTTTTAAACTGACTAGTTTATAAAGTTAACAGTCGTTTGTCCAATACATTTTACAAAAGATGATTACATGTCATGGACACCAGTACGAAAACGCATATGTCATGAAACAGTGCCATCAATCTTTGTAGCAGTGAAAAAGAAACTAGGAGACCATTAAAAATAAAAGTACTTGCTCTTGAAATACCACTTTCAGTTTCAAAAAGGTAATGAAGATCATTTTTTTACATTGACTGGAAAATATCAACAACAAAATATTTTTCAGATACTGTTATGACATTAATTTATTACAGCAACAGTAATTGATAAAATTATACACAAAAATTGATTGAAACATTTTAATGAAATAGTTCTTTAAAAAGCATATTGTATCCAGGTAATTTAATAGTCATTGTGACATTACAAGTAATTGTAAATACAGCAGATTCCCAAAATATGTTAGCGATTGGCCGAATTTATAATGAGATAAACTTGTTGGATTGTACAAAAATGCTTCTTGTCATTTAGCAGAATGAATAATGATGCAACTATGACAGATCTGTTTGCTGACACAGAAGCCAAATCCGGTAATGACGATCAAGGACAATCCTTATATCAGCAAATAGGAAGAATGCCAAAGACTGAAACACCAGTTGCAATTAGAACATTTTGACTTAAATAGGTTTTTAAGTGACAATTCATATATTATTCTATACAGGTTTTTCCTCCTATGATACCTTTACTGTTTTCTTTACTTGCATTTAACAATCAGCTCAAACCATGCAGAGTGCCTACTATAAAAGTTGAGAAACTGTTAGTCTGGCAGGTAGAACACATAATATGCTTCTTATAAATGAATTTTTCATGTGTCCTTGTCGTTCAAGAACTGGTCTTCTTGAGCAGGATCTTAGTGTTAGATTCAATTGTTTTGTCAACCGTAAGCCGTAAAATAGTCACTTGGGTAACTTTCTGTTCTTGGTACCATTGCTATTTGGTTACCAAATCATATTTTTTAATAATTATTGCCATAAAGTATCAGAGCTTTGTATCCATCCACCCGAGTCATAATTGATTGTACTGGTATAATAACTCAACAACCTTCATTCCTTGTGATTAATTCCCAGTCATTTTCAAATTACAAAAACACCAACACATTTAAATGTCTTTTGGATATTGCTCCTCATGGAGCAATAACATTCATATCTTCACGTTATACTGGTTGTATGCTATATGTGGAAATTGCAAAATTATCTGGTTTACTTGATTGTCTAGAGACAGGGGATGATTTCATGGCAGACAAAGAGTTTTTTTCATTTGGCTGAAAATGGTATTACACTGAGTATACCTGATTTTTTAAGCAGTTATTAGGGAGTTCAATATTGGCGAAACTGTAAAAACAGAGCCAATTGCGAAAGTTAGGATTCATATTTAACATATCAACAGAAGTATAAACTAAATACATTTATTTGATTCTCCTATTCCCCTTTCGCTAACAGATTCAATCAGCAACTTTGATTTGTTGCCTATTTTCTTGCAAATTCTAGAGGTTTTTTGTGTAATCATGGTCAAAGTTGGATCTTAAACATCCTTGTTACAGATAGTAATTGAAATGAAAGCCATCTATTTGGTTAAAATATATGGTTTCTAAATGCCGATGATTTTGACACCACATCAAAAGATCACACCACTTTAATCAGGTAACTGCAAGCTGTGTCAAAATGCAGTAATAGTACTTAGGATTTTTCGTCAGTTTCAGAACTCCGTTTTGCTTTTAGCCAGATATTTGACCTCTAGGACACTCCCTACTCGATGACACTTAATTTTTAGTAAACCAAATGGAGTCATATCTTTTCTGTCTGGACATGCAGCTAACCAAGCACACCAGGAATTTACAATCACTTCGCAAGGATAAATGTTAATTTGCTTTTCTTTGTGTATTTCATAGGCCTTTGCTGCTTCAGGTTATGTTGCCAATATTTTGCGCCTAGCTGCAGTTGTAATATTTCTTACTGATTTTTACATTCTCACCAAGATGGTGGGATCCTTGCGGCGTCTGAAAATCTCTCCAACCTTGATGCATCAATTCTATTTCTTCTGATCCTGTGCCATAATGAGCTCTGGCTTTGAAGCCTTGTTTGTTCTTCAACCGTCCTTATTTTACCCATGATCATTTTTAAACCTTCTACTTTTATACATTTCAGATTTGTTAATTCTATCTGAATATGATTTATCATACAGTTAGAGCAGAGCAGGTCTGGAAATGATGTATAGTAATACATATTTATAATACAGTTACTCTAGCTTTTGTTGGTAGCTGAGGAAAGAACCACCAGGTACCAAACCAAATTATATTTTAGCCATTGTGGCTGACGGCTTTTCCAATGCAGGTAAGATTAGCATGGAACGTTTCTAAGATGTGTTCCCAGTCCATACTAAACCCACGAATAGGGTTGTAGAATGTAGATTATATCCCATACGGTGGCGTATCACCGCTGGCCAAGTCCATTGTATTAGCATATCATCCAATTTCAATATTTTCCACTGCTTTTCCTTGAAGTTTTTCACCTCTTGGAGCATGCCAGGTTTCGAGGCTGTGATGTTGTTTGCATGTTTTAGATACCATCGTCTTCTGTCTTCAACGTCCATAAACTTTACTGTCTCACTCCGATTCTTTTTATTGTCCTCTTCGATATCTTATAACCTTTTTCCAATTGGTCCAACTACTACTGTTTCCGCTAACCTTCGTTCAAGTTCCAGTGGATTAGTTCAGCCTGTCTTGCTAAATTTGCTTCAAGTGACTTAGCTAATCTTTCTCTCTCCGCGTCAGATCTTTTAATAATTTGTCCTGCAGCTGCTTCTTGTTGTTCTTTAACTAGTCCGAGTAAGTCCTTTTCCTGTAGACTTTCAAGTACTTCTTTTGATAGTGGATTATTTTCAGGTCGTTTTCCAAATAAAGTTTCAGTAACTGGTTTAAGAATTGAAGCTGTTGTTTCTGTGGCATTTACTTGTTAACGTTTTGCTTGCTGTACTTGCTGATTAGATTTTGCTTGCGATTGCGCAAGTCTTATTAGATCATTTATGTTTTCTTTGCTTTTCTTTTATATATTATTTGTAACAAAAATTATTGTAGGTATTTTTCAATACGACATCGAAAGGATTTGCTCGTATCATTTATTAATACGTCAAATAAACAGTCATGTTTATTTGCCGTCGCTTGATGATATAGTTCAATAAATCTATTTCTTGTAACATTGCTATATTTCTAGCGCCAACATTATCCACTCTAGGAAATAATACAAAACAGCCAGTATTTCGCCGAATATATCTGTTAACATTATAAAAACCTTGAGTGAGATATATAGAATCATATTTCTTCTAAATTGAGAGTGAAAAATATGACTTTGTTTTATTCGTTTCCGTATTGTCTAGCGGAACATCATCGAAAACAACTATCTTGTGTTCAGATGCATCAAGTAGATAATTTGTAAAAAGTTCGTCTGGTTGTTTGAGAGTAAACATTCCTCGCCAGCCTCAAGAACATTACAAAGTTTGTCATTATTGTCGTTAAGTAGCTCTTACTTCTCTCGCTGTGAATTCATTGTCTAAATATAAACCCTATTGCAGTAAAATTATCTCCGAGAAGTTATTTTATAAGCATGTTTTTCCACGACCCAGTTCTTCCAACGATAATGACAATATGGAAGTTCATTGCTATGTTTATGTTTCACCAACAGATCTGTATCAAAGTTTAATATCGACCATTTTGTCATTATTGTTATACAATGTTATGTTCTATAAAAAAATTGTCAGACGATAAATAAAAAATGAGTTTTCATACAAAATTGTGTAAATCATTAAGAGATCCGTCGGTTATGCGTACAAAAGCAAACGCCAATATTGATTTAGCCAGAGTTGTGACACAATGACGGGAAATCTGTATATTTTAAATCAACGAGAACAAGATTTTAAGACAAATTAACCACCATTACATTTTGTCAATACACAAACTGTTAGTTCAGCACAAATAAAATATGTCGAGAATAATAAACTAAATAAATGTGGTGGAACTTTAAGCGGTAGTTAGATTAGATACATCAGGAAAAAATTAAAACATTATACACCGGGTATACACCAGCAAACTTAAAATCAAATTCAAGCGGTAAGTTATCTGCAGTTGAAATTTGCTGATAATAACAAACTAGATAAAACCGGTGGGACAGTTTCAGGTAATATTAACATGTTGAGTAAAAAAAGTTATTGGGTTGGAAACTGCCTATCCGCCAGCAAATGTTGATAACACACAAGCTGTGTGTTATGTGCAACTGAAATATGTTGACGATAATAAGCTTAACAAAGATCGTGATATAATGACAAGTAACCTGTATATGTTCAATTAAGAAATAATAGGGATAACAGTTACCTCACTATCAGCTAATGAAACGGAAGCTATTAGTTATGCTTAATTAAAAGAAGAACTTGCCTCGTGTTTTACTAAATCTGGTGAACTAATGTTAGGTAACATAAATATGATAAATTTCGACCACACATGCTTTTAAAACAGTAAGTATCACCAATAAAATTTAATTGATACGATCTCTTTTGCATGGTATAAAATATGATATTGACGATCTAATATGAGAGTTTCCTATTACTGACAGTATGTTAATAAATATTCTGCCAATGAGAGTCAGCAGATATGAAAAGTATCATAAAAATGGGTTACATCAGTATTATATATTTAATTTTGCATAGCTTTAGAAATATCGCTATAAAATAAAGAATAAGCAAACAATTTTGTCAATAAATGTCATTGAATCATCTGTCCAACCTCTTATTCGTTCGTCATTTTCAGTCGCGAATAACTATACTGATCCATATTTTGGTTATCTATGATAACTAGCATTTTGATAAATTGCTTATTTTAGTTGTTATGCCAGTATAAATTAAGGCTGCCCTAATGGAATTAAATTTCTTACAACATTTGTTTGTAAGATAATCCAACATGTGTATATGATTTACGAAAGTTCATTTTTATAATTAATTTATTGTTTAGAATAAAAATATCTACAGGTTAAGACCTCTTTGGGTTTCACAATTTCATCACTTTTTTAGATACAAATTTGGAGAAGGGTAGTTTTTGAGGGAGGGGGTCTATGAGGCAGTACGATATGTGAAAATATATTTATTTTAGACGGGATGAGGGATTTTGAACTAAAACCATCTTTAGTTTTAAAACCTGAACAACGTATAATTCTTATTTCATGAATTCTTAAGATATAATAATCAAGAGCCTGCTGGTTTTTTTAACATTACGCACTGCTTACCGTTAGATATTCATGAAAGCGAAAACGACGATTGATCGTTGCACACTACTGGTCAATGCTTGTGAAGCTTATAGAGTTTGCACGTTGTTCCAGATAACAAGTAGCACGTGTTATCTGGCCACCTACCTATAAGTTCTTTTTAACATACGCAAGATAAGACATTGCTCTTGGATAAAATAATATTACCGGTATTCATTTTACTCAGATTGTGTTTGATGCGTAAAGACATACATAAAATAACGAATGGTGAACGTTCTGTCACTTCACTTTGAGCGTATGTTAGTCAACCTATGTGTTAATTTGAAATATATATTATGGGTCCAAAAAGGTTTGCTTCAGCATACACTTGATTATTAGCAGCATTCTAAAATAACAGATGGAAAAGATTGCAAAGAAATTGTAAGGTCGAAAATTGCTGGCATTGAAAATAGCCGCTGAAGTTGGCAGATTTATCTTTGCAATATCTGAATCTTTGCAACCTGTCCCAGCATGGCAGTCGGCTGAAATAAGATATGACACTAAGTTATTTACCTATATTGGCAGACAATGATCTGCTTTTCCACAAACACAGCTCAAAACGGAAATGTTTATAGACTTGATAGGTCTTGTTTGTGTTTCATGCATTTATATGTGGAGATTCATTAACTCTTTCTGGGATATCCAGACGGATAACTTTCCACTGAGCCTATATATTACGCTTTTAACGCAGATGATGAGCTGCGACTGCAATATATTCTAGGTAAAAGGTTACCAGTCGGTTTAATCAACAATGAAAACTCCAATTTTTTACCATATGCTGCATACTTTTGACGTAGTAAACAGCTATGTTTTATAGAGATGTTCTGTTGCTAGAAACTTCCGTTCCTCTTGAAAAAATTTAAGATTAGATATAATATAAGCATATGATATGAGAACTATCAGCCTAATATCCTATTTTATTGCATTGTTTAACAATGGCATGTTAGTCGAACTATTTATCGTTACATTTTAGTATACAGTAAATTTTTTCTGTTGCTTTTATGGCTTATTTTCGACTTTGTTCACATATATCTAAGCTGCATAATTTACCTAAATCGCTCATAATTTGTATATAATAGTGTCTGTTTTAATTTGTCTATCTCTTTATATATTTATGATTTTTTTTATTTATTTTTAATACAAGTCTTATAATGGTAATAAAGTTACTTACTGTACTTAGTTATATCATCATTTGCAATCATCTACGAGAGGAAATGATAATTATTATGATGATAATGACGATGGTTCAAATGTTTAACATTTATCAGGTAAAGGTATTGTTTTTGCAAAAAACATGATGATGATGATGATGATGATGATGACGACGAATAGGAGGAAGAGGAAGAAGAAGAAAAAGAAGATGATGATGATGATGATGATGATGATGACAATGACGAAATTGAAACACTACACAAGCTAAACTGTATAACGTTTAATGGTCAACGTAATGTTTCATAGTTGATCATTCAGTGTGTGCCATCTGACTGATTCTACTTCTGCACTGAATTACCAAGGCGAAAGAAAATGATTGTAAATTCATATTTGACTTTCCGAAAAGTCAGGATTTTGATCCTGTTTCATTGTGGTAAACTTTTCTACGTAAGTGTGTCTGATATCATGCGATCTTTATAATTAGCTTATCGTCTTGATGATGATACCATGAGGTGCGAGTAAAATCCTCTAGGCGTAAGAAATATTTATATTCATTTTGTTGTTGCCATTTGTTTATTTATTATTGATATTATTATTAGTAATAATAGTAGTAGTAATGGTAGTAGTAATATAAATAGTAGTAATATTAGCAGTAGCAGTAGTAGTAGTCTCAAATGTTCCTATGAAATTTTCAGATTGGTGTAATTTCGCAGTCTTCTTCAAAACACAAAGTAGAATGTGAGTATAACAGTTTATATCTGAATTTTTAAGGGATAAATATCATACACTTAATTTTGCAACATTATTTTAAAAATTATTCCAACACTGTCAACATACAAGTCTTTCATTTACTCGGCAGATTTAGACTGCACGAGGCAGTATTCGATTTTCAGAACTTTTCAGTCTACAATAATTACTTTTTATGTTTTTTAGGTATCAAAGCACTTTTCAGTCGACAAGCATTACGTTTTAGATATAAAATATGTCCTGATCTGAATTTTGATGTGATTTCCAAGAACATTATTCCGACAGTGATGTTATTGTCCTGTCAATTATTCCAAACATGTCTAACCACTCAGTCTTTTACATTTGACACAAGCAAATTACATTCGAATATCATGGGTGCATATTTAAAGTTCTTGATTGAATTAAACATTTGTCAATTACGCAAAAACTATGTTATTGATAATATTTTATATGAACAAATACTAAGATCAATATCAGCTCTTGGCGTCAATATCATCTGACATAAATGCATTGTGACCGGAAAATTGCTGCTTGTCAATATTCAAGTGTAAAACCCGATTATCAATATAAAGCCCTCGGTAGAGTTTTGTCATCAGATGAAAAACGTGAAATGACTGATAATGCATATCCACTCAATTTGTTTTATTTTAATAGCCAACATTATCACCAAACAAAGTTAAATACATTGCCGTCTTAACAACATTGTAGGCTCAGGGCAAAGCAATGCCCTGTGGCCACATACCGGCCCTAATAATCATTAGCAATATGGGCATAGTGCCCCTAGAATCGTGAGGTCCTGAGCAACTGCCCAGTGTACCCATGCCTTAAAACGGCACTGTTTGAATACTCTAGGATAAAGCTGAAATTATATAACTCTTGGATGGAATTTAATAAGTTTCTGGATTTAATCAGATAAGGGGATAAAATATTAATCATTTTAGCGGTTTTATTTGCAAACAGACTGAAGTATATTAAATATTTGGTTTATTTTATATAGGATACACCAAGATGAATATATTTCTATTATTCTGTAACCTATGAAAAAATAACAAGAGCGATACAGAAACAGCCATAAAGAAGATAAATTGAAGACTATTCAGGAACTAGATTAAGCTGAACAGGATCCAGGTGTTAGAACGAGTACATTGTGTTTGCAGACCACTTGGTGTATACCATCCTGTTAATATCATCATCATTTAGCACCTTCTCATCTTCTCAATATCTTAATTAATAAATGCCATGCATGTGATGCAAAACACTTTATGAAGACATTCATTGCAGAGTGACAAACTTTTTTCTAAAATAACCATTATTAACTAACCATTATTATTAACTATGAAAGTATTTATTTTGCTTTGAATTCATGAACTCTGCGAATCTGGAATACCATTCATAAAATGCCGTGATTTCTGTTTGCTCTATGAAGTGTAAGATTGCATTTAGATTTCACATAAGCTGTTCTAAAAATATAATTTAATCTCACCCCACAAAGACATTGTTTTCTCACAACTCCTGATTATCCCATTTGCTGCTTGGAAAGAGTAACTCGCATTCTGATTAAAGTATCGTATCATTTACCCAGGAGAGTAAACGTGTTTTAATACTCCTAAGGAACTCAATGGGCATAGGAAGATCGTGTTCGTTGTAATTGCTGTACGAGATAAAGTAAAAAGGGGTAGTTTATTTAGTTTTGACATTTACACTAATCGAACAGCTATAGGCAGGCATGCTAATAATCCATGAAGGCATAAATAGGATGACATCGATGACAATAGTGATCAGAAACGGATGACATTAAGCTCACCGGATACGATGAAACCATACAAACAGCAACCCTCACTTTGACAGTATCAGTATATACTTTCTTGTCGATTCCATGCTTTTCTTAATTTATATCAAGTGGTGTATTGCCCTTTATTTTCCATTTGTCCAAGGGGATAAATATATTCTTTGTCTTGGAATCCTGGCAACCATCACATAATCTGTTTTCAATTCCTTAAACCAGCACAAACCATTTATTTACAAACGAGGACATATATTTTAACCTTGCTCATTATTTCGATAGGCGATAACAATTTATCCAAGACATAAAATGAAGATACGAAAGATAACGCCACTCTCACTTTTGGCAATGTAATGAAGAATCATTTTTGCAGTTAAAATGAAGGCATTGCTTAGAGGTCAAACCAGAATCAGCAATCTACTTCGTTTAAACTTTATAGTGATTTATCGCATTTATATTTAGCAAGTTTGAATTTGTGAGCGACTATTAAATAACATATACAAATAATACACAATATAGAAATGAATGCGTTAAATTGGCTACAATACGTGTAGTTTGAAATTTTAAACCTGAAAAAGTTAAGGGTGAGTTATTATATAACTAATGCTCAAATCTGATACATTTATTCCAAAATATATAGGGACAAAAAAGGGAGAATAAAATCGTATATCTCCTCTATGGCAGATATATTACATACTTTATGTCAACATACAAATTCAGATATCACGTTTCATTTCAAGTTCGTACATCGTTTCAAATCCACGTTAGCAGCTTTACTTCATACAATCTTAGAGACAGAGACATAGAGACAGTAACAGAGAGAAACAGATACAAATTTCTTTTCAATTGACATTTTTGTGGACAAAGATCATGTTGGTGATAAATTTAAATGCATTATTCCCTTTAAAAATCATTCATTTATTCCACTGCGTGATTCTACACATACCGATAATGTTCCTAAATTGCACCATGGATGCATAATATTAGTCCTTCTGAGAGCGATCGTCATTGTTATTATTCCAATGCTGATAATTACAGGTAGTAAATTGCAATGGCTGTTCCATCACATTTTACATTTGTGGTTAATTTGTAGAGCAGTGTACTCTCTCTCTCTCTCTCTCTCTCTCTCTTGATATATATATATATATATATATATATATATATATATATATATATATATATATATATATATATATATATATATATATATATATATATTACTATTATGAATTGACCGTCTTAGAGTAGATCCAATAACTTCATTCTTGCCATGGCGAAACCTTCAAATTACCATTACCCTCTCCATATAGGTGAGGCTACTTAGTTGCTAAACTCCAAGAGCGAGAGAATTTTTTTAATAGAGAACACAAAGTGGTACACATAATAAATGAAAGTAGAGTTCACGTGAGTGCGAACGACAAGAATGCCATGAGTCTAAGAGGTCCTAATTTTTTCCCAGATCTTCCATGCTAAAGGTTCCGTTTATCTCTGAGAGTAAAATTTCCGTTGCTAGCACTTTCTAAGCGATACGCAGTGAAGCCTTAAAGGCCGTGTACGTAATGGCCGACAAAATCACGTCTGTTTCTGTGGTTACAGTATTAATTGCGCTTGGCTGTATGGCTGCGATTTAGCGCGAGACTTTCAAAACTTTGGCAGTTTGCACTCAGCAACGACAACGATATTGTATCTGTCCCAAGCAACAGACTTTTCTCCTCAGTAGCAGCTGTGACGAAATGTGCTATCCTAGTAAATGGTGCCTTAAGAAAATCTTACAAATCTTAAGAGAACAATAATAACACGATACTGCTGTTTCTTTAAATGCATGCGGACTCTGCACCGTGAGATGATATCAAATGTTCTCAGCATTTGTTTCTTTAAATGTATGTGAAGTGGGGTAAAATTTATCTAATTTGTATAAAGAAGTTTACAATGGCATCAAATTATGTTGAACTGGGTAACGAAATCTAATTAGCTCGAACCCAAATAAAGAAAACACGGCCAATTGAAAAGTGGATTTTATACTGTTTAACCCTAATATATTTTGCAAAATACAATCATTCATTCACTCGATTGTGAACATTTTTGGCGAGCAACGAAATATATAATGATCGATTTGCTTCTACATTTCTTGAGGAGTACATATTGCATAATTACTTAATGCCATCACAATGAAGATCTACGGTACTTAAAACGTTTTTCAGATTTTTTTATGGTACTGCAGTGTACCATACCGTTTCTGATCTTTTCATTTTCATATAATTCTGTTCCTGTTTTGTACCATTTCTAACCCGTCCATCACTCCTCTCAACGTATTGTATCGTACCGTATCGTACAGCTTCTTTCATATTTTTTCGTTCTAAACTGCTTTCAAATCGTTCGGCTCGTCATCGTGCAGTTTGCAATAAGTGGGCACCGTACTATACAATCTGCATACAATACGTTATAAGCATTGTCTTCAGTATGCATACATTGGGAACAACTGAAATCTTGAGGATTATAACCTGTGTATCAGAAAAGAGCACGCAAATGATCTTATACTGGACAACAACGATTGCTTAACGTGAATTTTTATAACTATGTTTTAACTGATAAGATGAGCCAGAGGGATTCTATAACGGAAGTAAGATTTCTGCATTATCAATTATGTTATGTATTCAATAAAGGAGAAAGGATTCAAATGGCAAAAGGAACACTAAATACAAATAACAAGAGAGTGTGAATGGACTTTAGCAAAAGAAAGAAAAACACTTGTTGCTGGTTACCACCATGGAATTTACAGTCAAGTAAGCTTAAAGAAATTGCATGGTATATCTATTCAACAAAACTAAATTAATATCAACGTTTATTCGCCACAAAAGTTTCTCAAATCATTTACTTTAATTGTTTAGAGAATATTGGAACATACCTTCAAAAACGAAGTGTTCTTAAACCTTTGCGTATGAATCAAACGGCACTTCCCTATAGAAACTTAGTACTCACAGACTGCCGAAATGGAAGCTTCTGAAAGGATTATTATTGTCAATGCCTTTATTTCTTTAGTTGAGCATATGATTCAGTAGTAGCAACTGGAAAATGAATGAAATTCATAGGTTAATCCATAAACTAAAATTAATAAATGCAAGTAATTTCAAGGGTAAATTCGTCAGAAGAAATAATAAATACATGGCTTTCATCGTCAGATTTGTTAAAAGAAACGGTACCTTGTGAAAGGAAAAGGAATCGATGTATACATTTGATAACTTATCCTGCTCCAACTGCGCTGGTGATAATTGACAATTACACTATCATTTCCAAACCTATTTAACGGTCAAGATAAACTACAAAAGGATACAGACATCTCTACTGTTTTCAAAGGATCATCTATTATTGTCAACGACAAAGCAGATAAAATGTAACTTCACTTAAAAAGGAAGTAAACTGATCATTCATGCCGTGTTACAGGATTTAAATTGTTCGGCACTTTTGTCGACATAAAAACAGGAGTTCGCAAGAAAATTATACCTTTCCAGATGACGGAATAGTAGCTGGAGTATCAAACACTACATAGAGCATTAAAAACCAAACAATTTATATACATTTTTATGGCTATGCAAGCAATACGTTGAAAATGTAAGAAAACGAAAAACAATATTACCACTTAAATATATCTTCCTCCAGGTCAAGATTGACATGGGCAACAATTGCTTGCATTTATGATAGATTTGACCATACCACATTGTTAGTTATTTAAATTTGTGACGTATTCATTTCGTAGTTAATATATTATTAATACGTCGAATATACCAAGAATCGGCAGTTTTCTCAAAGAGAATTATTCCGTACATTACCGTTTTACAAGACATTTAAACTGAGCGTCCAACGGGTATATACTGTTTGTTCATATTGAACCTGGTTATGAGTAGAGACATGGAACTGAAAATGTTTTATTACTTCACTGAAACGAGCTAAAATGTAAGAGAAATGCAAACATTAATTAAAATAGAAATGGAGACGTATCTTTACCAAATCTATATTTCATAAAATAAACCTTTCTAAAAGTAAACATTGCAAACATTGCCGTGTCACAACCTTTGTATGAATGAATGAAATCGTAACAGTAGCTTCATTCGATCTTGTAGATGTCAAGCACAAAAAGCTGATACAATAAGAGAAAAACAAAATCAATATGTATCAGCTTCGAATGATGCAAATAAAAATAGAATTAATTAACTCCACGTTGATTGTGACCATGATTCCAAGGATTATCTTACCGTCCTAGGTTTGAAAAGAAACAAGATTTTTTGTTATCAATGTCGACTTTCCAATTTATATTTAAACTGTTTAGTAAATGGTAATTGTTTGATAGATATACTCTACGATGCACACGATAATGAAACTAAACTTGTAATCCAAGGAAGACACGCAAATGAGAAATTATTTACAACTAAAATTGTACACCACGGTAGACACGCTAATGAGGAATTATTTACAACTAAAATGATGATATGTTATAGACACGCTAATCATGAATAACTTACTATTAAAATCAGATTAAAATTTGCCTAGCTCTAAACAGCAACAATCGTTTATCGCCTATTCATCCTCTAGACGTTACAGCTTTCCGTAGAGCTGTACCAGACTTGAATCATTTGCTGACTTGCGCATAACATTAATTAAAACAACCGCCGCTATGTATGGCAATCACCCTCATTTTAGATTTTCCACGCTAAGGTTCAAGTTCTATGAATGAATATTCTATAAAGACAGAAAGGCGTATAAATCTTATTCTTTAAACTATATGATCGTACAAACACAGAAGTCAACCTGCTCCCCAGCATAAGCTCGTACATCTCTCTGCCACTACAGACTACATTAAAAGCTCCTTTTTGCAGACACAACATAACGTTATTTCTTTGAATCGGTAAGAAAATTCCATTCTTATTTGTACCTTTATCTTGACTTCTCCGGAAGTAACATACTAATTAATGAAACTGTAGCACACGAGTAAGCGGGTAAAACCTTTGACAGTTAATTATCAACTATTTTGGTCACAACTCGGATTAAATTTCCTTCCACATTGATGCTAATCTTATTACATTTAAAAAGTTGAATCGTTAAGTAATGATGTTTGTCCCAAACGTATTATTGACACACACGTACACGACTTCCATGCCCTAATTGTAAATGACAATGGACTATTTTATTGACACGATAAAGAGTTTCTATATTTCAGTAAACTATTAAAATGTCAATAATAATGCTACACATCATAGGCGAAAATGATCATTTTGACAAATAGCATAACTTGTAGTTCAAAGGTGTTGGATCTTTCATGCTTTTAAAATAATTTTTTAAAAATCATCCTAGCGATTTTGATTAGTGAGTCAATAAGTGCAAACTTAACCTGCATGGTCCTATTTACCCATGCGCACTAAAATCGTCATCTCCATACCTTTCTGCAGACATTTTGGTAACTCTTATATAAGTTTATACCAATTCACTCGTAACAACAAATATTTACGTAGATCGGATATCTTGAAAAATTCAGCAAATATAGGGTTTCCTAGGTAACTTTAATAGAACAGCATATTCACCTTAATGATTGTAGTCATCGATTTCCTTGATACATGCAGTAATTTTGAACTCACAGACTGCCACTAAACCAAAAATATACATAACGACACTACTTACGTAGCAAAAGGTATACAGTATGAATAACCTAGAAGCTCAGATCTCTGCATAACTATAAGAAATTCGCATTTGCTCTCATTCACTTCTATTCCATGTATAAATCACCGATACTGTAGTCAATAGGCTAAGCCTGGCATACAGTTATATCATTGTGTTATTTTAATAAGTTGGTTGCATGTTTATTCCAGTTCAGTCAGCTAGTTATACCTTTATGTCAGTCAATTAGATGGTTATATCCTTATGTCAGTTAGAATAATTGTCACGGTGAGTGTAAAGTCAAGGCGTAATGAGAAAAGTAAATTAATATTTTCAAGACTTGCATCCTATACAATTGAACTTTAAGTGGAAGCAAGGAAAATGAAAATGGATACAGACAAAACTAATGATGAACAGTACATTTAATTCATCGCTTATCCTACATTTGTATATTTACCGTTCTTCGCAAATTTGATGGTATCCTTGTTCTGATATATGTTATGACAATTATATAGCAACACGGCAAGAAAGTGCTTCATAATGACTATCAGACAGTTCATAGTGCCCTTGTTATTACATTCTACTTTAGTAACGCATTTATTCGAATTCAAAAATTTACTACGAACTCGTGTCTCAGATCGATTACTCGTATTAGCTAAAACGTTTCACCGATAAATGTCATAATTAAAATACTGAAAATCATTTTATGCCGATATACGCACCCTGTTTAAGTGAAGACTTTCTTACCTTTTTCAAATAATGTAATTCTCAATAAAGTCAAATTTATTCACTTCTATTTTACTATATATATATATATATATATATATATATATATATATATATATATATATATATATATATATATATATATATATACTTCTATTTATATATATATATACTTCTATTTATATATATATATATATATATATATATATATATATATATATATATATATATATATAATCACAACGTTTTCACCATATACACAGCAATGTACATAATTTATGAGTGACACAGCATGGCTCATGATTGATCATACCATAATAAAAACTGAAAATCTATAGCAGTCATATTAATTAGTTTCCAGTCTCGGTCTCGGATGATATGGGTATGTGTGCAAAACTTGCAAGCATTTTCATGAGTTGGTGGTTCTTGTTGGGGTTTTCCCGGTTCTTATGCCATCACTTATACTGACTGCCATTATATATATATATATATATATATATATATATATATATATATATATATATATATATATATATATATATATATATATATATATACTATACACATCTGTTTTCTTGCTCCAATGAATCGTCTCTTTATTCTGCACTAGTAAACTCAACTGAGCACTATTTAGGTAGAGTTTAATATAAAATTGAAAATTGTTGCTTATGTATACGTGTGAATACGTTTGAATATTATAGTCTATATATTTATATATATATATTTATATATATATATATATATATATATATATATATATATATATATATATATGGGTGTATAGGACGTGTTTACTCGTAATATAGGGTACAATAGCTTCATTTATGGATTAAAATATCGGAATATAAGGATTAACATATGACTTACTTTAACCTCAATAGTTTGAACGTGTTCTGTCAGGATTTGAAAATAACTGATATTTTTCTGTATTAATTTCAAATGAAAGACGCAGCATACAAGATACATAAGCTATATAAAGAAAAAGTAATATGTATCATTATATATAATTGTGGGCTCATGTGTGCTTGTCTGGCTGTGACAAAACTGTTTGAAGGCTTTATTCGCATGTGCGCTATTATGTTTCACTGATATCTTTTACTTTCTTTCTATTCTTTTTCCAGGAAATGTTCTTTCAATGAGGTCATGTGCTACATGTCCTTTCTTTAAAAGGCTTCGTGTATAAATACGATTACAGCAAAGCTAAAAATGTAAGAGGATACACCAAAAGTTAACAAAGAATGTCATTTAGTTCCAGATTCAGAACTTGATAAGAAAGGTGGAAATACGAACCAAAAACAAAATCTAGTAGTCAATCAGTCATTGAAAAATAATTTTAATTTAACAGATGAATAAATGAAAGTCAGTGTACATGGAAATCTAGACTTGCACAGCCTATATTCTATAGATTAGATTACTTTCTTATAATGCAATCCTCAGTTGATAATGATATTATGCCTTGACATGTAACTGATCATTTATCGATTTAAATGCAACAGATGCTGTACAATAAAAGACCCAGTCTAGCATTCATAAATAAAAGTATTCTCATTATAGCATGCAATGAGCGAAATATATTTCAGAATTATATTTGTTTAAAAATTCTGGTTAATAAAATCACTATACTTAATGTTTAATTTGGGATTCATATCACCACCCCTAAGACATTATATTAGAACTCTGGTTCCTTACAAATAAAACAAAATTTGACCAACTTAATAGGAGACCAATAAATCTGTTAAATGTTCATTAGAAGTTTTCAAGTAAATAGTTAATATTGATAAACAAGCACTTTCTATAGTGGTTCATGATAACCAACTGTACTAGTCAAGCTGTTTATATGGAAAATATCTGTGCAGATTTTGGATAAGCATTTCGTAATGTAATTTTGAATTATAGTCTTAAGGTTCTACAATTCCTCAACTTCGGACATAAGGTATCAATACTTGCAAACTACGATGATTAGACTCCTTTTGCTATAAGTTCTTACATGATAATTTAAAATATCTTACACAAAAGGTCCAGAATAAGCTTCACCTTAATACAAATTTATAAAGAGCTATTATCATTTCTAGGATAAAACATTAAGCTGCATGTTTTGGAACACGTTTTCATTCATAGGTAAAATAAATACGTTAAAGAAACCACAAGGGGTTAGGTGTAAATGAAACATTGTGGAAACCCCAAGTGGTTAGGTGTAAATTTAACGTTGTGGAAACTCCAAGCTGTTAGGTGTAAATGTAACTTTGTGGAAACTCCAGACAGTTAGAGTAAATGTAACATTGTAGAAACTTGCGTCATCCAGACACAAATGTAATATGCAGGCAGATAAGATGTTAAGGTAACTCACAAGGAGCTGGGTATTAAGGTAAACACGGATAATTATGCTTTAATGTAACACTCTAGCCCTTAGGTGATAGGTAACCTCCATAAAGGTGTTAAAGTAAATCCCAGACAGTTAGGTATAAAGGTAACCTCCTAGAAGGTATGTATAATGGTAGTAATCCCCAGGCAGTTAGGTCTAAAGTTGATCCCCAAACATTTAGGTCTAAAGTTGATCCCCAGGCAGTTAGGCCTAAAGTTGATCCCCAGGCAGATAGGTCTAAAGTTGATCCCCAGTCAGTTAGGTCTAACTTTGATCCCCAGGCAGTTAGGTCTACAGTCGATCCCTAGGCAGTTAGGCCTACGGTTAATCCCCAGGCAGTTAGGTCTACAGTTGATTCCCAGGCAGTTAGGTCTACAGTTAATCCCCAGGCAGTTAGGTCTAAAGTTGATCCCCAGGCAGTTAGGTCTAAAGTTGATCTCCAAGCAGTTGGGTCTAAAGTTGATCCCCAGGCAGTTAGGTTTAAAACTCACTCCCGGTCAGTTAGTTGTAAAGATGAAACATGTAATGCTAACACAAGGGAGGTAATTGTAAGGGTAACCCATTCTTCGATCAGTGTGATGGGGAAATGTTTCTGTCTTGAAAATATTATTTACATGTAAGAAATTATAGAAACAACAGAAGTCATCATATAACATAATTATATCAAAGTGTTAGATCATCAAAAATATTGTTGCCTTATTTCTATAAAAAAAAATAAAGCCCGATGGCTGCTAATATAAAATCAGTTTCGTGTACGGCCTAAGTAATATGTTATCCTAACTATTGAATGATTGTTTTGTATCGGTATACATACACACCATGTGTTTGAAGTAAAGCTAAATTCTCAAAGACTTCGAAATTCTCATTACATGGATTTACAGCTTAAAATACTGGCCAACAAGCACGGTTCAGTGAAATATAGGAATGTAAATCGGAATAATAAGCATGGAAAGATATTATGCAAATGGTAATGAAGTTTTATCTGAGTTTAGTATGCATCTTATTCTCTCTTTTGCGAGTATATAACAGAAGCAAAGCAAGCATACCCATAAAAATGAACAGACCAAACGAAAATTTGTTTTCTGTGATACCCCTATTCTAATACAATCATTGAACAAAAGAGCTTTAGTCATACTGAAACTACACATCGTTTACAAATACAGCTTTCGTGCCACTAATGAACAATGCTTCTCACGTTGGTTTAAATGTCTACAATTATCTCGAGAGTAAAAAATTAAAAGAGCGTTTTGTTCAGTGATTTATGCAATTTAATTTATATTCCGTTGAAGCAATTGGAAATAACCTTTAAGGCATATTGGAATTTTGCAGATGTACAATAGTCCCAACTCTCATGAGATTATACATCTAATTCAAAACAATATAAAATTAAAGGAACCATTCACTAAATAAACATGATCTATGATACGAACATAATTTTATTTCTTTCTGACAGACATAAATTAATGCAACTTATATTACGTTATAATGTAGTAATATAAATTCGAGACCTTTCCCCACTGTGCATACTTTGATCAAGTGTGTATCTTTGATCGTAACCGACGTGCGTCTGCGTTTTAGCCATCGTCATCGTTTACGATATGAAAGTGATGAGTTTTCAGACATAACAATATACACAGGCACCTGTTCGCTCAATTCTTACTGCATGCAAATTTATTAACTGTTTTGGACGCTAACGCCCCGGTTCTGTATCTGTGCGCTGGGACATCGATGGTTTTCTAATTTCGACGAACACCATCATAAGCTACTCCATTGTAATCGTTTCGTCTGCGATATTCACCGAATACAGATTGGTAATTTGGCTGAGACTACTTTGGATAGCTGCAAGGATTTTTAAAAAATAGAAATTTATTCGCCAATGTAACCCTAATGAAATAATTTTCCCAGTGCGGCGTGTCACACCGATTAATATTAGTATGACCCTAACAAATCTGATTGTTGTGCCAACAATATTTGCTGCAGCAGCACTTCACGCCAAGACAAGGCCAACAGTGGATGCAACGGCGAGGCAACAAGTAGTCTCCACGACTACACACACACACGTCTATACAGAGTTGATAGGCTTTCCTTGTGATTTGATCTGACTGCTATTGTTCCGCTTCAATTACTTTTTCGAGTTGGCTACTTTGAGTGTCCATCACAATTAATCTATTAATGTTATTAAAACAAAATGATTAAAAGGCCGGAATTGTTCGTGTGCATCATACACACAAACACACACACACACACACATACACACATACACACTTCTAATTACCATCACGTTGGCATATAACTACATTCATTACATCCCTGTTTGATGTATTTAACAATTTTCTCTTTTTTTACTAAGAACTATTGCACGGACAATTGCATCTGTGTTGAATAACAGTCGAGATTATTTTCTTGTAAGCTGAGTCAAGGTTGGTGCAATATAAATGAAGTAGAATTTTGTCGCAGTGGCTTTGTTGGTGAGTTCCACTTCATCGTTGTAGAAATAATCCCTAGGCTTTATCACGACTGGCTGTGGAGGCTTCTACTGCTCTTTTTGGCGTGACAATGTATTGATTCCAGGGTGGTTGCTAACTTAGAAATGGAACACCAATGGTTGTTTGCAGCGGTCAATTTATATTTGTCCTTTGACAAGATTATATTTCAGAGTATACGTGGATTTCTTAAAACTATTTTAATGCAGGAATTCATCTATAAGCGTCATAAAATTGACATCGGTGTTGGTTTCCATTGTCAGTCAGTACGTTGCGCAAAATACGTCATCACGTACCTGTTTAGAATCCATCACGTCTAAAAAATGATTAATCTTAAAAGCAAAAGCAAAAAATAGTTAAGTACCATTTCAAACAGATGTTGAGACCTTCTAAGTGAATTTCATCTCTGGCGACCAATGGGCACAATACTGTATATAGGAAACTTTCTTTGACATTGTTGTATTTACTAACAGTCTATCACGCTGGCAATAATTTAGTTTTATGGTCATTGCACCCCGCCCGCCTCTAGACCCTGTCAAGATAAACACGTATTTATGAAATTCGTTCCTGGGGTCAGTGAAAGTCAATTGCCGTAGTAAATGTTTTATATCTTCTCCTTCGCTGTTTAATATTCTCCTGAATATAACTCATGAACTTACTACGAGTATTTAGTGATGTTATGGCTGATAACACCATAACGTCTTTTCATCTACATATTCTTTAAATACAGCAACTGCATTGTAGATGTTGCCTTTGATAAGACAGTCGAAAGCACCAAAGTCTCGTGTCTGATCCCATTGTTTTCCATGAATTTGGCCATGTTTCTTGAGATTGCTCCTCGAGGCTTTAAAACAGTGCCTACTTAGATGGTCAACAACTTTAAGTGGTAACCGCTTCCTTGGTGTAGTGGTTAGAGCGTCTGCCTCGGATGCTGGAGATCGTGGGTTCGATTCCCGGTCGAGCCAGACCAAAGACTTACAAAAATGTTACTAACAGCTCCCTCGCTTGACACTCAGCATTAAGAAGCTAGTGTTAGAACTGGTCAGCCTCAGGTGTCAGGATAATTTGACCGGGTGGGACATCATGCTACATGTCTGCTAAATGATGCCCCAGTGATAGACATCACTATAAACTGCCACACTGCAGACATCGTAGCGAAATGGCAAAAAAGGTGTTAAAAGTCATAATCACATCACATGATTTTTAAGTGGCGACGAAAGTCCATTCGAATCAAAATAAAAATACATGTCGCCGTTTCTACTTATGCGATCAAACGAATTCCATGCAATTTTATCTAATCTAGGTGAATGATGCCGTTTTTCCACATGGAGTTAGGTGGTTATCCTGTATAAAGACAATTCGAAAATGTTTGGCTGACTTTAACATCATGAGTAAACCAATATTGGTCAATAGACGTATTTCATAGCCGTCAAGGGCCAGGTCACTATCAGAAGACATTTCCTTGAGGGTAGTTTATTAATCGTCTTAGTAGAAGATCGCTTCTTTTTTATTCGTGTACGAGACGCTATACGTCCAACTGCCTTTCCAAAGGCATCCCATGTACAGTTCCGGCAGACCCTAATGGGACTAGTTTTATCTTCCTTTAACTTGTTAATTTGTGTTGATTGTGCTACAATTGGAAATATACAGTTAAAGGTCTATAAACTCTGATGATGTAGGTTCGTCCGTTCTTACTTGTAAAGTCCAATCTACTTCAGAAATACCCATTAAAGCGGGTTATTGTATCCAGGTGGAAGACTCGCAACTGCTTTATCGATGTCTTCGGCGTATAGTGATCAGAAACAGTTGGATTTTCAAGGTCCATCTGGACCAATATTTAAAGCGCCAACTCAGTTTGTAAAGAAGGAACTTGCTTAGGTTGTCAACTTGGAGAAGTCAATGGCGGAAAACTTTTCTCGTTTGTGATGCGATGCAGAATGTCAGTTGCTGTATAATTTAACACCATGTATTCATATTACACTTAATTCCACCGGTGAATCAGTTACTTCCAGCGACATAGTGCTTTTTATATGATCTTCTCTTTGGCGTTACGAACACGCCATTAGTCTGATAATATAACTCCCTTATTTCTTCATGCGTGAATGTGTTCATAATAATGCATGTGTCAAGACAAGACAATACAAGACCTGACGTAAATATACTATAGTTGAAAAGCGGAAAATACATGAGTTATATAAGAAAAAAGAACATGAATATATAGCATGTGATAATGTTACATGATGCTTAACAGGGTTTGCAATATTTGAAACACACATTCTAACTCCTGGGAATATTTTTAGGATTCGTACACTATCTATATTTATTAATTGATTATATTTCTTTATGTTAGTCCTGGAAATGTGAAAATGGGCTGCAATATTTTATCTATCATCGTTGAAAATAAGAACATAACATAACATAAGGATATTTGTCCCATGTTTCATGAGACTAAGAATGTCTGCAATAGCTTTCATTTCGCTGTGTACCAATTTCATCAGAAAACCTTTGATTGAAAATTCTAAACTGTATTCAATTTTAGATATATTTTAGGTAAAAAGAAATGAATCTTTACTAAATCTAATATTTTAATAATGGCCTATAATTAAGACCTACCTTATATGACATATTGATGTTAACTGCCTAATAATTGATCTTTTGTCACTGTTCTACAGCGTTTGTTTAGCATTTAACTGATACAAAACTTTGAGTTCTCTAATAGTAACTTCATCCAACATAATATAGATTTTCATTCAAGTAACCATCTAATGTCATACGAATTTTCACCAAAGTATTTGTATAAAAAATCACATACGACAAGATTATTTTTAATAACCTCTAATGAAGGGAAAACGAACGAATTTTGCCGTACACCTTATATAGAGGGGTATAGTTTTTTTACATTAAATATTCTTATAATGAAGGAAACATTAGTTTTCCCGACTGTATCAGGTTTTACAAAATCCTAGAATTTCACAAGCATATATTAAATTCGGTACAATGGTTTGATTGAAAAGTTTCAGATGACAATCAAATAACAAATCTAAATTGTGTATACGATTTTCAAGTAAGATCACATCCATGGATAATAGATTATTGAAGCCGTTGGTGAACTTCTTATAATTATGAAATGTAAGACCTAATGATTTATTTTTATGAACAACAACAATATCGACATTTTAAATTGGCTAGTGGTATCCCGTCCTTATCTTCACACTTTTTGAGTGCTTATAATAAAGTACGGAATCAAAAAAGAGGACTTTTAGGTGGGTGAAAAGCCTTCCCGTTGAAAAAAAGTAATCATAAACACAACATTTGCTATGCAATGTGATGCTTCAGGAATACAGAGCTAGTGTCATAGAAGTTTAGCCACCGCTTTTGTAACAACGATGATGTTACAATGGTTCAATACAATACTGGTTTCCCTTACATAGCAATTCGAACAATTATGTTATTATCATATAATTAGTTGCCTAATATACCAGTGGGTGTTACATAATATTATTTATGAACACCATTTTTTAACTGAACGCGCATGGTTAATATTAATATCATCTCAAGTATATCCCAGATCAAAAAAAAATAGGACTAACGTCAAATTCATTTTCAACAATGCCCGAATCAGCTACAGCGAGACTAATATCAATATCATCTCAAGTATGGAATAGATAATAACACAAGGACAAACGTCGAATTCCTCATCAACAAAGCCTGAATCAAATACAGACAAACTAATATCAATGTTATCTCAAGAAAGGCCTGAAAAGCACGTACCTGTGAGTTGTAACATGGAACTTTTACGTTCAGGCGAAAGGGTTGTCATGCACAGCTTATGGAATCCTTGAGTGTTTGACATTAAATGTCAGATTGAATCCCAGTCGAATGACTGATTATCCCCATGACCCATATTCAGTACAGTTTTTTATACAACATAAATAAATATCAGTTGCTATGGCTGTATTAATAATAGTGATATTGAATTTAAACGACCGTAAAAGCATGTGTGGTAAGCTAAGATATCTTCCACGAATTCTATATCCGAGAGAAGCCATAAAATATGTATTCAAGCAGCCAGTCGTAAACAAGGAATAAAATTTGTTGATAGTAATTTCACTTTTTATTCATAATGCTAATGCTTCTTGATAGGATTGCAATGTAACAGTCCTCCCGTGGGATGAAGACAACCATGTAAATGCTACGATTACAAAGTCAGATAATTATCATTGCAATCGTAGTAAACCACCAGGATAAATTACACCCACACAAGCCAGATGATTGAAAATTGCATGCTTGATCTATTCTAGCACGCGCGTTTACCAGATACGCGGTGACTTTAAAACAGCGGGCCGAAATATCAAGTGAATAAACAAAAAAACAAAAATGCATTATATTTTTTACGGAATAGGCAAAAGTAACGCGTTATAAATTTTTATTATATTCCTCCCATATTCAGAAAATGTCCACCCAATTTTTCAAACGGCGGAAAATTTTATGTTCAAAATTTTTTTCAACAATTGACCCTGGTAAGGATATTAGATTACAGACTTAACTAATTGCAGTGATTGGATCAAAATATACTGTAATGGCATGTACTGAGTACCAAAATAATTACAATTGCAAATACAGCCAGTCAAACGTTAATATGTAGTAGGTAGAAATCGAATATTTTAAATTAATGGATCTATTAGTATAGGTTCCTAAATTTTAGTATTTAGTTCCTATGGTAAAGATTTGATATTGTACTATTTTAATCTTAACATAGATTGTTTGTGTCTTTGTTTTGTGATTGAGAACCCATCAGTACACAACAGGTGATATTGTGCTTTGGAAAATGTATCAAAGGGCCTTTTCGGCCTCATCTGGGAAAAATATGAACCCTCCAGTCTCCTGGTTGCGAGTCTGGCACTTTCCAAGGGGCCACCGCGTGTAAGCTTATAAGAGTTCTTGGCCTTTGATTAAAAGCCAAACTTCCTACTCCATTCAAATCAGTTTATAAAGAACATGCTCAAGACTTTTTCAAGTTATTATATCCTTTCGACATCATTCAGTGATACTAACAAAGTGACACTCTAATTTTACTTTTCAAAGCATAATCTTTGGCATTATTTTAAAAATCAAGATGCTATATGTTATATGGATAAAGTGGCTTAGTTTTAACTTCATGATATGCATAAGCAAGAGCCACAAATAAAATCTAAAGTTACTTTTGATTCTTAAACTTTATTTTAAGACAATGTCTGTGGGAAGTTATTTCAACTTCATATTAAATTTAAAGGGCCATTTAGATGAATTCGTACATGTTTATTTGTCCGATCCTGTTGACATAGTTATAGATAATTCCAATTCCATTTAGAAAATTTCGGATAATATGCAAATACGCTGGGTTAGCTAGAATGAATGTCGTTAAACATCTAAATGTGAGACAGAAACAATGTCCATATAAATCAGGTAAAAACTTGGCAGCTTTTGGGTGCCAAACCATTAGAACAAAATTGGTCGATCATGGAGCCTTTGGTATCAGGCTTGCGATCATCTTTGTAGTGGGGTGTTGGGCGTCCGCTTGGTCTCCTGCACTGGCAACTTAGCTGTAAATCCGATCCAGCAGAGCAGTCTCTAGTTAAGGAGTTCAATGATGCTGGCCAGATTTACCTGGGCAAAGACTTCTGCCTCTTGATCTTTTTTAAGGGTTTATTATCCCAGGCACGTTAGTATGTATGTCGACAATGATGGCTGAATTAAGATTGAGGGTGTGGATTTTCTTTCTTAAATTTCAGGTCGTCTGTCATCAGTTGTATTGTCTTAGAAAATCTGAATATCTGATCAACATGTGCCTTGTTTTGATTTTGTCTTTTAGCTAGTCAATTTGATCAAAGTTTCGTCGGGCGTTTAGGACAATTAGACTTCTTTTATTTAAGTGTCTAAGGTGTAATTAAAGAGTACAGTGAATATGATGCCTGAGATCTTGTGAATAAATAAACCATGTTTCATTCCACTCTGCATCTCGATGTTATCAGCCGTGGAATCACAAACTTCATCGTGTTGTACATGTCGTAACATGAAAGGCTAAAGCTGAAGAGTCTGAACGACAGCGGATCTTATCGACTATCTTGAAGAGGTCTGCCCAGCTGAATGACTTACTCAAGTCGACAAAGACATTTTAGAGTATTTCTACTCTCTCTCCATTTTTCTTGCGACGTTTGTGGAGAAAAGATTGCATCCACTGCTGACTCACCTACTATGTACTCATACTACATCTTCATGAGCACTTGCATGCAGTCTCTGGAGTCGACCCAATTTCGTGTATATTGTTGTAATGCTGTCATTGTGCAGGACATGTCGATATGATCATTCCTTCCAGAAAAGGAGAATGCCCTAGATAAATATTTAACACACTGAATACCTCTGTGGTATGGATACACTTTCGTTGGAAACGTTGGAAACAAACTCATCGAAAGCCATATATGAGGCGCCTAAACAACTCCAGCTGTTACTACTGAAAGCAACACGAGTTATCCGATAAGAATTTCCATAAGACATCATGTATTGATTAAAAACAAAATATTTTCCTATCAACAGTTATGTCTATTTGAAGGACAGTTGCTCTTTGAATCTGCAAACATCAAAACAACAACAACAACAAAAGGCTACAATTGAACATCTTGGACTATGTTTCTTTTCACGCATACACATTAAAAGGTCATGGTCAGAGTCAGAATGTAATTATGTCAATCATCTGAATCGTTTGTTCTTATCTTGATGTTCGCTGAAAATGAAAAAAATGTCATGAAGATAATTAAACGTTAGCAGGCTCACAATAGCTGGGGAGTGTTGAACTCTTGTCGTAAATTTATTTTTAAATCATTTGCATTTGTTATCATCTGTATATGTCATGGTGTAATTTTGTACCAGTCGGTAGTAAGGTTTTTTTCTACAGCTGCAAAAACAATACTTTAAATATTTTTCATTTAAGTAATGAGTAGTCTCATCCAAGCTGTCTTCTGGACAAGACAGAAGTTATTCTTGCGTTAGGATATCGCTCTCTTCCCAGTGGCTTCTCAAAAGAGTCTCCATCTTTTGATGTAAACGCTTTGGACCATTTAAAGAAATGGAGCAATCAATTTTACATTGATACAATGTAGATGCATTGTGTATCAAGAAAAGACGCGAAATGTAAGGTATGAATCCATCCAAAATTAAAATTGTTACTGGTCTTCAAATAAACAAAAATGTCAGATTCGAATTGTGACTGAGTTCATTGTTTACGAGGCCAGATACTTGACATACTAGTATTAGTCATTTTCACATCTTTAAACAACAAATCAATCATTGCAGCTTATTGAGTGCGAGATTCATCCCTCGGTAACTAACATTTTGCTTGAAAACTCATAGGTAATTAAAAGACCCTGGTGTGATGTGGTGAATTTTGAAGAGGTATTTTTACATAAGGATGAATAAATTGTGCCCTGAAGTTAACATAAGCTAGCCAGAAAGGTCTTGAGAAAGTTCACTGTTTGTTTCTTATTTCATCCCTGGAACACACACGGGTCAACATTTAAGCTTCAGCAACATTGACCGGGCAATCTTAACGGTACAGTGACATACGTGTATTAGAACTCCGACCGTATCGCTGAAAAAGAACGCATGTCAAATAATAGATTTTCCAAAGCATAGCTAAATGAAATAGGTTCTTAGGCTGGCAAAATCTGATGAAAGATGTTATTATTTGGAGAGAATTTTACGAACAGTTATTTCCAATCGGTCATGTAAACGAATGGCGTACACTTGGGAAACCAGAATGTAGTGGGACCTACTTGCTTAGAATTCTTTAGTCGAGAATCTTACTCAGATGAAGTCAGATTGACTCCGTGGAAACAATAGCATTTTGTTTCCTTCGTTAACAAATAAAAGCAATTTAGCTGTCTTAAAAAGGAAGATAGGCTATAGGCTAGGAAACGGTTGTGTCGAAAGAAATGCTTTTAAGGTACGAAATTTTAGTTTCCATTTAATATTCTTTTTCACTTTTATGGGGATTTTATGAAAAGATGTTCATATGCTTATATTTCACGCATGTATCGTGTATTCGTTTCGTAGGGCTTTATTGATATGTTAGTGTTATATACACTTTAATTCTTAATCTGGTAATTATTAAATCATTGAGAGAATTGATGGATTACATGCAGTATTTCATACGGATTTAGGAATTAACCCAAATATACAAATGTGTCCTATTTTTATGTTTACATAAATTGATTCTCTGTGTAGGATGATATTATTATCGTGAGCTAATGACAAGTGTGTATTTATATATGATTTCGCAATGTTCACTGATTTTACAGGTTATTGGTTATTGTAGTTAGATTTAGTGGAAATCATGCCACGAGTAATTAAGCATTTATTTTATTGAACATAATTGGGTAGCCAAATGTAAATAAGACGTGTAGTGATGTATGCTGGGCCTCATTTGTCTGCGAAAGCATGTAGTAATTCATAATGAACTGCCCAGTTGAGTGCAGTGAACTTTGAGCTATGGCGATTGGTACTAATGTAGCAGTATCTAACCTAAACACATAATCTGTAAAGACAGTAATTTGTAAGATCACATTATGTCCGAATTTGTGCAATGTTAATCACTAATCTGAATACGGGCAGTTATATATCTCTATGCAAATAATTGTTGAACTATAATTAGTTCTCGTAATACTCTCATATTTAAGGAACAGCTTAATACTCTGAGAGAGAGAGAGGGGTCAAAGGGAGGAGATAATAAAGAAAACAAGATGAGTCTAAAGGGAAATCCGCATATAAGAGAAGTCGGACTAAACAGGGGTCGGAAAAAGGACCTAAACACGCACATTAGACGTGGAAACGAGACGGGATGAGACAGGTGCCAGGTGATGATGGCAAAAATCGTAGGATTTAACTTAGAATTCACCACTCGTAAAATGATGTAAATGGAAGAATGCGACTAAATTTTATCAATGTGAATCAGTTGGATGAACATAAAATGTTAGCCACGTATTAATTGAGTGTAAAACTTTGGTCATGCATCAATTCATTGCATTTATTTTAGTAAATCTATTATATTAGTTGAAAGTGAAATTTTGGGTATATACTAATTGATTAACTAATTTGTATTTATTGGATAAGGGGGCTCGTAGTTATTTATTTCTTTCAATCGCTTACTAAGATATCTGTTAACGTTCCATCTATTTGTCCACACTGTGCAATAACCCCGTGGGAGTCATTCCCTAGTTAAGGAATTCCAAATCAATTAAGGCGGTTTTAATATTTCAAAATACCCTGTTTCTACCTGGTATATTAAACATGTTTTACTACACAGCGAACTGCAATTTATTATTTAAAAATATTCTTAATTGATTTTGAAATAGTTTCCTTGGAAAATATACAGTCATCAAAGGCTGTAGGTTGTGGTCCTTTTTTCAGTGTCTTCAAACAGAAAAGTTTTGGCTTGTCAAAATTCATTTTAATAAGAAAAAACAAATCTTAATAAAGAAAGCATATGGAAAGATTCACATTACATCAAATGTGTGTTGTTCTCTTTGACGTAAAATCGTTCGATTTGTGTATTTTCTTAACAGCTAAATGCAGTCTAGAGCAAACAACATATTAAAGCAATGCAATGAAGTTATGTATTGTTGACTTAAAATTCATCAAGTTGTTTAATCGGCGACAGAATATCGCTAAACCGTCAACTTAAAGGTTTACTAACATACGATTCTGGTTTCATTCATGTAGTCATTCATTCTGTGATCCGTTGATTGATTGATTGATTGATTGCTATTTTACGGCGCATGAGCACTGTGAGGCTATATAGCGCCAAACATAATTTTATATCCTTTCAAATTTAAAACTGGTAACATATTTTTATCGACCAGCAATTGGAGTCCAAACAGTTAAAGGTAAAGCGGTAAAAATGTGAACGATGGTAAAATATTAAAAGTTTCCCGATCAACGGGGTGTGCAAAAGTATGATAACGAAAACATATGATTGGCAATTAAAATCTATCGACTGCATAAATATAACACAAAACTGAACAAGGTGATAAAATAAAAGATATAACTTATGATAAATGTTTGCTTCCTTAAGGAAGTCTATAATGTTGGTAATAACTGTATCAAAGAGCTCCCTCATGTCTTGCACAATATAGTAATCATTACGCGTAGGTTGAAGATCGAAGCATTCCAGCATATAGTGGTTAACGATGAATGGTTCATTACAAGCTATGCACTCTGGTGGGTCTTCTCCTTTAAATATGTAGGAGTGTGTTAAGTTAGCATGACCAAGTTGAATTCTTGCAATGACTACCTCCTCTCTACGGACGGATCTGTAGGAAGGGGTCCATTCTCCTAAGGTTGCCTTGATGGCACGAAGTTTGTTATTCACGGCATCATTCCATGATGCCTGCCATTTCTGACGTAAACAGTCTTTGATACAACGTTTAAAATCAGTATATGGTGCTTTAAAATTAGTTGGTTCTAGTAATAGGGCCTTTTTAGCAGCACGGTCTGCTTTATCATTACCTTATTTCCTACATGGCTGGGTAACCAACAGTATACTATATTGTGGGAGGTACTCTGCTCAGTATGCTTAAGGAGAATGTTTGCTAATAATGGATTCTCCAGTTTTCTGTTATGTAGTGACTGAAGTACTGATAGTGAGTCGGAGAATATTATGCTATTTAAAATACACTTGCTTGCAATGTATTGCAAAGAAAGGTCTATTGCTCTAATTTCGGCTGAAAAAAAATTGACGTAGCATTTGGTAAGCGAACTTTGGTATTGTGTTTTCCACTTACAAAGGCTGCAGCAGCCTTTTCCTCATCTTTGATCCATCGGTATATATTTTTGTATACTTTTCAAATTGTAAGAGGAGTTCATGGTAAGAGTTTTAGAAAATGGAAGGGTTTGTCTTCGATTTTTTTCCATCATGTAACGTAAAAATTACCCTTGGTTGCTGAAGTAGCCATGGGGGTGTTTCGGAGATGTTGGCTTTCAGAATTTTTGAACAATTAATTTGGGTACTTTCGAGAAATTGTGATATTCTAATGCCAAATGTAGGTATGACATTTGGTTTATTGTCATATAAGGATTTATATTTTGGTTCAAAAACTGCCGAAAAAGCTGGGTTCAGACGGCTGGATCTTAATTTGTCCTTTTTCAATATAAGGTGTAAAACAGCATTTTATTTTTAAAGAATGTATATGCTTTCAAATCATTTTCACTACTTACAGTGGAGTGTGTATATCTCAAAGTTCCTGGCTTACATTACCACAAAAAAGAACCATAAACAATCGCGATCCACATCATATGTGTCATTTGCCTGAGGCAGAAAGCATTCTATTGTTAACTATATTTTATGTGAATTATATATTTGATTTTTGTCCATAAATTAGGATAGGAGTTTAGGCCTACCTGAATAATGTATTTTTATTGTAAATAACATATTACATAGCTGATGTGGCTGTGAATCTCAATTTATTATTATTAGTAGTAGTAGTAGTAGTAGTAGTAAAAATAGAAGTAGTAGTAGTAGCAGTAGTAGTATTTGTAGTTAAACATATTTACATGGATTCGAGTTCACATCGTTGGTTTTCGCTCGGTAATTCCTGGCGTACCTGCTATTTTCCATGTACTTTTGTATTTTTGTCCACTTAAAATGTTTAAAAAAATAACTCTTGACCCTCATCCTGGTCCTCATATTGTGAAATAAATTCTATATGAATGAAGGAGAAGCAAATATACATTTATGTACATTTTTAACACTAGTCTTTAGAGGAATCAATTTTGTGCTTCGGTTAATATTTGCGAGGATTTACTTATTTAAATTATTCATTGAAATTATAGAGTGTCCATTGACAACTACAGACTGGATCACTATTTTGGGATTATTTTGAATTCCTTCAAGGACTCTTTGGATTATACAATTATAATAAATCAATACTATTAGCTAATCAACACCATTCCAGGTTGTTAGTATATCAGCACATTCAAAATTTGAATTCATTCGGAATACTCTATGTTTCTGGATTTATGATTGAAAGTTTTGGACTATTTGGGCTATAATGTATAATACCGCAAGCTTTTGATGATATCATATTAAATACATTATTTGTTGGATTTACAAAACATTGCTGGTTTTCGCTTTTTCATTTACTTTATTCAGGATCCTTAAATCGTAACAATATATCCCTAGCTGCCAAAATGATGGCTACATCATCCATCAGGCATAGTTTGTCTGAAAAGAGTAGATAACATCCCTACATGGCATCCGTAGAGCTTATCTACTTGTTCTAGATAGAAACGGAAAAATATAATCGTTATTGTATTGAACGTATTTTCGATAGCGGGTAACATGATCTTATATTTATGTCTAGTTATGAACGAAGATTCGCATCAGTTCTTGACTTTTGCTCCAATGCATCGTTATCAGCAGAATTACAGTTGGGTAGAATAAATTATTATCGTTGTTCTTTGTGTTCCATTTCAAGGACGAATATATTTTCATATAATTATTGGTCATGCACTTTATATTAAGTTATAACAAATCTTTCTAGAAAGATGGAATGGTTTCGACAAAATAGAATACGTTTCCCCTGCTAGATAGCATGAAATGGATATGGCGGTTCGCATGATAACAAAAACACGCTAGGGCGGTCTCAATTCTATTGTCTTTTTCAAGAGAGAAAATTACGGTAATCTATGAAGAAGCATTTATCTTTGCAGAAACATTATCTAGTCCAAATGATTGCTGTACTTGACATTGTCATACCGTCAAATCATTTCTCATCTGCCATTTACTATATTTTCCCGTTGTATTTCAGAGATTTGTCTTTGTTTGAGTCGGAAACGTATGTCGTCTTGGACATATTTCATCGTAAAGTAGTTCTCCGCAGTTGGCTAATTGGTATGGATTTATATTCCAACATATTTTATTTGCCAAAAAAGGAAGAAATAGGACGTGGTTTTTTAAACTAAGCTTGCCTATTTGATCAAGATTCATTAGCAGTATACAGCTTTAAATAAAAAACAATAATTCAGTGTAATACAATGATCATGAACATGAGTGGACAGTATTATGGAAGAAGTATGTGAAATAAACAAATTGCAGAGACAGAGTGAGAAATGTATACAATTTTAATCATGACCGTTTTAAATTGCTTAAATCAATCTTAGCAGCAAAGTTTAATATGTTCAACATTTGCAAATTTAGAATTAGGCCTTATGCAATCTGTCGTCGGGAAATCAATGATTTTTCCCTCAAACACAGATTATAGCTGTCGCGATTTAGAAATTGATGATTTTCACTCAATCACAGAGTATAATTGAAGATTTTTAAAGTTATAACGCTAAGTATTTCGACATTTATACTCTGTGACGCAAAATGCTAAGGCAATATCAGAGATTGGAATGTGAAGCTGTAAATTCTTCTCCCAACTCTCAACATCCCCATTCTTAATTTCGAAATCTGTACAAATCAACAGTACTAGTGTGTAAGCTCAGTTTTATAAAACAATTGCATGAACTATGTGTACTACAGTTAAACATAATGCAGAAAAGATCGAATGAATATAGCCAAGTTACTTTCATGTTTAACTTTTTAACGGTACAAAGAAAGTCATTTACAGGATTATATATATATATATATATATATATATATATATATATATATATATATATATATATATATATATATATATAAAGAATAAAAATCATATGGCAAATAACAACCCTTTCAAGCGTACTGGATCCAACAAGGGATCATGTGTGTCAGGGATTGATTAAAATAGATGCAATAAACTGATGACGAACAGTACGCAACTAGTAACTTACTAGCCTAAGCGCTTTCGACTCTTAATGAGTCTTTTCAAAGGCAAATACAAAACATATATACGACAAACAAATAAACACAAAAACGTTGTGTTTCTAAACCTCTACATGGCTGTCATCACATGTGTTAGAACTATAAATACAACCTGGTTGTATAGACTAGTTGCGGAAGCTGAAAACGGTGTATAATTCCCTAAAAGTCTACAAGCCAAAGCAACATCTATTTTTACTTTTTGTACATTTATGTAACGCAGATTATATCCCGGATATTTGGTTCTATACCGGTTATTCTTATAGTAAAAATTGAAGGATAATAAGAAGATTTAGAAAATGTTAAATTCTAAGGCGGCGTATCCAGTATGATTCCTTTTCCTTCCTGGTTTCGGAACTCCAGCTGTGGTTGTTAGCAATAGCGATAAGTATTATATCACTGAAAGTGTGGCCAGGGGAGGAGAAGTGTTCTGCGACCGGGCTTCTGTACAGCTGTTTTTTCATCCAATTAGATCTATGAAGGTTTATCCTTTTGTGTAGCTTTTCAGTTTCTCCGACGTACTGAAGGCCACAGATCTTACATGTGATGAGATAAATCACATTCTCTGTTTTGCACGTTTTGTTTGGACCATGTATGTTTAGTTTTTCTTTAGTCACTGTGCTAGTGAATGTCTTGGCCTCTATCATATGTTGACAGGTTTTGCATCTTTTATCGCCACAGGGTCCAGATTGACTAGGTTGGTTTTGACTAGCGATTGGCGTTAGCTTTGCCCTGACTAGGATGTCCTTTAGGTTTTTTGGTCTCCGGTAAGCTACTACAGGTTTGTTCGGAAGTATTAGGTTTAGTATGTCTGACGATTGCACGGTTGGCCAGTGGTTTGCCATGATTTTACCTACTTTGACTCTCTTTGAGAATTAAGTTCTTACGGTAGACAAAATTTGACATCTATTAAAACAGAAGGGGTATTTGTTGTTATGAAGAATATGTGATAATTATTGTTGGAAATTTAATTTTATCATTACAGTATGATCGGCAATGTAAACCTAACTAAGGTTTCTTATTTATGCACAGAAGAAATTCACATGTATCCAAAAATTTTAGAAACACTCATAAAAACTGGCGCTAAAATGTCCAAACTAAACTTTAAAAAGTTTCGTTTTATATTTGTAATACGTATTCATTCAATCTCACATACTTGATTTGACGTTTGAACTTAGCTGTTCAAGCGATATTTCTTTATGACAAACGCGGAATTCCTCTTTGACACCTGCTCATATATATATAACAGTGAATGTAATTTTTAAGTCACAATTAGTTGTGAATTTCATTCATTCAGTAAGGCTAAAAATATTTAGAATGCGTAAAAAGACGGAGTATGTAATAAATACAAAACCATATTTGTATTTTGTTCTCAGTTTTGAGAAATAACTTGTTTGATTTGACTTATCGATATATTTCAGACAGAATGCCATAACGTAACATACTGCATATCAAACTTGTTCTTTCCGTCGCCTGAGAATAGAAAACGCGTATTTAGCTTTTATATTCATTTTCTTAAATACCTCAGGTTAACTTAAAACCATTTAGTGTTGAACCGGTCCACTTCCTTGCCATGGCTTTATGGCTATTCGAGAGAGTCAAACTGTGACATAAGTTCATATCACAAAGTACGCCATTGTAGAAATTATTATATTTATTTAGAGTGAATTTGTAAATATTATTAATTTTCATGCAAAATAATACGCGTCATACTTATAATTGTGCTGAGTCAGCTTATTCGTGAATGAAAGCAGACTGGTCAGCTTTTAGAAGTTTGTTTAAGTTTCTTAATTTTTTTTGAATGATCAGTGTGTAATCGAATTAAATTTAATATTAAACACAAATTTATTGAACTTGCAAGTATATACATTAACAGACTGATATTAGACAGTGTATTATTCCTATAATAACTGGATCATACTAAGAAAGACTAAAATTTCGAAATGGAATATTATGGTTAGAATTCAAATATTCGTAAGTAAGAAAGACAGAACATTTGAATATCCAAATTTATGTAAGTCAAAGACAGTAACTGTTCACGCTTTGTCACCTAACCAAAAACGGAAACAAATGACATTAGAAATAAGATATAGTATACATCGTAAGGATTGCTGTTAGAAAATGTATGATTATTGTGAGTACATGTTTGCTTACTGTATGGTAATTACGCCAAAATGCACCATATTATAGTAAGACGGTTGAATTTAGCTTTTAAATGTACAAGTTCAGTGTTGTGGTAAATATAGAAATCAAGGGAACTGAATAATTCTTGCATCGATATTTAACAGTTGTACATACCTTTACAGTGATTGTGCTTTACGCTGTAATACTATTAGAAACGCACCAACATTAGCTAGAAACGCTGACGATAATTTATGTGTTTAACATACTTGTACATAATCGTGAATTTCACTCACGAACGGTTGCTTATAAGCTCAACATTTGTTAATATTTGGAAGATTTTTCTCAGTTCAATGCAACTTCGAAGAAAGTAGTATTACAAGGATTGTACTATACTGCTACTTAGCTCATGTCTTACATAAATCATCAGAACTGAACATTAATGCAGATCTCTCTGTCAAGCAGATCCGGAAATTCACATTTTTCATTTGAAAAAGACATTAAAGGAGATTTGTTCAAGATCATTCTCAGACAGAGAGATATGCAAATTGTAATTAGATAAGGGCATCCTGAAAAAGAGGAGCCTGGTATTGGATCAAAGATAGGATGGTACGTAAGTTAGAGCTTCCGTGAAATGTCACAATCGTAAAGCAAACAAATTGTACTCGCTTATAACACAAGTCCAACTGCAAACACTGCACATACCCAGATCTGCCGTCGCATAATTCGCAGTCATGTTTAGTTGTGTGCTGTTTAATTGTAGTTATCCGTAGAACATGCACGACATGCCCTAATATGCAGGTGCATTTCGCTACGACCGAAAAGGATCTTTATTGTTTTCAATTTTAATAGACTTATAAGAGATTATAGCGGGTTCACGATAATTAATAAATAGTGCTTGCTGTTTAGACACAAATGTGACCCTCACCTTTTCATTAAAAAAGTAATTGGCATAGACGTACGAGTACTATGTTCGCTAATAAGACGAGTCAAACTGCCAACAACAAACATCCAGATCTACCGTAGCATAATGCGCCCGCAGAACAAGGGCTGTGTTGTTTGTTCTACTGATTACTCCTTAAAACCTGCAAAGACCCAGATCTGCCTGTGCATTATGTGACGGTAGATCTGGGTCTGTGCAGTTTGCATTGGTACTAGTCTCATAAGTGAGTATATAAAGTACATGTAATGTTATTTACATTTTACATCAGTCTGTGGGCCGCCAACACGCGACCATCTGATATCGTAATTTGTCATATTAGAAGATCAACGCTACTAACATGATACCAGTAAGACTACCATTCTATATATTAAAACATTTTTCAAAAAAAATAAATGACACAATTTTCAAAATTTAAAACAAACCAACACACTAATTTGAAACTTAGAAAACAACAACAATGAAAAGGTGCACGAGAATGTATACAACGAAGCTATTAGCAAATAAAAGCTAAGATGTTACACAACCTTTTAGAACTATTTCAAGTACGGAGTCGTTCTGATATTAGTTATATCTCTAAACAATAACCAATACATCCAAGAAGGTTTAATAAAATAAAAACTGGTAGGAGTGGTAGGGGTGGGGAGTGTTGAAGGTCACAGTGGTGGCATGGGACTCGCGATGTATGTAAAGCTCGCTTTAATTCACAGGTAAAATAATTCAAAATGTAATACAACAGCATATAGTTCTTCTTAATACAAGCAATTTCTGGTGACCAGTGCCATATATTCAGCACAGGTGTACAGGTTAAGAGGAATAACGGTTCTTTAGGGTGTATGAAATGCATTCCCCATTAAAAGTCAAAGATCATGAATGTATGTCAAAACACCTGCAATCGAAACCTACACTTCAGCATGGTTGAGACGGAAATGTAAGGGTGGTGTTGACTCTATTCTTTCCAGTCTTCCTATGATGGAGAAGGCAATTCTTTTCCTTCATAAGACGACATGCAGACTGCACATTTCTCTATAAATTCAGATGAGATGCCGGTTGGGTCAGACTAACCGTTTTCAAGATTTGTGTACATGAATAGTTGGTTAGAATTCAGGCGGCAGTTTTTCTTAAGTCGTTAGGGTCAACGCAGGTTTGTTGAACAGATGCTTTACAGCGGCAATTTAAAAAATGGTGGGAATTTCATGGATGAGATAGATGTATTAATAACATCGGTTGGTGAAGGCAATATTAGCTTTAAGCATCGAAAAGCAATGATGTCGGAATCGAATCAAGTTCACATGCCTTTGGGGCGCTCTTCAACAGCATATTAAATAACTACTGACAAAATACATTTTTTGCTTCAATTAGAGTTACAATTGATCCTCCAATTTAAGTCATTTTGACAGAAAACTATTAAGGATTTTGTTTAAAACGAATTTTCTCCGTGTTCGACACATATCCGATTTAGGTCAAATTAACATCCAAGTTTTAGGTAAAAATTATATTCATTGTTTTTTTTTCCTTTACTTACGTAATCCGCTGCATTATTTTATAAACAAATTACGAAATTTAAAGGACAAAATTATTATTTAATATAAGTTTTCAGAAGCTAAACAATCAATTCAGAAAACTCACCTTCAAAATGCAAATTGTTTTCAACCCCTTATACACCTAAACAATGGAGGAAACGAAGTTATGTTTTCCAAAAATGTGCATCAAGCCCATGACCTCCTTCATCGCGGTGCTCAAGCAAAATTAACACATATATTTTTATTTTATTTGGTAATAAAACCGGTCATGTCAATGTGCTAATTCATTGTTGCGCAATAGTTTGTGCAACTTTAAAATGAAATAGAATCATGAAGCTTCGAGAGGCTGCCTTTCTTTGATTGTGTTTTACTACAAAATATCCTATTTTTTCTTGGATTTTGCCTGAATAATTTATCATATTGCTCGTCATATCGTATACTAATTTGGGAGGCAAAGTGGATGCAAATGCACGTAGACCATTTAAGACTATGACCACTGAACCATTAGTATCTATGTAGTTTCTTCTACAAATACCATCGCTTTAAATAGCAGAGAACAACATGAACCCCGTAGTTTTCAATATTACAACTCCTGAAATATACAAGAGCAAGCATTTCTAACACAAAATAATGACTTTCTAACTTTCTAACACTGAATAATGAAGAAATATGATCGTGGGTGACACTAAAACTTTTTCTTACCACATGCCTTCACTAGCAAAATCAACTGAAAACAGTTTGATTTTGTATATAATTAGAATGCATTAAGTCTTACCTGAAATGAAGAGTTTAGTGTATGATTTTCAGTGAATCGATTAGAGGGTGGAAATCACATCAGACAGCTCAGGGAAACACTGAAATAAATTAATAAGATCAATTTATTCCGCCTGCATGAAGTATGAGTTAAATAGCTGTCTTTCCTACAAATATAGCATGGCGCTCGAAGAAATGAAAACAAATTGATAAAGCAATTGCTTTGCTTTGCTTATCATAAATATTTCAACATGGTAGGAAAGTTTCTCTCAACTTTATTTTAAATGGGTAACTGTAAGTCTTCATAAATAGTGACGTTCTTTTGGAAGACTCTCCAGAAATTGAAAGCGAGCATAACATGGTTTTATACATGTGTATCTGTTTGTCTTTTTATTCTGTGCTTTAAATTGAGTGAATAGTAGTTATTGTTTGCCCGTTTGATGCCTGTTTTAAAGAAGCAATAAGACAGTGTTCGAGCATTTATATTTTACAAAATTTTCAAATCTTCAATGTTCATGTGTATAGTTTAAATCGAATACATAATTGGTTAATTTATCATTCATTCTTTAATTAATTAAAATCCACTACTGATTACCGTTCATAGTAATGTCGACTTATCTCGTTCAGTAATTGTTCTCAGTGATATCCTTCGTTAACCTCTGTACCATATTTCAATATCGTTACCGGAATATGTGACCTTATCACGATTAACATACAAAAGAAAATTCTCGACACTATGGACAGATGTTAGGCTTTTAAGCCCTTGTTGTTATTAATGGGTCGGAAAATTAATCTTGTTACGATATTACGTCTGTTGCTTTATTTGCTTAGAAAGAACGAGCTATTCTATGACACTGGTGGAAAATCAGGAAAGTATCCAGACCCAAAAATAATAAAATAAATCAATATGACGATTCAAAAATTAAAACTGATGCACTCACTGACAATGGACTAGCAACATATTTTATTATTTAAATTTAATATCATTTTAGGAAGAATGATTTATGTCATATTGTTCTATTTCACAATCATTTTTAAGAAAAAAAGAGAAAAAATAGTGGGCTGAGAGAAATGAAGGGAGAAATGAAAATTGGACAGTAATAATTACTACGATTGAAGGGTATATTAGAAAAATGACAATTTATTCAAATTCTTATTGTTCACTAGCTGTGCGGCTACGAGTGGCCGAGTGGTCTAAATCGCTCTCCGTTACTGATCACTGCCATCTCACCTCTGCGTGGGTTCGAGTCTCGAATTCGGCCAATGTGGGTACGTGAGAAGCTTGCAAGTATGTTATTACCGTGTTTATGTTAATACAAATTGAGAGGACAAAAGAGAAACGTTGAGGCTGACTGAAGTATGTCCGAGTACTTATCTGCATCTTATTGGTAATGTTTGTCGAACTGAACTATCGATGCTTTGTTCCTCATTAGGCAATAAGGTGCAGAAACTCCATATAAGCAAAGATCCCTATCATCGTCGAAATGTTTTATTTATTTGCTCAGAATCCGATAATGTAATTAGAATATGCCATCATATAGAGGAATATCCGTCTCTCAATTTAAGAATTCATACCCAATCCCATTTTCGAGTACTATGTTCTTTATTAAAACTAGTAATCCTTGCAGTACTTCGCAAATAATTAGTTTAATATTTAAAAAAATAAGTTTTGCATATACGAAAACATAGTACGTATAACTGTAAATTATATATATATATATATATATATATATATATATATATATATATATATATATATATATATATATATATATATATATATATATATATATATATATATATATATATATATATATATATATTCAGAGTGTATTGTGAGAATCCAAACTGCACAGACCCATATCTACAGTCTCATAATGACACCTCATTATTTTGCATGCAATTGGATTCCATGTGTTAATTTTTAAATAGTGCTTGGCACAGTATTTCAACAGTTTTATTAGAAACCAACAATTTAATGTTCTGTGACAGGGGGCTGGTTCTTCTTTTTATTTTCTGTCTGTCAATAACTGGAAACATATCTTGCTCTGAGATTTGGGAGAAAAAAAAACAACAATCGATATCCGTTGTATTGTTAAAAAACAACATTTATTTTCTTGAGGTTAACGAAAAATTAATATACCAGGTCAAACAAATTTCAGCTCCCATCCGAAAATGAAGTGGTCACTACCTTATATTGATGCAATTGCTATTATTATGTTATTTGACATATGTTGTCATCCAATAGTTTGACTTAAGGCCAATGAAATAAGCTTCCAATATGGCCGACACGCTGTAAAAGTCATTGTGCTGACATATAGAGCTTTTGATAAAAATAGGGAATATTGGCATTGAAACTCACAAGTTACTAGCTACGATATTGATATAAAAGTTAGAGAAACCTCTAATGGGAGGCGAGCGCCCGGATAAGATACCTTTAAGATAGAGCCAGTGTATATATATACATATATATATATATATATATATATATATATATATATATACATATATATATATATATATATATATATATATATATATATATATATATATATATATATATATATATAGTTGTCGACTGATGGCTTCCACAATGCGCAAATACTGCTAATGATTTTTCTAATTACCTAAAGGCCACACATCAGGAAACTCATTTCACACGTGCATGTTTTTATTTTATTTTTTTGTTGTTGTTGTTGTTTATTATTTATATGACTATTCAGTATTCTTTTCCAATCTTAATATCATTAATTCGCGAGACAAAATACGACCCAAACACACAGTACAATGAAGTGTTCCTACCTTAAATTACTTAATAACACGTATACATAAAAATATATAGGGAATACCATAGGTTAATAAATTAGGGAGTGTATATTTTACGAAACTAATCTATAAAACCTCGTGAATACTGTATGTTATGATGTTTCATACTAGAAGTCAGCTATTAGCCCTTTTGAGAAATTTCTTGAAAGTATATCCCGATAATCAGAAAAATAATAACTACAATCTTGTAAGCTATAAACTAATACGTAACTATAAATAATATGCAACACTAATTTTATTACAATATTTATGTAAATATCAAATAGAACATAAACTCCTAGGATGATTCGCAGTATGTTTACATACACTAGTAAATAGCTAAAATAAATGACATTTTTTAATCCGTAATTTTTTCAAGAGTAGTATATGGTTCAAATATCTTTTTCAGCATCCCATTTGGCATATATATATATATATATATATATATATATATATATATATATATATATATATATATATATATATATGTGTGTGTGTGTGTGTGTGTGTGTGACACGTGTGAAACAGGTGATTTGTAACGAGGGGATTTAAAGCATTACATTAAGCCCTCCTTAATTAATTCGGCGTCGTTAGCTAGTGAATGATCTCCACGGTGTTATTCCCCAGTGTACAGATAGATGTAACTTTACAGATAGCTGAGCAAATTATTAAAATAAATAAATAACAACGATTCCTATTCCAATAAATAAAATTACAAGTTTTAATCAATTAACATATAATCAAATGAAAATCACTTTCATTCAACAGACTACTAAATTCAATGTACGCAATTAATACATAACCAAATTTACTTTCCAATAATTAGTATATTAGCCAAATTTCACTTTAAAAGCCAACTGATTTAAGGTGACAGAATCTAGTCACAGTCCACTTTTCATAATCTTACGAGCGTTGAATTTGAGTGCAATTTTCAAGCATTGACAGCATCACCTGGCATGTGTCCTTCCCGTCTTGTCTCCACGTCTAGCATGTACTTTGATCCTCTTCGGCCCTGACTATTTCGACCTCTCGTAAATGTGGTCTTCCTTTGACTCATCGGGTTCTTAGACTTCTTCCCTGCTTCTCTCTCTCTCTCTCTCTCTCTCTCTCTCTCTCTCTCTCTCTCTCTCTCTCTCTCTCTCTCTCTCTCTCTCTCTCTCTCTCTCTCTCTCTCTCTCTCTCTCTCTCTCTCTCTCTCTCACCCTGAGGTTGAAGTTGCTTCCTTAAATATATAAAGTATGCTCCCGCTAGACAAATTCATATACACCTCTACATGTATATATATATATATATATATATATATATATATATATATATATATATATATATATATATATATATATATATATATATATATATATATATTGGTTTGCGTCATTTAATTTTATCGTTCTGCATAAATTCTTACATAATGTTATCTTAGCGAATACGAATATATGTATATAAACATTTCGTATAATACTATTTCTTTTAGCCCAAATGGTCTTAGCTCGAAGTTCATTTCACTCCGCGGACAATTGATAATGAATTGCCTAGTGCGTTCTCAGACGAAAGCAGCCGTGTATTCCAGCATGCATTACTACACGTCTTATTTAGCTTGGCTGGACAATGCGGATCAATAGAATGAATGTTCAGTTACCTATGGCATAATATCCACTAATTCTGGCTACACTAAAGTAACTTGAGTGATGATTTAAATATTGCGAAATCATATATAAATATACACATGTCGTTAACTCGCCAGAGGAAATATCATCCTACACAGAGAATCAATTAATATATCCTATGAAATATGACACATTTCAGAGTTAATTTGTGATAAATACAACTGCTTGTAAAAAAAACTGTCCAAAATATGTTTTAAATTATTTATAAATAGAAATGCTACTAACAGCATTAAATTCATAACAAGAATACTCAGGAATTTTCATACATTTCTTCCAGTGCAGTACAAAAAGCATGGTACATATCACTGCAAAAGATACACCACGGTAAACCGTAATACAACGCCTCTATTCCAAGGATTAGCAAACACATTAATCGGAAGACTGAGATAAGAAATAGTTGTTTGGACATGTTCAAGGTCTAGCGATGAACACATTCTCAATATAATCTCCTCAACATACCCTCTAATGAACAATGATTAATAATAATAATAATAATAATAATAATAATAATAATAATAATAATAATAATAATAATAATAATAATAATAATAATAATAATAATAATAATAATAATAATAATAATAATAATAATAATAATAATAATAATAATAATAATGTACATTAAAGAAAAGCCGCATAAAGCAAGAATTCTGTTATTGAAATCTTTCCCGTTTACCTTAAGTCCGCTGAGGATAACTGCAAACAAGTGAGAGTAAAATGTAATTTAAGTATCGGTACCAAATTAAGTAAAACAAAAAGAGCTCTTCACATTTTTTCTGCGAAGTGGTCTTGTGTTACAAGATTAAATTCGACCTTCTCTTCAGATAGAGTGCAGTCATATAAATCAAATCCTATATGATGTCATAATCGTCTTACAATTTGTGTTTATCACATGGAATTCATTGAATGGCTTTAATGGAATGGAACACATTTTTTAAAACACGTTTTATCGCATTTGATCAATTTTTAATTTGAAGTAAATTAATCTAAAGATTGTTAAGTATTGAAATAAGCTGTATTTATTGGGTTTTTTTATCCGGATGACGAAATTACTTTTATACTAGGTGCAATACTAGGTGAGATGCCCATAAAAGTAATTACAAAACTAGTAAAAATGTCTGCGCATACTCAAGCTCTCTCTTTAAAATAATGGAGTTTTGAAACAATAAAGAATAATTTTATAATTAATTTTATAGAACTGCTCCTGTGGTCTAGTGGTTAGAGCATCTGCCTCAAGTGCGAGAGGTCGTGGTTCGAACCTCTGCTAAGAGATAACAAATGCTTTTTTTTAAAAAAAAAGTATCAACATTAAGATGTTAGTGTCAGGAAATTTTGACTGGGTGTGATATGATGCTGTGTGTGCGGCATGATGTGCCATTGCTAGACATCACAATAAACTTCCACATAGCAGACATCGTAGCTATATGACTGAAAAACTGTTAAAGCTATATAAAAAATCCATTTTATATATACACACATGCACATACATAATTTTGTAATTAATTTATTTGTATGAATTGATGTGTTACCTTAGAATGGTCAGCTTCTTCAAGTATCACGTTGACGCAGACAAACAGTTTTCCTGCTTAGCTGTTTTCAATTAAAGTTCAAAGCAAAACAAATGAACAAGTATCTAATTTGCCCAAAGATATTTTATTTTCAGCACTCGGAGGATTCGTAATTCTTCATTGTGTTGGTATACCTACTGAATGGAAGCCATTGCGTCTGCTAAGAAAGTCTAGAGATATGTAACCTCAATGTTTCCAACACTGTCAATCCTTCAATGCTGCTGGCAGTTTTCTACATCGAACAGTAACAACGCATGTCACCTTTGAATAACGTGCATATCAACTCAGTAGTATTGAATCCCAAATATCACGTTTTAATAGTATTACTATTGATTCACTAGAAATGAATCCTAAATATCACGTTAGATTAGCGTGCATATTGATTAATATTATTGAATCCCAAATATCATGTTAGAATATCCCGCATTTGGATTCATTAGTATTGATTCCTATATTTCACGTTTGAATAGCCCGTGTGATACATTTTGGTGTTATAAAATATCAGTAGTGTGCATTTATATTTAAACATGATTGTTCTCAGGTCTCAGCATTAAATATACAATTTCGGTGATTATTATGTCTATATCAATGGTCAATAAAATGGGATATATTTTAATACATACATGAAGACATAAAAGACTTGTTGGTTGCTAAAATAAATAACTGTACAAATGCTTTAATATCACGGTTTGTTATTTTAGACTATTAATATGTTGTTGATTTGGTAAACTGAGATTGGCACTTGTTTCGTACGGGTTTGTCTCCCGTTGTCATAGTCATTCAAAGTAAGACATCACACGATATTTTTGTTTTGGAGAGTGATGGGTCTTACGGCCTAACCAACGGCGCTGTGTAACGTGTTTTGATGTCGACTAACAGTGTAACGAAACTAAAATTTTCAGAAATATCACGCACAACTGGCAACCAACAACCACGCTTTTATACAATGAAAATGTTATAATAGTTTTGTCAGACTTTACTTACCCCAATGTCTTTTCTCTTATAAATTCAGATTCTCACAAAAGAAATGGACCTATCTTCCAGATGAAAGCCAGAAATGCAAAAATCGGGTTACAATGAAATAAAATATTCTTTAACGAAACGAATAAAAAATATTATGCCTATTGGAACTATAAGCAACGTTTCGTTTCATTCAAGAAAACCCTCCTCCCCATATATACCTGTTTGAACATACTTCGGCGTACCTCGACGCATTGCAACAAATTCGTATGTACATGAACGGAACATGAACATGCGCCCATTTGCTGGTGTCACCATTTAATACAACCATGATAAAGACAGCAAATAGTATATTAGTTACATAGAAATTAGTGGAATCAATGTAGGCTGCCAAGTGTGTGAGATGCAACTGAATCGTTGAATACTCGTTCCGATGTCAGCGTCTATCAAAACAGGCTATGCAATGTGGTTATTTAGACAGTAAAACATAGTAAATAAACATAAACATCACGTGCTATGTCTTAAATTGTAGGACTCCGTCATCTGAGAAAAAGTCTCAAGTTCTGATGTGAATATCTTCACATCAAGTATCCAAATATAGAGTAATTCCACTGCCAACGTACTTGTGTAAATGCGAATCGCAATCCACCCGTCATCATACATTTGAGTGTTTCTAAAGTTTTGCTCAGTATCATTTAATTGATTGATTGATTGATTGCTATTTTACGGCACATCAGCACTGTATCAAAGAGCTCTGTCATGTCTTGCACAACGTAGTAATAATTACGCGCAGGTTGAAGATCGAAGCATTCCAGCATAAAGTGCTTAAAGGTGAATGGTTCATTACAAGCTATGCACTCTGGTGGGTCTTCTACTTTTAGTATGTAGGAGTGTGTTAAATAAGTATGACCGAGTCGAATTCTTGCAATGACTACCTCCTCTCTACGGACGGATCTGTAGGAAGGGGTCCATTCTCCTAAGGTTAGCTTGTTGGCATGAAGTTTGTTGTTCACGGCATCATTCCATGATGCCTGCCATTTCTGACGTAAACAGTCTTTGATACAACGTTTAAAATCAGTATTTGGTGCTTTAAAATTAGTTGGTTCTAGTAATAGGGCCTTTTTAGTAGCACGGTCTGCTTTATCATTACCTTTAATTCCTACATGGCTGGGTAACCAACAGTATACTGTATTGTGGGAGGTACTCAGCTCAGTATGCTTAAGGAGAATATTTGCTAATAATGGATTCTCCAGTTTTCTGTTATGTAGTGACTGAAGTACTGATAGTGAGTCGGAGAATATTATGGTATTTGAAATACGCTTGCTTACAATGTATTGCAAAGCAAGGTCTATTGCTCTAATTTCGGCTGAAAAAATTGACGCATCATTTGGCAAGCGAACTTTGGTTGTGTTGTTTCCACTTACGAAGGCTGCAGCAGCCTTTTGTTCATCTTTTGATCCATCAGTATATATTTTTGTATACTTTTCAAATTGTGAGAGGAGTTCATGGTAAGAGTTGTGGAAACTGGAAGGATTTGTCTCCGATTTTTTTCCATAATGTAACGTAAAAATTACCCTTGATTGCTGAAGTAGCCAGGGGGTGTTTCGGAGATGTTGGCTTGCAGAATATTTGAAAATTCAATTTGAGTACTTTCGAGACATTGTGATATTCTAGTGCCAAATGTAGGTATGACATTTGGTTTATTGTTATATAATGATTTATATTTTGGTTCAAAACTGCCGAAAAAGTTGCGTTCAGAGGGCTGGATCTTAATTTGATAGCATATTGTGCGAAGAGCATTTCTCAACGTTGTGATAAGGGTGGTTCATCCGCTTCGACGAGTAGACTTTCACACGGGGATGTTTGAAATGCTCCCAGGGCAAGTCTTATTCCCTGATGATGGATTGGGTCAAGCATCTTTAAATAGGATTTCCCTGCTGAACCATAAACAACGCAACCATAGTCTAATTTGGAGCGTATAAACGTTCCGTATAAAGTGAGTATGACTCTCCTATCAGCACCCCAGTCAGTGTGCGATATTACTTTATGTAAATGAAGAGATTTCATACATTTGGCTTTCAAATGTTTCAGATGTGGAAAAAAAGTCAGTTTTCTAACGAACATAATGCCTAAAAATTTTGTTTTCTCAACAACTGGAATAGGTGTTCCCTCCAGCGTGAGATTAGGTCCATAATAATGTCTTCGTAACTGACAGAAATGCATACATACAGTTTTTGATTTCGAGAATTTGAAGCCATTCGTGTTGGCACAATTTTGAATTTTGTTTAAATTTTGTTGTAATTGTCTTTCAATTGTATGCATATGTTTGGATCGGTAACATATTAAAAAGTCATCAACATATAGTGAGCAATCCACACCTGGAATCAGACACTTGGTGATGCTATTAATCTTTATGTTGAAAAGCGTCACCGATAAAATACTGCCCTGTGGTACACCCGTCTCTTGATCGTGTATATCAGAAAGGGTGGAGCCCACTTTTACTTTAAATTCCCTGTCTGAGAGGAAATTTGATATGAATGTGGGCAGTCGGCCTTTTGAGTCCCAGATCGTGCAGGTCACTTAGAATTCCGTACTTCCATGTTGTGTCATAGGCCTTTTCCAAATCAAAGAAAACCGCTACTAAATGTTCCCTCTTTATGAAAGCATCACGAATAAATGTTTCGAGTCTAACCAGATGATCGTTGGTACTACGACCATGACGAAAGCCACTTTGGAAAGGAGAAATTAAATTGTTGCTTTCCAGATACCACACAAGCCGAGAATTGATCCTTCGTTCCATTGTTTTACATACACAGCTAGTTAATGATATAGGTCTATAGTTGGTAGGATCTGCGTTATCTTTGCCTGGTTTGGGAATTGGTATTATTATTGCTTCTTTCCGAATGTTTGGTACATTACCAGTGATCCATAAATCATTGAAGATTTCCAGAAGAACTGCCAAGGATGGTTCTGGAAGGTGTTTTAAAAACTGGTAATGTATATCGTCAGGCCCAGCGGAAGTATCATTGGCCTTATTCAAGGATTCCATATGTTCCGACAAAGAAAGCGGTTGGTTATAACTCTCTAAGTTATTTGATGTGTATTTCAACCGTATTTTTTCTTTTTGAGTTTTAGGTCTTCGGAAAGCTTCGGTATAATTAGACGATGAGGACTTTTTGGAGAAACAATCAGCAAGTACATTAGCTATTTCATGCTTGCATTTATAATTGATGTTATTTACCTTCAGGTGTTGGAGGCAATTGTATTTTCCTTTTCCATTTATTTTGCGGATTGTGTCTCAAACTTTTTTTATTGAGGAACGAGAGTTTAAAGTTGAAACATATTTTTTTCCATGATGCTCGTTTATTTTCTTTAATCGTGCGGCGAGTTTTAGCCCGAGTAATACGGTATTGAGCTAGATTTTCGGGCGTTGGACGATTACTGAATTTGTTCAGTGCTTCTCGGCGTTGTTTAATGGCTTCTTCACATTCTTTAGCAAACCATGGTGTGGGTTTTTTTTGAGAATTCGTCAAGGACTTAGGAATGGACTCTTCTGAAATCTCAATTACGATAGATGTAAATTGTCGAATTGGATCATCATCAATTACTGTGGTATTTCTATTCAGTCTCATTGTACAAAGTGTTTAAAATTCGGCCCAGTCAGCTTTCTTTAAGTTCCATTGTGGAATTGTATCATCAATTTTGGCATTGGTGTTCTTAAGATATATTGGAAAATGATCACTGCTATGAAGGTCATCAGCGACCTTCCAATTATAATCCAACAGAAGTGAAGGAGTACATATTGTTAAGTCAATGCAAGTGTATGTACCCGTTCCTGGGTGCAGATAAGTTGGAGACTTGTTATTAAATAGACACAAGTCGTATCTAACAACAAAATCTTCAACTTTTTTCCCTCTGTCGCTTATGTAATTCGATCCCCATAAAATGTTATGGGCATTAAAATCACCAAGTAAAACAAATGGCGTGGGAAGTTGTTGAACAAGTGTATCTAATTCGTTTGGTGATTATTTAGTATTTGGTGGTATGTAGACAGAACAAAATGTAATCACTGGATGTAGAGTGACACTTACAGCAATGGTTTGTAAATCTGTATTCAAAGGGATGTTTCTATGTGGGGCTCTATTGTTCTCAGCAATGGACATCCCTCCTGAGGCCCTGTCAACGTTTTGTAGGTAGGTGTTAAACAGGGAGTAGTTTTTGAAAGTGATATTGTCCGTATCTTTTAAAAAGGTTTCCTGAAGACATAACAAAGCTGGATCATATTTATTTAAAAGCAGAAGAATCTCATTGTAATTAGCTTTAAGTCTTCGACAGTTCCATTGTATTATTGTGTTCTTCATTATAAATTTAGAATAGAGGTTTTGGATTTAGGTTAGACTTTTCGAGGGGAACATCTATAGGGTTATTTATCTGGGGGAAGTACGGGTGTAATTCTTTTGTTAGGTTTTGAGCTACTTTGAGAACACGAAGCAGTATCTTCTGCATCCATGCTCTCAATGTCCCCAAACCTGTTGAATAGTCTGATGGGGTCATATGACCCCTATTGTTGTTTATTTCTATGGGATTTGCTTTTCTTTGGTGACTTAGTTTGCTGAGTGTTGTTAAAGGTGGTTTGGGTAGATGCCGTGGCTTTTTGTGCTTGGTAATGTGGGGTGTTATGTTTTAATGTTGAATCGGGTATATCTGTTTGAGTTTGAGCGTCCTTCGATGTCTTCGGATTGTTTTTCACTATAGTGGAGAAGGATGGGCCAGAAAGAGATGATTTGTTTGTACTAGCTTTCTAGCCTCTGGGTAGGGAATGTTGGATGTATATTTGATCCTCTGAATTTCCTTCTCTTGTTTCCAGGTTTCACAATCCTTGGAATTGGCGTGGTGCTCTTTTCCACAATTGATACAATGTGCAGTTGCTTTGCATTCAGATTCCTGGTGAGAGTTGTCTCCGCATCGGCCACATATTTGTTTCTTGAACAGCGGGTTTCATGGTGTCCATATTTTTGACACTTGTAACATAAAAGTGGGTTGGGGATATATACATCAACCTTCACTTGCAAAAAACCAACTTTGACCACTTTGGGTACTGTTGGTTTATTGAAGGTGAGTATAATGGTATTGGTGTCCTGCAGATTGTTATTACGTTTGATACGTATTCTGCGGACTGCAGTGACTCTAGCCAAGTCACGACAGCGAATAACACCTTTGGAGGTATTCAATGTTGTGTGGGCGAATGACGACGCTGGAATATCGAAGAATGTTTTTATTTTTTTGAGGTTTTCTGTTTGACCTCGTCGCTGACAATCAACTAGTAGACAACCCTATTTCAATTTTTTAACCTTTTTTGGCGATCCAATCAATCCGGTTATTGTCTTTTCTATGACGAAAGGAGAAAGTGTAGTAAGCGCTTTTGTGGCATCTTTCGATTGTATTATCATGAAGTGTGGAAATGAATCCACGCCACATGGTTCATCATCTGTGTCAGATACTGGTTTGGTTCGTTTTAACTGATTTTTTTTAAAAAGTTTCCATGATGGCAGTTTGAAAAATTCAGTATCCGTGCTCCCCACCCACCAAGGAGCCCAACAAGGGGACACTTTTCAAGTGCCAGGGATACACAGATACGATACACAGTTGGTAAAATTACCTTTGGTTGACCCTGAAGTCGCCAATTTCAAAGGTCAGTAAAATTACACCCTGATTGACCCGTTAAGCCACCGCCTTCTAGGAAGTCTTCTAAGATTTAGTAGAGGGAAAGATATAGGAATAGAATATAGGGGCAACGGTGGTATCAAACGAAATACAAGAATAAAGTAAAAGGAGGTGAGAGAGTTAATAAAGACTTCCTAGAGCTCGGCGTGACCAGCCGATTTGTCGAGACCGGGCCCATCTCAACCACCCGTCTTAAGAGAAGTAGAGGCCAAAGTAGTGTGTTGCAACTACCAGGATCCTTTCCTCCTCCCGTTACGGGTCGCAACCCACGGCAAACAAGTTGCCTCTACTTAGTCGCCTCTTACGACACGTAGCGAGGCACGTCGGGCCAATTCTACAACCCCGGACCCGCAGGAAAAAGTATCATTTGAACTACTCGCGTATTTCCCTCACACTTAAGAACAAGGTTTACCCCATCAATCTCTGTGTAAGACCAATGAGTTTCGAGAGTGTAAATACCGGTCGTGTGCCGTGTTCTGACACTCGCATTCTGACTGACAGAATATATATATTCAATAGGATAACTAGTAGAACAGTGTATACGTGAAAAAAGAGAGCTAATACGACCATGGTATGCTTCTGAGCCATGGTAAAAGTCATTTTCACATTAAATTCATAAATTACTTTCTTCAAGAACATTCTAACAAAAATAGACCTTGAACTCAACATTTGTAAAGGCAATATTTAGCTATGTAATACATTGTTTATAATTATAAAAATAACAGTTAGTTACATAGGTCCAGCTTCATCTCTTAATCATGGATATCGGTCATTCACACAATACAGATTAAATATACATAACGCAAAGTCATGGGTAACAGCCAACACACAAGGCAAATTAAATATACATAATGCAAAGTCATGGGTAACAGCCAACACACAAGACAAATTAAATATACATAACAGTTGCCTTGTAAGTTCAATATAACAATAAATTTGCCTAGAACAATATTCAAATCCTGTATTACGCTTTTTCATATATCGCGTGTAGAGCACTTGAATGAAGGGCTAACTTAATTACAAGATATTTTCTTCAGACTAATAGGAAAATGAATACATGCTGTATCAATCAAGTATAAATGGTATAAAGTTCAGACACGTAACAATACACATGCACAGTCTTTTATCTTGCTGTGATTCAGGGTACAAATTAATAGCCGTCAGTAATTCATAAGTTCCTAGATTAGAGTCATTCATGCAAGAAACCAATTTTCAATTATGCTTTGACGATCTGACAATATCCTTAGGCATCAACTTGCGCAAATTAAAGCAATCACAAATATCGCTTGCTTGAAATGAGTTTAAAATATAAATTTTGATACATGTGCCACATGCGTGAATTTTGAATGATGCCGTAAGCTACATCAGAGAGAAATGATCCATAAATCTTGAATAAAATAATGTGTAACATCTTGCAACTTGGTCAATTTGATTTCACAAATTAACTATGACCATTCAAAGCCGAGTCTGAGTTCCTTACGAGTAAATAAGTTTAGTCGTTTATGACGCCAGAGAGTGCTGTATTATTTATGAAGCAGTCAAATACATTTTATTCTACCTGTACAGGCTGCCAATGGATTAACGCTAGGTTTTAAGTGACAGCTGGCGCCAAAACAAGCAATTATCATGCCATCTCATTTTATTTTTATTTCAAAGACCATGCTACCGCTGTTGAATGTTTTATAAGTATGACGTTCGCCATACTTGCAATTAGAATTAAAAGAACAATATTTTACAGGGAGATACGTCAATCTTCGGAATAAAATCCTCATTCTACTAAAAAACATACCAAGAACGAAATTTAAACTGTGCATATGGAATAAAAGAAAAGTCAATAAACTATCACTTCATGCACTATCAACCACACGAGATAAAAAAAATCCATCCCTAAAACATCACAAATATTTATGATATTTGTCTTCAAAAGCGAATATTACCTAACGTGATTGTTGAGCTAGGTACTGTCATTAACCCATATGTCACATGACCAGGTGTCTGTTTTCTCCTAGCATTTAGAGGATAATAAGCCATCTTTCAATTGCTGATGTCCCATGTGCGAGTTTTGGTTTGATTATATTTGATTTATAAATAAGCAAAAAGATGAGGGACGAGGCTACAAGCTAACTTCATTTGAAAGAAATTGATCAGAGCAATATAAGCATCCTCATCAATCTTATATTTGTTATCACAGGATTTCACATGTATTTATGGACGACCCGACCTTTTGAACCTAGTATTACATTGGAGTACAAAATATTTATCAAACAATGAATACAGTGATATGCATTTGAATGTGTCTTAACCACAATTACACTGAGATATGATGTAAAAATGTATGCTATTTATTGTATAGCCTGGAAGTTGAAAATTTCCTGTGGATTTAGAAAATGTCCTATATATATAAATTAAAAATTCGTTAAATGTGAGATTTTAATATAACCCATGAAGGTCATATTCAGCTAATGACACATGCTATCCTTAACAATCTATCAAATAAAAATATTACATTGCACAAACAAACACAAGCAAGTACGTAAACTATGGCGATTAAGGAAATAATGCGACAGGTGTAATGTGAAACTGGCCGAGCCTATATGTACATACAGAAAGCTTCTACAATTAATTGTAGAAACGACTGCTTTAATCGTAGCTACATGGATTTATATCAGAAATCTCAGTTACTTTATATCCTGCTGCTAGCCTACATAATGATATTTCAAGCAAGGACAGACCTAATGACCATTATTGCCATAGTTTGTATTCCAAGATGCATCCATTGTTTTATTAGGTGAGATATTGAATTGAAACAAGAGGCTAAAAGCATGTGTTGCAGCGTAACGTATCTGCCATTCGAAAACCAGTTTCAAATTACATACACAACATTAATTACTGACAACTCTCAAGTATCAGATTACAGGAAAACAGACTGGAGTTAGTGGAAATATGGATTTTATACCATACTAAATAAAATATTGGAAATAAGGGTGTTATACCACGCTGCAAGGTCCAATAACTGGTGTGTGTGTGTGTGTGTGTGTATGTGTGTGTGTGTGTATTATTTGGATATTTAATATAGTTTTAAAACTTTTTCATTAATATCGTTACGATGTCTGCAGTGTGGCAGTTTATAGTGATGTCTAGTACTGGGGCATCATGCCGCAGACATATAGCATGATGTCCCACCCAATCACACTATCCTAACACTAACATCTTAGTGCTGAGCGCCTAGCTAGACAGCTACCATTTTTATGTCATTTTTATGGCTAGACCTAGATTCTCTCCCAAGACCTCCTGTATCCGAGGCGTGCCCTATAATCGCATACATGCATGTATGTATGTATGTATGTATGTATGTATGTATGTATGTATGTATGTATGTATGTATGTATGTATGTATGTATGTATGTATGTATGTATGTATGTATGTATGTATGTATGTATGTATGTATGTATGTGTGTATGCATAATTGGTTGTGTCTGTGTAAAAAGAGTAAAAGAGTTTCATTTTGAAAGTTTGAAAATGTTATTTTGAATTCGTATACAAATTTAATAAGAATGGATATCGTATGATCGTAATATCTGTCTCAACTTTTGCATAAAACTGTCAACATTTTGTGTAAGAGCAATTTCCGTCGTCAAAGTTATATTCATTTACCTAAAGTTTGAAATTTATCGCATAAAATAGAGTAAAATAGAATATTTTCGTATATTTGATTCACCAATTTGACAATATAAGACATTAGAATTGAGATGAATATCGCTTGAATTTTTCATATCTGATCTACATTCGTTAGAAGTTACACTTAGATACGGTATCATCATGTGCTTAAATACCAATTTGTTATTACTTTTGCTGACTGACTAGATTTATCCCACAACATTAATAATCATGGTAATGTAGGAAATAGATACTGTAGGCATTTTAGAGTCAACCACTAAGTCTATTGTCGAAAACTTACTCATTGCTGTGTGGCCTAAATTATAGCACCGTGACATGTATGGAACACTCGTAATTGTGTAGTCTAAATTTTGGCACGATGACATTTATAGTAAAACTTGCACACGTAGGAGAGTGTTGTAAATTATTGTATGTTGATGTTTAGAAACTGTATACAAATTAAACGAATATAAATTGGACATCTGGTGTCTAAAATTTACGTGCACATACGGAGCTTGTATAATTTAAATCTTGTTATTCTTAAAAAGTCAAAATATTTGTGTTTTTTTTTTCTTCTTCTGATACTCTGTGTGGCACTGTCTCCATAAGTAGGTTTCCAGCAATTTTAGACAGGGCGTTAAAAGGACTTTTGGTCCGGGTTACCATAGAAACCTGTTGTTTTGGGTCTTCGGAAATTAAATTCACATCATTGTCAATTAAGAACCATCAGTCAAAAAGTCCAACTCCAAAGCAACACCGGAAAATCAAAATAATGTGTCACTGCATTGCCAAAGCAGCAATGTTCGTTAAGCAATGCTTTTAAGAATTAGACGGATGTTGGCTATATAATAAATCGAAACCCATTTACTTGTAACTGAACACAGATGAGCCGAAAACATTAAGCAACAACTTTGACTCAGACCTTTCCGAGATAAAGACGAATATTACTTTGTGCTCGATGTTTTAATACAAGCCTTCAACAGCAATTATCTTCCCGTTGAAATAATGGACTGCTGGATAAATTGATCAACAACATTTGTTAGACCTTTTGAAAGTAAATTATGTTATATGGCCACGAAAAGCGATTCTAAGATATATTACCAATTTTAAATGTGATGTGTTTTGTAGTTTATTAATTTAGTTCATAAGACACTGCGATTCTTACTTTGAGCAATAACACTGGAATGAAATGAACTTTTTTAATGAAGATTGTCCTTCCCATTCCTGTAGAGACTTACTTGTCAGGTACGTCATCCCATTCTAAATTCTAAGTAAGGGTGAATGGGTTTGTAATCCGATGGCTATACAACTGTTCGTACTTAAGGAACATTTGCTTGGGTACTGATATTAGTGAAGATAATTCCGAACCGTTGATGAAATACGTAGTATGAAATGACAGTCGCTTATATATGACTTCGTTTCGCTATTCATTCACATCATGTAATTCTCTAAAAATTAATCCGCCAATGTTTATATCTTCGGGTATCCTTAGTAAATCATTCATGATACCTATTGAAAGAATGAAGAAAGACAAGTCACTAGCTATGTATCATTTTTAAAACAAAATTGCAAACTGATCAAATATGATAAAGATATGTGAATTGTTGTATGTCTTAAAAATTGTACTTCGTTTAGTTTTGTTGGAATGTATGATTGTCACTAACGGTAAATATTAAACTAAGTATAGTGCAGCATGCATAGTAACGGTGAAAATGACATCATATTTGTTTGTAATCATATGTATTTCTATGGTGAATTATACGGTGTGTCAAATAGCACATCGCGAAAACGCTGGTCGAAATCACCGGGAACCAAAAATCAAAGACAGGAATATATTTGAAACCTTTATCAAAAATTTAAAAAGTTAACAGAAACCTAACAAGGCCGGAAATGAAATTAATAAACCTTATAAAAGCGGAAATTGAATTCAGCGTAAGCATAAACAAATGTATGATCCTGATGAAACAACGAAACAATACGAAAATGTAAATATCAGCGAATGATGAAGTTTTCTAATGGATTTCATTCAAGTGTTAACTTCTGTATATTAAATTTTTAATTGTGTAAGCTCATGCTACCATATAGTAGAACAAAGATGCAAATGTATTACTGTCTCCTAGAATGTTGATGTGGAGCATATGCTATATGCATAAAAGTATGTGAATTTCCAAGTTAATATAGAAAATGAAACGCTGAATTCATTGATGGATTAACATTTATCCCACCCTAGGGCTTGGTACAATTCAGACCTTTGTGGGATACACATACACATAGTTGTTGGGTATATAAAGATGATTTGCGTTGCCAAACCAAAATATGCGCGTGGCTGCCGAAACCCATTATTTTACCTATATACTTAACAAGATTTAATACTTTGATAGACGACTTTCATCAAATAATAAACCAGTCACACTATGGAATGCCCTTGAAATTCTGGTAATATATGGATGTGCATGCATGACTTTGTTTCACTTTTTAAACGACAAAATGTACATAAATGAACACTATCATCCTGACAGGATGTTATAGATTAGCCTTTGCTCATATTGTCATACTTGTAAATATTATTAATAGTCAGACTGTAATAATTTGTCTCAATAATGCACTAGTCGAAATATTTATAGAGCAGTATCAGCAGTGTCAATACATATGCAGGATATTGATGCAAATGCTTCTAGTTGTATTTTCTAATATATTTCATAGTCTCAGAGAACAGATGCGGGAAACGAAGTCTAAAATGACGTTTATTGCGACCAAGTATATTTTGCTAATTAGATTTGAGATACCGATAGAGCTTCACCATATTTTAAAAACAACCAAATTTCATAAGTCACAATAGCATAAGATGAAAAGAAACATGTCATCATGTTATACAATTTGTATTAACCAGAATAATGTGAATGGTATTTGCATAATATAGTGTTATAAAATTTGTATATACCAGTGTATTGGAAATGCTATTTACGTGATATTATGCTATATAATATTGGGGATGGCCTATGTATGTATGTATGTATGTATGTATGTATGTATGTATGTATGTATGTATGTATGTATGTATGTATGTATGTATGTATGTATGTATGTATGTATGTATGTATGTATGTATGTATGTCTGTATGTATGTATGTATGTATGTATGTATGTATGTATGTATATATATATATATATATATATATATATATATATATATATATATATATATATATATATATATATATATATATATATATATATATATATATATATATATATAATAAGGTTTTGTGGTAAACGAAGCTACTCACCCTTGTGATGCCACTGGACTGGAGACATATTCGGGCTGAATTTCTTCCGTCAAGGGTCCAGGTTCGTACACAATTTCTAAAGTTTAATGTCCTCTACTTAGAAGATGTTAACAACGTCCCATCATACCAAAGAGGAGGCCTCCAGATGAGCGAAATTTCAATGCCACTACAGGAACAACAAATGGGAGAATCAAACTAACCTTGGCCTGGGAAAGGACAGTTCGACACTCCAGCCAAACTTTCCTCTTGGAACCCAAACAAGAAACGTGGTGAAGATCGTTTTGTCCCTCTCATGTACCACCCCTAAGATTCCCTCAGGCGTAACCATTTTAAATAACCCAGCACCAATAGGAGCATCTCTTTAATAAAGTTGTTCAGGTTAGCGTTGAAGTCGCAGAAAAGGCTATCGAAACTGAGATTTGAAACCTCGGCTGTGCATTAACATCTTACAGCTGGATTTTAAACGACCGTATGCAGTTGACCAGTCTCATCTGTTTTGTGAACAATTCATTTTTCATAGATCTGACCAGAGATGATATTCTCAACGTCTAAGAAAACAGGCCATATACTACAGACTGGAGTCGGCCTGGACTTGCTTGACCCGCTTCAAACGGTATTGTTCATAGATAGACGTCAAGGAATCGGCCATTTGTGTAGAATCGCTTTATGTTAAATTATAGGCTTCTTTTGAAATATTAAATGTCTTGACAATTTTATCGTTGAGAGTGTGTAAGAAATGAGCCTAGTGACTATCAATTTGCGGATTGAGGCCTGGGGCAGTATGTCCCTCAGTGTCTGCTTATTATGTCTTGTCTTGTCAACGTCTTTGAAGACATTGGTTGCGTCTGAAAGTTTTGTGTCTTTGTTGTTTTATTAATTTGTTGTGGTTTTTTCTGAGCAAATGCTGCGCCAGTAGCCTTTGGAGCTGTTATAAAAATGTTGTCCTTAGTGTCCCTAAAAACCCAAAATGTTCCAGTAATCTGATTTGATTTCAACAGATATTATATTGCAGATGATGTCTGCAAATTTGGTGAGTCTATCTAGCGCCGCTGTAACGATCGAGTCTTTTCAAAGCTGTGTCGATCGTTGGTTGAGCAACTGGATCTCTCACATTTTATTTGGGGCATTAAGGCCACCGAACATTGTTAAGTAAAACTTATCTGTCGTCTAGGCCCGAATAAAATGTTCGTTGTCTTCACTAACCTGAATGTGCCAGCCATGCAGCAGACAACTCATAACGAGTCTGGAGTGGTAATGTATTATTCTCTGCTGGAGTTTCCTTATAGGCGATAAAGACCGTCCCATCCAAAAGGAAGAAAATAATATCCATGTAATTATGGTCTTCACTGGAAACATGCAAGCGGGATTCGCGTTCTAGCGGATCGATGTGTTTTTTGCAGTGAATGTATTTCACTGCCGCGTTGCATCATCGAAGTTCTGAACGTGTAATTGGAGTGTCCGTGGCAGTTCTGCTCCTCTCTAATCTAGTTAAGGCACCCATTCTCTTGTGCTTTACTTTAGATTGACAGGTTGGAGTTCTGTAGATTTATTGTGGCAGATAATTGATTCAAAGGACTAATTAATTGACGCAACTTCCACTTTTAGAAACAACAGAGAGGGGTTCCAGCTTCAAACACGCCTTCACAAAAATGTCAAGTGTAATCAACGGAGAATTTCACAAGTTTCAGGATTGCCTCGTGAATGTCTTGGTTAGCTTGATATAATCAATAACTAAAATCACGTACAATGAAATAAGAGTTACTGCTTGACGTCTGTATAAGTTGTAATGAGTTTAATTATGAGCAGACAGGGATCATTTGAACGCATGTAGATGTGCAGGCTGATGTTTTAAAAATCTTAGTCATCATGACTCAAAGCCAAGCCTTGTATCTGCGTTGGAGCTTTTCAGTTTCAACAACACTCATTTCCACCAACTGAGAGTAAGTAACCTACCGCCTAAACTATTGTTTAGCACAACTGCAAGCCACAAGTGCCGCTGAGAGTACTAGATTCTTTTCCTTTTGTCCGTTTTCTCGGCAATCTTTATGCGAGTCCTCCCGACTGTTTTCTCCTTAACAAACTCGTAAAACTGTCGATGGAGACTGTAACTATAGCACAAGTAACATACCAGAAATAGCACCTGTTTTTAATATATTCGCACAGCAAAATTTCCACTATGCTCATGATAGTGGCAAGTAAGGTGGGGTTCAATGCTTCCCTCAATGCTTTCTAGCCACGTTTAGCAGTTAATACTGCTGTGCTTATATGGTTTTGATTGTATGCTTATCATATACTTAAGCCTGGATGGGTAGTGATTAAAATAATGAATGACGTATTTAAAATCTTTATAGCTTAGTTGACTAAAGTTATCACCAAGTTAGCACGGGACTGTGTATTGGTCGTATACATCTTTCAGTATTTCATCGCTCACTTTTGTATAACCAAGCGTTGTTGACTTATTGTCCTGAACATTGTTAAGCATTGTCGCCTGTATGATTATTGTGCCACCAACCTGCCAAGGTATGTCGGACAACCTGGACTAAGCATTGAGAGGTCATTTCCAGTTGTGCAGTTTGCTTTACAGGCTCATAAAACATTTAAAATGCAGGTCACTCAATGCCTTGCATGAGGCTTTTACACTCTGTGTGATCTGCAGACTAGGTTATGTATTTACTTAGTGTTTCCACTGAAAAGCTTTCGGATTTGATCACCACATACAACGAACTGAGAAGATGACCTATCAACCAAAGCACTGTTTCTTCCGGAATTGGCTCTAACAGTTTTGAATAAGGGTTTTGAAATCAGTTGTGTATATAATCACAATCTATTGATTTCTTTATGACCGAAGTGATATACGTTACCATCTCCAGTATCTAGCAAAAGTGCATCCCAAAGCATAATCGTAATTAGTATGGTGTTATTGCATCCCCCATGCATGGCAACCGTAGACTCCAATAACACACACCGAAGAGCATCCATTTTTTGCCTATGTAGAACAAAGTCGTTTTTGTACAGACCAGTTTGACCCCAAAAATCCCTGAGAAATGAACTGTACATCTACTTGAGTACCCAATTGTTTTATGTGAGTGACGGTCCAAGAATTTAGAGGCCTGTCAGAAAATTCTTCCTTTTGTAATGGTTTCGTGACTGAGTAGTTGTCGATAACACTGGTCTGCCATTTTTAGAGGTCATATGTTTCAGACATAAGGGTGATTTTTATTATTTGTTTTGATGTACTGATTTCAAATATGACAACTAAAACAAATGATTGGCAACTGTTTCTGATACCATTTCATTTTCTATATTTTATGTCTTTTTACATTGTGTAGATAGTAGAGTTTTAATCCTAAATTTGTAAACCTATTTCTTTTCATATATTTATGCTTGCTCTTCATGAAAATATTTCACCTGTGCAGTTTATGTAACACTTTAAAAAAACAGTAGCTTTATTATGAAACAAAAGACAAAACTATTATATACATATAATTATATAGTTTAGTCCTTATTCAGTGTCCACTAATCGCTTCTTGGCGCTTGTCTCTTATATTCATTAAACAGAGCATCTATTGTCACTGCCAAGCAATAGTCTGCAAGCATTGATAGACATCGTTTGCCGTGCTAGCGTTTCACCATTGTTGCAATGTTCTGGTTGCGTGCTAATCGCTCACTGCTCCTCAGTTCAGTGCGAATAAATCTAGATTAGAGAGCAAAATATTTATCTTTAGTAACGCGTAGCAACCAAGGCTTTTGTTAGCCTAGACGAAGCTTTCTTCCAACTCTATGCAGTTAGCTGTCTTTTTGTTTCTGAGAAAATTTTACTGCCACTAATTGGAATGCTTTCCATGTACGCCTTTTCCTTGCCAAGCAGTTCACAATAATATGCATCATCTAAAAGAAGTTTAGTAATATGAGGACCAACAAAAACACCTTTCTTCATGTTAGATTTACTTAACCTTGGAAAATTTCCACGGAGGTTCCTGCAAGCATATGGTGTTTTGTCTAAGGCCTTGACAAAGTTCTTCATGATGCCCAATTTCATGTGCAAGGGTTGTAACAACATCTTCCTATAATCAACAAGTGGTGGAGGCAGAACACCTTTCTTCCCAGAATCCAATGACTGTTTGAGTGCCCAATTTCTCTTAATGTAGTAGGAATCTTCAGCACCAACGGTTCCCTTCGCAGGGAAAACGACAGTATTTTATGCATCTAGTGTGGAGACCAAGCACGAAAGCAAGAACCTTGAAATTACCATAAAGCTGCCACTGATGCTGGTCATAGTTTATGCACGTCAAAAGTTGTTTCATGTCTTCATAGGTTTCCTTCATGTGGACTGCATGACCAACTGGAATTGATGGCAAAACATTGTCATTATGCAGCAGAACAGATTTAAGACTCGTCTTAGATGAATCAATGAACAGTCTCCACTCATGTGGATCATGAACGATACTGAGGGCTGCAATCACACCATCGATTTTGTTGAAGCTTCAAGATCACCTTCCATGAAGAAGAATGGGACAAGATCCTTTTGACGAAAACGGACCATTGAAACCTTCCATGAAGAAGAATGAGACAAAATCCTTTTGACGAAAACGGACCATTGAAACCTTCCATGAAGAAGAATGGGACAAGATTCTTTTGACGAAAACGGACCATTGAAACCTTCCATGAAGAAGAATGGGACAAGATCCTTTTGACGAAAACGGACTATTGAAACCTCCCATGAAGAACAATAGGACAAGATCCTTTTGAAGATAACGGACCATTGAAACCTTACATGAATAACAATAGGACAAGATCCTTTTGACGGTCTTCGAACATGGAAACCCTAATATGACCTGCCAGGATATTTCACTGTTGTACTCGTGTTGAACCGCAGGCGAAGATTTGTTGCACCTCTTGTCCTGATTTCCAAATTTACAACCAAAAAAAAGGTGATTGGGATTTTTAACCGTAGCTTTTGTTATGCAAACGCAATTTCACCACAAGCATAACACAATTTATTTGCATTGTTCACGTAAGTACGAGGCATCTCTGTTCCCCTAAGGTTGAACAGAAATGTGTTCCTTTGCAAATTCAAACACTGACAAATAAAAGAACACGACACTGTTTTTAAAGCTGATATAGGGCAGTTTGATCAGCAGAGTGATGTGAGCTTATTTATGATTTGCATCATTCATGACTACTGAATAACATGATGCTATTCGTATCATGTATAACGCAATAGCAGCTTCAGATTGTATCATTCATTGTTTTGCCTTAAAAGCAAGTACTGTCCAAACCCAGCCATAGATTTATTCATATATCCAGTCAAAGCTGTATTCTAGTCATTTCTGGTTAAAACTGAGATCCCTTCCTTTTACAACTGACGTATCCTCCGGCATTCAAAAGCCAAGGGTCAGATATGCTGACCCATTAATATATCTTTAAAACTAGAGCCAGTCAACAATTTTAAGCATCATTTTCGTTCTCAATGACTCAGAAAGAGTAACGTTTAACTACATTTTTTCAGAAGCATTTTGGCTGTAGATACTATAATCTTTATGACAAGACCAACTGCTTAAACTTAAGACCAGTTTTGAAGCTTCGTGTATGTTTAATGTACATTGCCCTTGGGTTCGTCGAATCTTCTTGTACATACGTTTAAAAAATCATCATAGTTGGAGTGCATGTCTAGTTATACTATGTACTTGGATATGATGTACCTTCTGATTCTAATGTCGGACACATGTTTGTCCTTTGCCACAATGACCACCATAGAATGTTGAGCTTGTTGCAGGCAAAGTATGTCCCAACCTATTCCTGCTCGATAGGGTCTGATCACATGATTGTCATTGAAGGTAAGTTACGGTCGTACATTCTGCCTACATTCCTCTTTTGTATATTGTGCAGCAGACATGACAACACTCTAATGCTATAGGGTCGTCTACCAGATAAGGTTACAGCAGCTGTATATATCTCCATAAATGTCCTATTTACATCCGCATGTCTTAAGGTTTTGAGGATGTTGGTGTCAACCATGAAAACCAGACAGACAGTCACTGAGACGATGACAACATCAGGATAGAGATGCGCACCAGGTGCTGGCTGTTTTGACCCATTTTGTTAGGATTATTTGCAACCACACACAATCACTTCCGAAGAGATCAAGTTTGCTATCGGATTCTATGAGTGCATGTTCGATAGTATGTAACACAATGACAGATGGAGATAATACTGATTTTAAATGATTAAATAAACCATATAGCATTTGAGTAGACCAAAAATAACGGACGTGCTTTTACACCACATCAAACAACAAGACGGATACCCAGCCATCCACGTATCTGTCTAGTATCTTTGAATTTCTTTTAGGGCAGTAATAAGAAACAAAATTGCCCTAAGTTTAAAAATCTCAAAGAAAGACTCTCTCAGCATGAAATGGGGGACAGAGTATGTCCTTAATACCTTTCTAGCCCCAGGAGCAGTATATCACTACCAAGGTGCTAATGTTCCCCGTGATTCATGATCACAGATAACCATGTCAGTCATAAGGTAATGACCAAGCTAAATTCAATTACAAAAACGATGCCGTAAGCTCAGCAGGTATAGACTATGATAATACTAACATCTATATCAATATTCGATTCAATGTGATATTCAGAACATTTTAAAGGCAAGCCCACAGATAATGAGCTTTCTCATTTTAAATTTTCCTTGGAGGGGGGCATATTTTAACTGCACATTGAAAGACTCTTCGTAATATAATGCCGAATAAATTGGAGTTAAGTGCATTTTCCCAGTGATTCAACTAGGTTGCATCGTGCATGTATCGAACCTGCAACCTTTGGATGACAAGTCAGATGCTCTGCCAATTGAACCAGATGCGTTAACTAATGAAACAAAACTAAGCGTGCATAAAATGGACCACCTCGTTGAAAAAGAAAATCACAAGATAGGAAAGGTAATTTTTAAAATTATTTATCACCTTGTAATTAAGAGGTTTGCACCACTCGACGCTATATGTGGACATCAGGGTACCACAGCTTTCAGCTCATTAGATTCCACGAGACTGTGTTCTAGGTTCTTAGTAACCTCTTTTGCAAGCAGGATGGAAAAATCAGCTAAATCGTGGCTCTGCTTCATCATTATAAATTTAGTACTATATATTACTGGTGGCCGTAAGGGTGGTTCAACATCCACACCAAATTCCCTCGACCTCATAATGGAAGCGTCATGGAGTGAGTAAAAAAAAGCAATCCTCAGCGGTGCCCTCGCAATGGTTGCGAAAATAGACATCGCATTGTTAATCATCACCGACAGCATCATCTCTTTGGCTTTTTTACTTCCAGGGCAAAAACAGACAGATGGCTCGCAGTAAATGTATGGGCTGTTGCTATAATTCTTGCAAGAGTTTATTGCCTCTCATTCTCGAAGAGATAAATAGCCAAGGTATTGTCAGACCACCAGCGCAGATCACTCATCGATATTGAGTTCTTTCAAGGATGTGGTCAGGATTACATCCCAGTAAAAGAGGTTCTTATCCATCGTCTTTTCTTGTTCCAATTCCTTGATACCATCGGAATTGACTGGCCACCTCCATTTTCACCACCACCACTAAGCTTTGTTATGGAACTGTCAATACAGTATCGTTGTTGTAGTCTTGGATGGTGCTTACGTGAAGTTTCATGCCAGTTGGATCTATGCAAAGGCCGATTCCGAAAAAAGTAAACAATAAGACATGCACAGCGTGCTTATGTTTCTGAATACTGTACCTGTCTTCATGATGCTGTCTTCATCTGCTATAGCGAGTCCGGGATGACCCTCACTAAATCCTAAACTGATTCGATACAAGGTTCAAATCTTGCCAATGTAAAAACGTCATCCCCTTCCCCAATTTAACCAGTATTAAAATAGATCAGGCGTTGCTGGTTACATACCTCTGCACGTAGCTGAACCTCTTATGTCTCATTGGATAGTTTCGTATTTTGACACCCCACTAATATTTACAATAGAAGGCACGAGCCTAATTATCACAATACTAGCATTTATAAATTCACACACAATCTAAATATGTAATGTGGTTTACATTTACATTGAGTTAGACTTGAAAATGGGTTGGCTTGTTGTTGACTGCCTGTCACAGTTAGACTAGTATTGGAGATCAAATGCGTAACTTGGACTGTAAATGAGCAGCCGCCTTCACTTATATATTTACATGTGTCTGCTAGAAAGGCAAATATCTAAAAATCTAGATTTTTTAGGTGGGATTAAGTGTATGTTAACTTTTTAGTGCTAGTGAACTTTAAATATGAATAAGGTACATAATACTTATTTTAGCCGCCTTGTCTCAGGAAAATGTTCAAAATAGTTCTTTCCTATCAAAAATGAATGTAAAAAAGAGGAATTGGTTGTAGTATCGGTTCAGTATAAAAGCCAGCAGTTGTATAAGGAATTAACCTTAATACCTCAGTCAGAATTTTGTCTTGCAAGCATCCTTTCAACATAAATTATAAATTAGTTTTTATTTGTATTTTTAATGTAATATTATTATCATTTTTCTGCAATAGAATTTGCCAAAATATAACGTATCCGGTGAGAACTTAGTGCCTTATTTCGTCTGACTTCCAACCGACATATTCTGAAAATTACTGTCATGAGGCTGGGAATAGTAATACGATTCAGTGTGCGACAAAACCTGCATTTTTTTTTTCACATGAGGCTCTATTATAAACGTTATGACAGGACAATGTCGTTGGGCGGCGGAGCTAAGGAAAGTAAATAATCGCCGTTTGGATATATTTGTACTCAAATTCTATAAAATTACATCCATTACTGAAAGGCAGTGAACAACTACAAGGCCGGTATAATAGGGTGAGCCCAAAAAGGCATATTTAGTCTCGCCCATATCACCAATATGACTTATATGATCGTAGCCCGTCCGAAATAATCATACTGGCGACTATATATGCAAAGTATTAAACATTAACAGACGACTATATATGCAAAGTATTAAACATAACAATGCCAATGGTGAAAGCAAAGAAAACAACAAGCCGTGTATTTGAATCACTATACAAATGTTTCCATCCAGACGGCATTATGCGACTTGTGTCAAGTCTTAATGACGGATAGTGTCATTAGCTAACATTGCCCTGAAGTAAACGCATATGACACTATCATTGACTATCGTCTAGATTGTACGATAAGCTGTAGAATGGGGTTAAAAGCTCGACCTTAAAACACCATTTCAATTAGAGAAATCTACCATAATGTTCATTTTATGTAAAAATCAATTGCACTCCAGTATAAACCTTGACGATCAAAAAAGTACCTCCACAGTGTATATTTGCATAACAACTACGTTGCAATCATGGAGTTCAAAACCTATATTTATAACCCTTTTTTGAATCTATGGGACAACAATTAATTAGATTAAAACAATATCTTCCCACCGATATCTAGGTTTTCAAAATTAAGCGATTGACCACGTCCACACTGAACATAGATGAAGATTGAACCGTTTGGGTGTCCGTATTAAATGGCCATTTCTACTTAAGAGGTTTCATAAAATATACCATCACGGTTGATGATCTCATGTTTTACTCTATGCGTGGGCACATATAATAATATTTAACCTTTTAGTGGAAAATAATGGCTGAATGTGTTCCATTTTTATGTTGCCTGGAAACTATTAGTTCCTACTTTTAATTGAATTACCATATTAATTTAAATCTTTAAAAGAAGATGATGAATGATTGCTTCATAATTGACGTATAGATGGCTGTCAATAAATCACGTTTTATCAGTGATCATAGATGACCACAGAGTGGCTAGATTCCGGTAATGTGAAAACCACGTGTGAATAAGAGCGATGTCATGCGGTTACATTTATTTATTTATTTATTTATTTATTTATTTATTTATTTATTTATTTATTTATTTATTTTCAGAGCTAACTTATATGAAACTCAAATTTGTACATATTTTTCATTGTGCAAATTAGTAATCTTCAGTCTCGTCTAAATTTTTATGTAACAATAATGATTCTGAAATGTCTGCATCTTTTCTGTCAAAAAGGTAAGATTTTCTATTACAGAAATTAGTAACTAATTACTTGAATTATCTTAAGTGTGATGAACGGGTATGTGTAGTACATACTTCGTTGTCTGTTTGCTTTTTTTTATCCCCACCATATAGCAACCCAGACCCATCCTTTCCAAACATAGTTTATAATCTCACACGAAGAAGCATTCATTGTGATAACCTGTAATCAGCAAGATAATAATCGATCAGATGTAGAATGCAATGTTTATAGGCCCGATGTTGAAGTCAATGGGATTTTCAGCTCTAAAATGTGTCATAATGCAACATGTGTAAATTACACGTGACAGTTACACGGATACACTACATACTTACTAGCAAGCTTGTTTATTGCATGGATAGAGTCCGATGTTGAAGTCAATGGGATTTTCAGCTTTAAAATGTGTCATAATGCAACATGTGTAAATTACACGTGACAGTTACACGGATACACTACATACACGTGACAGTAACACGGATACACTACATACTTACTAGCAAGCTTGTTTATTGCATGGATAGAGTCCTATTTTCTCAATAAATTCTCACCGCAGGCGTTTCTTGGACAATTGTATCCGCAGCAAGATAAATGTAATATCTCACCGGCAAGTGACACTTACTCTATATTTTATGATAGAATATCACACAGTCTATATAGATCGGTAGGAATTGCGATTAGAACCGATTAAAATTTGATTATAAGAGAGAGAGAGAGAGAGAGAGAGAGAGAGAGAGAGAGAGAGAGAGAGAGAGAGAGAGAGAGAGAGAGAGAGAGAGAGAGTTAAATCTGCTTCTAATATTATTTCATGCACGAATAGTGATTTTTTAAATTTATCTCTTGTAAACGGGTTTACCTTTTAATTTAATTCAGAGCAGTCCAACAAGGAGCTCTAATCTCCTTGCTATCTTGAAATCTAATATTGTTGTATAAATTTACTACAAATCACCAAAATATAATTACGTTTCTCTCTCTCTCTCTCTCTCTCTCTCTCTCTCTCTCTCTCTCTCTCTCTCTCTCTCTATATATATATATATATATATATATATATATATATATATATATATATATATATATATATATATATATATATATATTGCTGAAACTGTTGCTATTGTAATTCTTGTTTCAAATTAACTTGTTCATTCCGTGATTTATGAACAAAAACTTTATAAGGAAATATTTGAAATGGATGTGTATAACACAATGATCCTTGGGGATGTGTATAACACAATGGTTATAGGGGATGTTTATAACACAATGGTCCTAGGGTATGTGTATAATATTATAATAGTCCTAGGGGATGTGTATAGCATAATAGTCCAAGATGATGTGTATAGCATAATAGTCCTAGGGGATCTCTATAACACAATGGTCCTAGGGTATCTCTATAACACAATGGTCCTAGGGAAAAACTGACGCTGTTGAAGATAAGATACGAATATGTGGAAATCAAAATATCACAGCTAATTTTCAGTTATAAAACATCAAAGATATAATACACAATCACAGAAACATATAGATTTTCGCTGTCGTATCCACCTTCTATAATAAAGTTTCTTTAGTTCCCATCAGATATAATTAATTGAATTGTCATATATTAAATCCTTCAATACCAAAGCAGACATACACACACACTCATATAATTGTCTTAGATTTGCAAAAACAAATGCGTACCCAAATAGTTCTGATTCGAGCACTCAATGGTTTAGAGTCTAACAACCGTATTGGGGGAGTGATTCAAATGATGCCGGTTGTTAAAGCGATTCATGACTAAACTATAGAAGTTTTACAGTATTTATTACAGGCATTTCAAATCAAAATTGCAAGGCAATTAGAGAATTATCATGATTACATACTTTAAAGTGATTAATGTAATTTTTTAAATAATATATTAATCGATGCAATTTAACTCAATATCCGATACAGCGAATAGAATATTTTTCTAAGATAAATCTACAAGTTAATCAATTGAAAATACAAAAGAAAACAAGAAAACAAGTGAGAAAAAGTGTTTAACCAAAGATCTGTTAAAAATTACTGAAACATATCATAAAAAGCAATTTCCTGGGGTTTTTCCATGTAATGAATAAACAATTTGCGTACTTTCTTAAATTCCAGATACCCTACTTAAAACCAAAACATAGATTGCACCTTTTGTATGCATGTAACAGTTTGATGTTCAGTTTTGATCGCTCGTATACAAATGGTTGTGATCTTTTCTTCCTTATAACCTTGACTCATTGAATCAGGGAATAAGTAATAGATGTGATGTGATTTGATTATGATTTTTAACGTAGCATTAATAATTGTTCAGTCATATCGCTACGATGTCTGCAGTGTGGCAATTTATAGTGATGTCTGCCACTGAGTCATCATGCCGCAGATATGTAGCATGATATCCCACCCAGTCACATTATCCTGACACCAGGCCAACCAGTCCTAACACTAACCTCTTAATGCTGAGCGCCAAGCAAGGAAGCTGTTAGTACCATTTTTGTAAGCCTTTGGTATGAATCGACCAGAGATTGAACCCACGACCTACCGCATCCGAGGCGGACGCTCTAACCACTAGGATACCGGAGCGATTCATGGAATAAGTACGAATTGACCAGATTTATCTTTAAAGACAATGGGATGAATTGCAGATATTAGCCCCATAAAGTTTCTTTTCATTTCATCTGTCATGAATTCAGTGTATGTTTTACACCTTGGTATCAGTTGCAGCTCAGAGTATATTTGACATGCAAGTCCCATTAGGATCAGTAAGTATACACTTAGAACGGAAATACAAGCGCTAACTCAAGCAAGGCACGTGACGAGTTCAACTCATCCGAAAATCTTTCTATCCATTCTTGTGTAGGGAAAAGGTTGCTTTAATATCATTTTACACACACACACACACACACACACACACACACACACACATATAATTAATGTTATCGCACTGTTATTTGCTGTGCTGATAAGGTTTTGTGCTATTTGCAGATCAGGGATAACAAATATGTGTGCACATAGTTACTCTTATGAATTATTCATACTAGCTATTTATGTTCCCATACCCAAAAGCAAAAGACCTTCTATAATTCTTTTGCAAAATAAGAACGAGTCATGCCTATACAGCAATATTTCGTCCTAAAATAAGAGAGATCCAATTACAACTAAACAAAACAATACATATTTGGAATACGGATCATCACTGGTTATTACAAAACAAACTGATAACACCAGTATTTAACTATTGATTGTGATCGGTTATAACTTTCACAAATGCACACACACACACACACACACACACACACACAAGAAGATGGCAGAGAACACAAAAAATTAACTCTTCCTGGAAATGAAAATTTACTTTGTCTTCATTGTTTCCTTATTTGTTCGTCATGCAATTAAAATTTAACAAGACTTTTTGAGTCAAAATTGGAAATTGAAATGTTTATTTTATGAAACTCGATACAAACTAATAAGTCTTCATCAATGCAAGACCTTTAAATTTTTTTATATTTTTATTCCAGTGTTAACGACAATTTTCAAATAAAACACATTTATTGTAAGCTAATTGTAGAAAATAAAATCTGATATGAAATACTGCCCTTGCACAAACACTAATTTATTATTATTATTTTGTTTAATTATTTATAAAGTCCCGTGAAAACTGATTAGGGTTGAATTAGGGGTGAGAGAGAGAGGTCTGTATAGTCAAATTATCTGTGATGTACTTGTGAAATTTCTTCTGTAAGGTACCAGATATTTAAATTAGGCAACAACCTAAAAATTGCAACAAACCTAACCAAATCTTGCTTCTCAATTAAAAGTAACTACGTGATTATTTATTTAATTACATGTCAAACATAGCGTTATTACATGGTAATTAACGAACAAATAACAACGTCAGACGTGTTTCATATTGATAAAAAGATTTCAAATTATTTTTCATATCGTAATGCATATTACAAAATGATGCGATTTACAAAATATTGGCACCAGTAGTCAAGTATACTTTTATTGAAAGGATGTTTAATTCTGAAACAATCATTTGTTACCTTACTGAAATATTGTCTAACAAAATACAGCCAAAATTTTCATCTTTGAAAGGAAACATCTATCCAACTGGTCGTAAATCAACATATACTGCTATGTCCATCTTTCTTTGCGGATGCTTTACATATAAGTTTATATAGCCATTAATGTAACAATCTATCTTTCTGTCTATCTCTGTCTATGTCTCTGTCCTTCTGTTTGGTTGTTTCTCTCTACAAAATGCTGTCAAGTTGTTTTGTAACAATTTAATAAGAAGATGGAACAGATCATAACATCATCAAGTACATTTTCGTGTGATTGCATAATATCATTTCATATGAACTAGTTATTTAAGATAGCTAACAGATTGACACGAATATAAAATATACATACACTTACCTATATGCAAATGAAGCATTCCAGTGTTGCCAGACGACGATAGATCCAAAGTAGGCCATCTGATAATCGTAGGGTTGTAATTTGGCTGAAGCATATGGAGTTAGGCTAATATAGAATCAACGAGAAAATGAATAAATTTATATGCCTCCACGCGTAATAATAAATGAACCACAAAACTCCATTTGTGATTGATAGCCAGCTTACACGTGCATTTTCCTGGCAAAGTCAATAGTTCACACCAAGGAGTCAATGCAGAACGCGTGGCTTAGTCTACAAAATAAAACAAAGTTTTTAAAGCGTTTGCAAAATTTCAGTTAATTGCAATATCTTGGGTAAAGTAGCACCACCACAGCAGATAGATACCAAACTCTCATTCATGAGCATCAAATCCGACAAATCTGCTCTTGGAGACAAGCTCTCGTTCATATGTGAGCTGGCGATGTCGCCAGTTTGATAAGAGAGGTTCTTATTGATTTTACCATCAATTTAATTTGATATAAATAGCCTCGCCATATGCACCAGGTGAAGTCATATAACGCGAAAACTGTTGGTTAAAACGCATTGACATATATGGAGTAAAGAAGCTGAGCGTGGCAGCCTGTCTTGTACACGGTGTTACATTTTTGGTAAATTATCAATACTTTTATGATATTAAGTAAGAAAACTCTTGCAGATAATTGCAGTTACTTGCAGACTTAAATTTTAGGTGAATAAGTAATCGAAATATTTAATTATATGTAAAGATCATTAAGGTATTTAAATTACACAAAAAAGATAAGGGTGGACCAAATATGTTGACAAAACATGCATAGGACGAAGCTTATCCCATATTTGGGTAAGCATGCACATGTGTATATTAGCAACAGTGTTAGTGTCTATAGTTAAAGTACTTGTAACTTATTTTTCAACCATGTTTGCATATTGTAACCAATTGTATCAATCAGCTGTTATACCATTCCCGTTGCACCGTTTCTAACCATCCATCAATTCGACTTAGTAAAGTGTTGTACAGTACAGTACCACATCACTTCATACCGTTGCAAGATATATTCCAAACGTCTAGTCACCTTCAGCTATTGAAATTCGAGTTGCTGCTTTTGTTTAACTTTAACTATAAAAGTTCCATATCTCTTAATATATGTTAGCACAAATAAAAGTTTTAAACATTGAAATCAGACGTGTCTATCGTTTCTGTATTATCATGGAAGCGTACAATTTCGTTCCATATAGTAACGATCTATACTGTTTTTGTTCATATTTACCGGTACTGTTTCGTGTTCTCATGTCTCCAACCGTTGTTGGATCGTGCGGTAATTTTTTTCAGTGTTGGAAAGACTGTACAAGCACGGTACCACCTTAGAGAGTCTCTAGTGAATCAATGAGTTAGAATTAAAGAATATTGTTCTATGTCATATGTTGAACACGTGCAGCAACTCCGAATAAATTTAGGAATTTGCATGCAGGCGGTTCAAAGTTTAGAATACATGTATTTCGAAAATCGTCATCCTAAGGGTTTTTACAATGATTTCGTTTATAGTTTTAGAACTATATATTTAATCGATATACTATCGACATGGTTGTGATGACGTATAGATAAATCACATAATCATGCACACATATACATATATACAGATACACACACGCTTACACACATATACACATGTGTACAGACATAAAAATAAAAAAACACATGCACACATACATACACACATGAAGCAAAATAACAAAAATATTATGAATCACTAATTATTTATACATTTATGTTGTGAATAAAAACATGTAAATTATACTGCGGAATAGTAATCTAGAAAAAAATCATACTTGTTTGAAGACGCTCCAAGGCAACAATGGCATGTTGTTAGTGAGTAAACATCAGAAAGAAAACCTGTAATGGATACTTAAGAATAGATAGAAAGAAAAAAGAAAGAAAATCTGTATTGAAATATGACCGAGGTCAAGGCAAAATTAAATGAAATAGATGGACAAACAAATAGTGCTTTCACCATCGCTGTTTTTAATAAGTTTATAATAGCACACGACAAACCAAATGAATAATAAATGAAATTTTTTTTTTTGCTTCCAGTTTCATATCTGTTTTCTTATACAAATGTCAGCACTCAGATGGATAAAATATGTTATTTACAAATGAATAGAAAGATCTATATAACGGAGGTGTGGTAAACAATAATATTAGTAGTGTTAAAAAAGCAGGCGAAAAGCAGCTTAAATGTTCAATTTTAATTCACATAATCTCTAGTTCACGTAATACCAATTCCAAAACTAATTTTGCACCGGAAAATGAGTTAATAGTTACCAAACATTTTTCATGTAACGTACTGAAGTGATAGCAATTCTGTGATTCAAACCAAGGTTTAGAATTAGACATTGGTTAATATTTTAGAAAAAATGTTAAATATTTTAGTGGTACCGCCTGGGACCGGATGACATTATTGTATCGAACGGTTTGGATGTGACATTTTGTCGTTTTGTACATTATTTCAGTATCCAAACTACAAAAACTATACAAATTGATATAAATTCATTATTTCAAAGTCATAAGCGTAATTCAGTACGAAAATCGATAATGTCAGTAGAATATTGATTTGCAATTGAGAGCAGATGTCTATGTTCATAACCACACATTGACAATATCGTCAGTTAAATACCTCATTTGCCTGATACGAAGAGGGAACTAAACGTTTAAATACTGCAAGAGAAGTATTATCATCAGTATTAATAACGGGACTCAATGACAAATTATATACAGAAAATGTGACTAATAAAACACTGCAGTGATCGTATATTCAGCGCGAAAACACTCGAACGGCGATAATTAGGAATTACGATATGATTCTAGGATTATACAGTGTCATAATTCTTTCAGCAAAGCATCATGAATGATATCTGCAACTGTAGGTTAGTGAGTTATCACGTTAGCGCCATTAAATGTACCAAAAGGTAACTAATTCGTTTCGCGTACACATTATGTCAATACTGATATATTTGGTAACACATCTTCTAAAATACATACTGAAACAGCATGACTTGTTTGCATCAATTTTTTCGATGCCGCTAATGGTCGGAAGAGTCGATTTATTTCTTAATGAGTAAGCGACTTTCTTATTTGGGCATTATTTCGTTGCTTACCTTTTATTTCTTTGCTTTATCAAATGTTAACTATTTCATCACTCAGAACCAATATATCTTGGTATTATGCTGAAAGAAATTTTGACAGTCGAGATTCATTGACACAGTATATATGAATATTACTAAGTATGGAATAATTCGGAAAATATTGACGTGAACGGACGCTAGAGAGAAACGGAATGGCCAATAGAAACTATTTAAAATGGTGCCCGACTTCAAACAGCAGGACTGCCATGCAGTTAACCATGACTTGCAACAACAATAGAATGTGAACACTTTAACTAATGAAGAAACTGTACAAAGACGCATGCGTATTACCTTAAGCCTGGATACAAATCTATACAATTGCTTATTTCAAAGCAGAAGATAAGTAAAGATAGTTTACTATAATATCATGTACAAAAGGACATCAAACGTATTTCCCCGGATGATGAATATTTGAACAAATCATTCATATATGATATATTCATTCTAATATACTATTTCTTGAATAGAAAATTCATGTTTTGAAAAATGTTACTAATAGCTATCATTAATAGCATTTGAAACATAGATATAAATATTCCAATGTGAGGGGAATGTAAACTAAAACAATTATATATTATCCTCATGCATAATAATATATTGTTTTCAAATTCAACTTGATATCATGGATATAAAATTTCTGTATTTGATTGAACTACGAATATTAAAATTAAATATTTCTTACAATGAATTTAGATAATAATTGGGAATACACAATTTTATGAATTTAGTAAAAAAAAGTGCCTTCTTTAGAAAAAACTCTCAAAATCTGTATTGACCTGTTTTAAAAGAGATTGATCGATACGAAGACAACCCGGACAATATGATATGCATAAGAGTTACGCGACAAGGGCTCGTACTCAGTAACAAAGAAAAGAGTGAAAGTCAACAAGCATTGCATATTTCGATAAAACAATTTATTTCCCTAGACAACAATGTAAAAATTTGAAAATATGACTTACAATCTGTGAATATAATCCAAGAATAAAAACACAAGTCTTATCACTAAATAGTCGCATAGGAATCCAGGCTCGAGTCTCGACGAATATGGAGGGCGATGACGTCAGATGTAGTCCAATGTATGAATGACAATCTGTGAATATAATCCAAATATAATTCTAAGAATAAAAACACAAGTCTTATCACTAAATAGTCGTATAGGAATCCAGGCTCGAGTCCCGACGACGTACGAATATTGAGGGCGATGACGTCAGATGTGGTCCAATGTATGAATAACAATAATTCCTCAATTGAATCACAGTCTTTGTTTCCGAATAATTCCAGAATTAATTTCCTTGAATATCTTTCAGAATTTTTTATATAAGAAAGTCAACTTGTTGAGTGTCCAGGAAAATAAATTATCGATTCCAAAAGTCAGATGAAGAATAAAATATTTTGGCAACAAATTTAAAAATTATATAAATACACCTTGTTCCTTCAAGGTTTGAGTGACTTTGACCAACCTAATATTAGGAATTCGTATTTACACTCAAAACATCACTTCAAATCTCGCGAGATGTGTCATGTGGTCTCTTATTACGCTAAATTTCACACGTAGACCAATGTCACTCCACTAAAAAAAGTCATAAAAAGTTTCTTTACAAACATTGATCACGCGGAGAATGTGTGCCCGTGACGCTGACCAATCATTTTAACTTCCTGTTGATTTGTTACCAAGGTAAAATGGACTCAATGTGAATTCGCACGTATTGAATAAACGAACTTTGTGCTAAAATATATCTCACTACTAAAAATATAATCCCAAATCTGAGAAAAATATTCATAGCAATTAAATACAATGAAACAAAAATGAAATATTTTTTAAATGTTACACACAAGCAATTTAATCACATATACGTAACATAAGAAATATGGAGATTCAAATAAATTGATTTTATAACCCATTCTTACAAGCTGATGATTGCGACCATAGTAGTTTCATATCAAAACAAGTTCTTGGAACTACACCTTTGAACATTACTGTCATTCGCAACCACGATCTATGCTAATTTCTTCATGCTTTGGTACAACATAGGTGTAGGAGGTGAACTAACATTTATTCCAGCAATAATGCAATGATACTAACATACAAACCTTGAATGCAAACATTAATTAATTCGATAATAATAATAATAACAAGTTTCAGACAGAGATGAGTTACATCAAATACAACAATTGTGCTTACAATATTAATGTTAAAGAATTATTGAGGAAAGATATTTCTCAACAAAGGAAATTTTGCTACACAACAGTTTACAAAAGCATATATAATTATGTTTTCAAGATGTAAATATAAAATTATACTAAAAATTAATCTTTTTTCATTTTACCACAGACTAATTCACTTAGACCTTAGGCGAGAACCAACTATAAATATGAAATAAATACGATTGTATCTTAATTTATTTGGCAAGCTTAGAGGTAGTTATCTGATAGTTAGGGTCAATATGAATACATGGGATGACACTCTAAATCACGATAGAATGTCCGTTTGTGAAAATGGTTTTGAAACAGAATACCACTTTATTTGCGAGAGTACATCTTCTGACCTGCTTCGTAAACTGTATTTAGCTATATATCTTTCGTAAACATTCATACGAGAGGTTTTATCTTCATTGCAAAGAAGAAATAAACAGACAATGTGTAATTTTCTTTTTTTTCTTTCTCTTTCCTTCAGATACATTCTGATATATTATTATCTATATAACAAATTAGCAGTACATTTAAACTTATTATACGAAATAAAGCTTAGAAAAGAGTACTAAAAACCTTATAATGCAAATCTTGCTGAGTAATTTTGATATTATTTATTACATGTTTACGCATATAATATTTATTTCACTTGCGCTTATCATGCGTAATGTTAAATGTATTAGCAATTTGGACCAGTAGCCACATTCATATCATAACGATCCATTTGATTCGAACAATTAGAGATGAATGAATGAGTTCGTTTGCAGTTCTCTAGAAGTGTGCTAAATAATTTAAAATGTCTACTCCAATTTATGTTTTTCGATGAACTCTACAGAGCCCCATTACACTGGTAAAAAAGAATGATTTCCTAATGGATATATATCATCGGTGGTAAACAGAATAAAATGTCCCATATTGTGTACATATTATTAATATAAGGTTACAATAGTGCTTTGTGGGGAAAACAGCTGGATTGAATGTAATTATGTGAAACACTGGTTCGGAAAGGATGCCTTTCATCTGGTTTAACAAAACAAATTCCAAGTGATTGTATCTGGTAACACTTTTTATTCTTGATCAATTTGAATATCTTGGGAATTACATATTTATGACAAAATTAAAGTAAGAAAGTCTTTTGGAGAGGTTTATCGAATAAATAAATAACGAATATCTCAAAATTTCGAAAATATAATGAAATGAAAAATTTACAGCTGAAGGTAGCTGGGATAAGTTACCAATAAGTTGATATTTATGCCACCTTTGCGTTCACAATACTATTGAATATAAATTGCATTATCTCTTGAAAAATATACTGCAATCAATTAATGCTTAAAAGGAATATAATATCTGGCATGTTTACTTAAAGTTTAGCAAGCTACCTGAGAAATGGAAAGTTTACCTTGTTTCCAAGGAGAATACAAATTTTTGAATTCAAATCCAAGTAAATATGTTTACCTGCAAAATACAAAGATCTTCATATATAATCTAAAATCGTAGACAATAAATAGATATGTAGTACGTTGCTTATAATAAAACAAACATTAATCTGCCCAACTCATTTTTCCATTATCTGCTGAGACCAAAACCATAAAGAATTAAATATGCATAACAATCCTCTAACATTTACATTAATCATAAACTCTAACATGGTTTTTAAATTATATACGTTTTAAGTGTAAACCAATATATATATATATATATATATATATATATATATATATATATATATATATATATATATATATATATATATATATATACTATTTAGCATTATTATATAAAACCGTTTTATGACCAGTGCTTGTGACCTTATATATCTTACACAGAAGCATGTTCGATTATATTTCATCTCATATATTAGCTGGTAAAATTCTTGTTCCTTGCCTAAAAGCCATATTCTTATTTCTTTGCACTTAGCTGAATGAATAGATTCATTATAAGATTTCCAGAAAAATTAGGTTTTTGTAATTGTTGATATCATGGCAGCTCAATCCGAAAAAAAGACGGAGAATTGTTTGTCTAATATATTTTATTGCTAACTAAAGTCATAAGCACATATGTTTGGATCGCAGAACCAATTCCTCTTAAGAGATTAAAGACTGCCCAGGTGAATAACTTTGACGAATATGACATAACATTACATTCCTTAAAAAGGTAAAAAGATAAAACAAAATGTTAGAGAGAATACAAAGTCAAAATGTATAAATTAACACCCAATTCATCATGTATAGACAATAATAACAAGTTTCAGATTGAAATGAGGTACATCAAATACAATAATTGTGCTTAAAATATAAATGTTAAAGAATTATCGGGGAAAGAGATTTCTCAACAAAGGAAATTTTGCTATACAACAGTTTACAAAAACATATAAAATTATGTGTTCGAGATGTTAATATAAAAATACATAAAAAAATTAATATCTTGTTCATAAAAATTATGGTAATGCAGCATTCCACTAAAAAGGAAATTACAGCAACATACATAATATTTGTTTGTTCTATTTTGTGTTAGTTAAGCTCCTGAAGGCACACCTATCTACACCTGTGCCCGTCAATAATATTGTTTTTAAAAGCGAATTGTTTTTCGGCGCAAATTTTCAAATAATATATCCATATATAAGCAAAGAAAAGACTGTTTCAAACTATGAAAAGAAAAGTGAGGTTCGTGGTCCTGAATATAAATTGGCACTCACCATGAACACCAACAACAGCGCCCGAAGATTGCTTCCTTGCTTGATAGGAAAAATAGAGACCGTTCAATCATGTGTTATCAAGAATGATATGGGTCTCATAGATTAAGTTCTTCAAATGACACGCTTTATTCCTTTAACATGATAGTCACTAGAGTAAAAATTGCTCAATTCCTTCTTTAATAAGAAAATAAACATGCATGAGAATTTTGTTCTTAAAACAAAGTTAAGTAATGTGATAGGGTGGACTACCTCGCTATATTTTGAAAATAAAAGAGCGAAAGCCATTTTAATGCTTGGTTATGACAGAATAAAATCTATTTTGATAGAAGCAAAAGACCATTTTGAATATTTTTATTGCATATATTAGTAAAAAAAACTTTAAACTTATCATTCAACAGAAAAGTTCTTTAATTTTAGTTGTAACAATATACGCAAACAATACATTTTTTTCGGTTGTTTGCTGTGCGAAAGCCAATTCCGTGAATTGTCATTTTCTGTTCATAATTGTTACACAAAAATAAAAATTTCACAAAAGTCGGATTTCTAAAATAATATGTTTAACATAAGTGACGATGATATGATCCTTACGGTTTATGGCCCCATTTTGATCAATACAGCATACATTTGGCCGATATGACAAGGTTACATTGCAGCATGTATTTGGCCTATATGACAAGGTTACATTACAGCATATATTTGACCTATATGACAAGGTTACAATACAGCATACACTTGGCCTATATAACAAAGTTACATTACGGCCTGAAGTTGGCCTATATGACAAGGTTACATTACAGCATGCATCCGGCCCACTTGACAAGGTTACAATACAGCATGCATTTGACCTATATAACAAGGTTGTATTTGGCCTATATGACAAGGCTACATTACAGCATACATTTGGCCTATATGACAAGGTTACATTACCGCATACATTTGGTCCATATGGCAAGGTTGCATTACAGCAAGCAGTTGGTCTATATGACAAGGTTACATTACCGCATACATTTGGCCAATATGACAAGGTTACATTCCAGCATATATTTGGCCTATATGACAAGGTTACATTACTGCTAGCATTTGGACTATATGACAAGGTTACATTACAGCATGCATTTGGCCCATATGACAAGGTTATATTACATCATAAATTTGGCCCATATGACAAGGTTACATTACCGCATACATTTGGCCCATACGACAAGGTTACATTACAGCATACATTTGGCCTATATGACAAGGTTACATTACAGCATGCATTTGGTCTATATGACAAGATTACATTCCAGCATACATTCGGCCTATATGACAAGGTTACATTCCAGCATATATTTGGACAATATGACAAGGTTACATTCCAGCATATATTTGGCCTATATGACAAGGTTACATTACTGCTTGCATTTGGCCTATATGACAAGGTTGCATTACAAGAAGCATTTTGCCGAAATAAAAAGGTTACAATACAGCATATATTTGGCCTATATGACAAAGTTACATTCCAGCATATATTTGGCCTATATGACACGGTTACATTCCAGCATACATTTTGCCTATATGACAAGGTTACATTACTGCCTGCATTTGGCCTATATGACAAGGTTGCATTACAGCATGCATTTGGCCGACATTAAAAAGGTTAAAATACAGCATACATTTGGCCTATATGACAAGGTTACATTACCGCATGCATCTGGCCCATATGGCAAGGTTGCATTACAGCAAGTATTTGGCCGATGTGACAATTTTACGTTAACGCATACATTTGGCTTATATGACATTCTTACATTACAGCATGCATTTGGCCTATATAACAAGGTTACATCACAGCATACATTTGGCCTATATGACAAGATTACATTACAGCATACATTTGGCCTATATGACAAGGATACATTACAGCATGCTTTTGGCATATATGACAATGTTGCATTACTGCCTGCATTTGGCCTATATGACAAAGTTGCATTACAGCATATATTTTTCCGATATGACATGTTTGCATTACAGCATGCGTATTGCCGAATTAATAAAGGTTACAATACAGCATACATTTGGCCTATATGACAAGGTTACATAACTGCCTGTATTTGGCCCATATGATAAGGTTGCATTACAGCATATATTTTTCCGATATGACAAGGTTACATTACAGCATGCATTTTGCCGAATTAAAAAAGGTTACAATACAGCATATTTTTTGGCCTATATGACAAAGTTGCAATACAGCATACATTTGGCCTATATGACAAGGTTACATTACCGCATGCATTTGGCCCATATGACAAGGTTACAATACATCATGCATTTGGCCTATATGACAAGGTTACATTCTAGGATACATTTGACTTATATGACAAGGTTACATTACAGCATGCATTTGGCCCATATGAGAAGGTTACATTCTAGGATACATTTGGCCTATATGACAAGGTTACATTACAGCATACATTTGGCCGCTATAACAAGGTTACATTACGGCCTGCATTTGGCCTACGTGACAAGGTTGCATTACAGCATGCAATTGGCCGATATGACAAGGTTACATTACCGCATTCATTTGGCCTATATGACAATGTTACATTGTGGTAATAAATAATCAAAATTATTCTCCAGAGAGACATTTTAAAGCTCCATTGCAAAATATAGATAATTCAGTGTTTGAGACTAGTTCTGGAAAATCATATACTTACAGGAGGTCAATAAATTCAAGTGATTGTGTTTTACATAGTATTTATGGTTTAAATGCATTTTGCGAAGCAAATTAGACGATCAATGGTCCTGACCATGCAAATATATCTTCACAACCTTAGTTCACGATTATGTAGAGAATCTATCACATGGTCTGACAAAGATGTCCAAGATTTGAGTTCTCTCTGCAGCAGCCTAGGATAGAGACATGACATATATCAAGTCCCTGATTAGGATTTTATTTAATGACTTGTTTAGAAATTAGATATTCAACCGAGAGACATGTATATTGAGAAATTGCTGGAGGTCGAACATGAAAAGGAAATATGTTAACTTGGAAAATTTTACTCAGTAGAACACGAGGTTTTCCTGGACCTAAGTCTGGATTTTAGGTGGTTATAAAGAACAAAAATATCGTATACAGTCTAATAACATATGTAAGGGATTGTTATATTTAGTATTGCTATTAAAGGGGATCACTGCAAGATCAAATCTATTTTTAGAAGAACAAATCAAACCAAAGTGCACAAACTAACAGTATGAGAAACAGACCACTTGACTAATTTAGCAAACATTTTGCTAGCGTGAATCAAGAATGGTTGTTGTCATTTACAACAAAGTGTTGTGTCCCTGCGAGAGGAGATTATATGTCTGAAGGCAATCCCAATCTCCATGGTGAAGAAGAATGATCTTAATACATTTCTTGCTGATTTAAACAATACCTGCAGGCACAATCTCAAACAATTGAGATGTTCCGTAATGAGATTAAGTCATCGAAAACCACTCACAGATTGCTGCTGAAAGAAAATGAAACACAGTGCACCAACACCGAGACAATTCGTGTCGAGCTGAAGTCTTTGACTATATAGATGACATTTGTGAATAAGTGGGGGCACTGTTATTCAGGTAAAAGTAATATATCATGTAATATCAATGGTCATGATGAACAACAACTCTTCCATAGTTATATCCTAAGTGGAGTCTCAGGCTGGTAGAAAAGAACCAAAAAGGCTTGAAAAAAATGGGGTCAGAGTTCTACAGGCTGATTTCAAAAGCTCTGGCAAAACGTCATTTATTATCGATAGTAGACATGACAGCAAAGTCGCTAGAAATATCACACAGAAATATAATGCCCTTATTCATTCCAATTTGATGCATGCCACCCGCTAACAAACTTAGAATAGACATAAACTGATTGCTTACACTGAACAACTTTCTGAGCACGCTGTTTTGGCCAGAATATGTGATATGTGTCCAGTTGCTGGTAACATTAATGTGAAAGCTATTGACGTACATTCCCTCAAAAAAAGAGATTGTCTGGTAAACTCAATGTAGAAAACGGCATTGGATATTTTCTTGAACATGATGTTATTGATGATGAGAATGATTATTTCGAGTTGTGGTCCAACAGAGAACTAGCCGCTATAATGTGTGGAATTGACGTCAAATGTAATTTAGAAAGCCTCCATAGACAGACCAGTTGTTCATAACGGTAATTCATAGTAGACATTGTTGTCTAGCAGTCAAACTGATCATGTTTAGCCCACAATACCATATTGTTGATAATCATGTAACTTGGCCCAAAGATATGTATGTAAGAAGGCAGTATGGCCATCATGACCTGGGGGCAGATTGATTTTCAGATACACCAGTCATTTGGTCTTAAGTCTCTCCCATGGTACTGTCAAACGTTTATGTGTATCGTTGCTCTTAAGTCTCAATCCTCATGTCATGTAGAACGTTAATGTTTATCGTTGTTCTTAAGTCTATCAATACGTTCTGTCAACGTTAATATGTATCATTGTTCTTAAGTCTATTAAAACGTTCTGTCAACGTTAATGTTTATCGTTGTTCTTAAGTCTATCAATACGTTCTGTCAACGTTAATGTGTATCGTTATTTTTAAGTCTATCAATACTTACTGTCAACATTAATGTTTATCGTTGTTCTTAAGTCTATCAATATGTACTGTCAACGTTAATGTTTATCGTTGTTCTTAAGTCTATCAATACGGACTGTCAACGTTAATGTTTATCGTTGTTCTTAAGTCTATCAATACGTACTGTCAACGTTAATGTGTATCGTTGTTCTTAAGTCTCAATCCTCATGTCATGTCGAACGCTGATGTTTATCGTTATTTTTAAGTCTGTCAATACGTACTGTCAACGTTAATGTTTATCGTTGTTCTTAAGTCTGTCAATACGTACTGTCAACATTAATGTTTATCGTTGTTCTTAAGTCTATCAATACGTACTGTAAGCTTTAATGTGTATCGTTGTTCTTAAATCTACGTATGTCCGTAGGTACAGTCAAAAGTAAATGTGTATCATTGTTTTAAGTCTGTCCTTACGTACTGTCAAAGTTAATGTGCATCTCTGTTCTTAAGTATGTCCTTAATTACTGTCAAACCATAATGCGCATCATCGTTCTTATGTCTCTTCTTATGTAGTGTCAAATTTAATGTGCATCACTGCTCTTAACTCTACCCTTACGAAATGTTAAAACTCATCGTTTTTAAGTCTTTAGGTACTGTCATACGTTGATATGTATCGTTATTTTTCAAATAAACTCTTAGGTAATATCAAACGTTAATATGTAGTGTATTTCTTAAGTCTGTCTTTAGGTACTGTCAAAAGCAAATGCGTATCGTTGCTTTGAAGTCTGTCCTTTGGTAACCTCAAACGATGATGTGTACTGTATTCATGTCTTTGGATACTGTAAAACGTTATCTGTATCACTTTTCTAACTTGCGTCATATGGAACGGTGTATCGCTCTTTTGAAATCTGTCTTTAGGTACTGTCCAAAATTTTCTCGAATCGTTGCTCTTAAGTCTCTAAATTAGTTACAGTTTGAAATAAATTTGTATCGTTGTTCTTATGTCTGTCCTTGCGTACTGTCTGACGTTAATGAGTAATGTTGCTCTTAAGTCTGTCAAAATGTACTGACAAAAGTTTCAGCGTATCGTTTTTCTTAAGTTTCTGATTATGTATTATCAGAACTTAAAGTGTATTGTTTTTAATATGTCTGTCCGTAGGTACTCTCAAAAGTAAATGTGTATCATTGTTCTTAAGTCTGTCCTTACGTACTGTCAAAAGTTATCATGTATCGTTGTTTTTAAGTCAGTCCTTACGTACTGTCAAAAGTTATTGTGTATCGTTTTTTTTTTTAAATATGGCCTTAAGTACTGTTAAAGTCAATGTGCATCTCTGTTTTTAAGTCTCTCCTTAGTTACTGTCAAACGTTAATGTGTATCATTGTTCTTAAATCTGTCCTTAGTTACGGCCAAATGTTAATGTGTATCGTTGTTCTTCAGTCTCTCCTTACGTACTATCAAACTTTAATGTGTATCATTTTTCTTTGGTCTGTCTTTTATAACTGTCAACAGCTCCGGTGGCCTAGTAGCTACATCGTCCGCATCCGATGCGGGAGGTCATACCAAAGAAATACAAAAATGGTACTAATAGCTACCTCGCTTGTCGCTCAGCATTAAGAAGTTATTATTAGGACTAGTCGGCCTGGTGTCAGGATAATGTGACTGGGTGGAACATCATGTCTCATGTCTGCGGCATGATGCCTCAGTGCTAAACATCGCTGTAAACAACAACTATAAACCGCCACACTACATACATCGTAGAGACATGACTGAAAAATTGTCAAGCTACGTTAAAAGTCATAACCATAATCACTATAACTGTCAAATGTTGATGAATATCATTATTCTTACGTTTGTCCTTACGTACTAAGTTCATAAGTATCGTTGTTCCCAGGTCTGTCCTTAGGTATTGTCAAACTTTAATGTTTGTCATTGTTCTTAAGTCTACTATTATGTACTGTAAAAGGTTTATTAGCATCTTTGTTCTGAAGTCTCTCCTTACGTACTGTCAAACATTTATGCCTATTGTTATTCTTAAGTTTTCCCTAACGTGCTGTCTAATGTTATTTATCTGGAGGAAGAACGGGGTGTATCTTTTGTTGTTGGATCTGGAGTTACCCTGAGGATATGAAGCAGATTCCACCGCATCCATGTCCTCTAGGTCTTCAAACCTGTCGTATGTTTTTATAGGGTCATCAGACCCTTTTTTTCTGCCTATTTGTTTGAAGCTTTTTCTTGCTATTTGGTGATTTTGGTGGTGAGGTAATGTTGAATGTTGATTGCGTTGATGTCGAGTTTTTCTGCGGTCTATAGTGAGGGATGTTCGAGTCAGAATGGGGTTCAGGCGGGTTTGTTTGAGTTTGTACGTCTTTCGTTGCTTTTTGGCTGCACTTCACTACAGTTGAGAAGGATGGACCGGGGAATGATCTAGCTTGAACAAGCTTCCTGGCCTCTGGATAGGGAATATTAGTGTATTTAATCCTCTGGATTTACTTCTCCTGTTTCCAAGTGTCGCATTCCTTGGAACTAGCATGATGTTCTTTGCCGCAGTTAACGCAGTGCGGAGTGGCTTTGCACTCTGATTCCCGGTGGGAGGAGTCGCCACACCGGCCACAGATTTGGCTTCTAGAGCATCTGTAATCATGATGGCCGTATTTATGGCATTTGTAACACCGGAGGGGATTTGGTACATATACCTCAACCTTAACTTGTAAGAAGCCAATCTTGACCACTTTAGGTAATATGAGCTTATTAAAGGTGAGTATAATAGGGTTGGTGTCCTGCAGATTGTTGTTTTGTTTGATTCGAATTCTACGGACTGCAGTGATAAATAAATAACCAGATACATAACCAAATTATCTGCCACTCGAATGGTCTAATATACAGTTGTAATGAAGAACACCATTTTACAATGGAATTGTAGAGGACTTAAAGCCAACTACCATGATATTATTCTGCTTTTAAATGAACATGATCCTGCAGTACTATGTCTTCAGGAAACATTTTTGAAAAATACAGACAACATCACACTTAAAAACTACTCCCTGTTTAACAACTACTCTCAGAATGTTGAGACGGCTTCAAGGGAGTCTCTGTTATTGTGAACAATAGAGCCCCTCATAAGGTCATTCCTCTAAACACAAATTTACAAGCCATTGCTGTAAGCGTCACTCGTCAGCGAGTGATTACATTTTGCTCTATTTACTTACCACCAAACACTAACCTAGTTCCGAACGAATTAGATACCCTTGTTCAACAATTTCCTGCACCATTTGTTTTACTCGTGGTTTTAATGCCCATATTTTATGGGGATCAAATCATATAAGTGACAGAGGTCACAAAATTGAAGTCTTTATTTCTAGACACAATCTGTGTCTCTATAATACTAAAACACCTACATACCTACACCCAGGCACGGGTACATACACATGCATCGATTTGACAATTTGTTCTCCATCGCTGCTTTCGGACTATGAATGGAAGGTCGCTGATGATCTTCACAGTAGCGATCACTTCCCAATCTCCCTTGTAAATCTTAACTCTACAATTGATGAAGTAATTCCACAATGGAATTTAAAGAAGGCCGACTGGGTCAAGTTCGAAATGCTCTGCAAAACTAGGCTGAATGAGGACACAGTTTTCAATGTTAACGATCCCATTCAGCTTTTTACATCTATTTTAATAGAAATTGCAGAAGACTCTATTCCCAAGTCCTCTACCAACTGTAAAAGAATCCTAAAACCTTGGGTCACTAAGGAATGTACGGAAGCCATTAGATTACGTCGAAAAGCATTAAACAAATTTAATAATCATCTCACACCCGAAAACTTAAATATATATCGCATTGCCCGAGCCAAAGCTCGTCGCACAATCAGGGAAAGTAAAAGAGCATCATGGAAGAAATATGTTTCTTCTTTAAACTCTCGTTCCTCTGTTCAGAAGGTTTGGGATACTGTACGCAAAATAAACGGAAAGAACAAACAAAACCCTCTCCGACACCTGCAACTAAACAATAACAACTTTAATTCAAAACGTGACATTGCAAATACTCTTGCTGACAGTTTCTCCAAATATTCATCATCATCTAATTATACTGAAGCCTTCCAAAAACTTAAAGCTCAAAAAAAAAGTCACATTTCAAATTCATATCCAACAACTCGGAAAGAAGCAACTGTAATACCAGTTCCCAAACCCGGTAAAGATAGCGAAGACCCCACCAGCTACCGACCAATTGCACTGACAATCTGTGTGTGCAAAACAATAGAACAAATGATCCATTCTCGACTTTTCTGGTACATGGAAACTAACAATTTAATATCTCTTTTCCAAAGTGGCTTTCGATATGGACGGAGTACCAATGATCATCTAGTTAGACTAGAAACATTCATTCGTGATACTTTTATCAAGAAAGAACATTTAGTAGCGGTTTTTTTATTTAGAAAAGGCCTATGACACAACATGGAAGTACGGGATACTAAAAGACCTGCACGATCTGGGACTCAAAGGCCGTCTGCCCTCATTTATCTCCAATTTTCTCTCTGACAGGGAATTCAAAGTTCGAGTGGGCTCTACCCTCTCCGATACGCACCAGCAAGAGATGGGTGTGCCCCAGGGCAGTGTTTTATCTGTGACGTTATCAATCAATAGTAACACCAAATGCTTAGCTCCTGGTGTTGATTGCTCATTATATGTTGACGATTTTTTAATTTGTTATCGATCAAAGCACATGCATACAATTGAGAGGCAACTCCAGCAAAATATCAATAAGATTCAAAGTTGGGCCAGTAATAACGGTTTCAAATTTGCAAAATCAAAAACAGTATGCATGCATTTCTGTCAGTTGCGAAGACATCATGATGACAATAAACTCACGCTGGATGGGACACTTATTACAGTTGTTGAGGAAACAAAATTCTTGGGTATTCTATTTGACAAAAAGCTGACATTCATACCACACATTAAGAATTTGAAAGCTAAATGCTTAAAAGCCTTAAATTTGATTAAAGTAATTGCTCAAACTGATTGGGGTGCTGATAAAAAAGTCCTCCTTAATTTGTATAGAACATTTATCCGTTCCATCTTAGACTATGAATGCATTGTTTATGGTTCAACTAGGAAGTCATATTTGAAAATGCTTGACCCAATTCATCATCAGGGAATAAGACTTGCTCTAGGAGCATTTAAGACATCTCCGTGTGAAAGCCTTCTCGCGGAAGCGAATGAACCACTTTTATCGCATCGCAGAGAAATGATTTCTGCACATTATGCTCTTAAGTTACGATCCAACACTCTGAACCCTGCTTTTTCGCCGTTTTTCATCCAAATTTATAAGCCTTATACGTAAATAAACCAAATGCTATACCTTCATTTGGTATTAGAATATCATCCTGCTTTGACCAAATCAAATGTAATCTATCTTCAATCCAGAAAACATTTGTCTCGAAAACAACACCTTGGCTCATTAAGCAACCCTAAGTGATTTTTACGTTACACGATCGGAAAAAATCTGAGACAAACCCTATCCTATTCTTGAACTCTTATCATGATCTTCTCAATGACTTTACACATTATGCTAGATTTTATACTGATGGATCAAAGGTTGCTGATAAGGCTGCTGCAGCCTTCGTCAGTGGCAAACACATAACCAAAGAGCGTTTGCCAAATGATGCATCCATATTTTCAGCGGAAATCAGAGCAATAGACCTTGCTTTGACATTTATCGAATCTAAACACATTCTAAATAGTATTATCTTCTGTGACTCATTATCAGTGCTTCAGGCGCTACACAATATCAAACTAGATAATCCACTATTGGTGAATGTTCTGGTCAAAACCTCTGAGCTTAGTGCCTCATGCAATATAGTATACTGTTGGCTACCTAGCTATATTGGTATTAGAGGTAACGAAGAAGCAGACCGGGCTGCTAAGATGGCCCTATCTTTAGAACCATCGGATTTTAAATTACTATATTCTGATTTTAAACCTTGTATCAAAAAGTATCTACGTCAAAAGTGGCAGGTATCATGGGATGATGCAATCAATAACAAACTTCATGCCATCACACAAATCTTAGGAGAATGGACTCCTTCCTACAGAACTATTCGTAGGGAGGAGGTTGTCATTGCAAGAATCAGAATCGGTCATACATATATTACCCACTCACATATACTAAAAGGTGAAGATCCACCAGAGTGCGTTCCTTGCAATGTACCATTTACTGTTAAACACTTAATGACCACGTGTTCCGACCTGCAACCTACACGTGATAACTACTATAATGTACACGACATGCAGGAACTTTTTGATGCTATGCAAATCACTAGTATTTTAGATTTCCTAAAGGGAGTAAATTTTTATTTTAAACTGTAACTTGTATGACCTTACCCAAACTAATTTTTTAACTAATGCAAATACCAACTATTATTTACATCTTTTCATCAAGATACATCATTTACATTTCCCGTTGATCGGGAACCAACATCTTTAACTGTTACCAACATTTACCATTTTATATTTAACTACTATGGATTTTTTACTATATCACTGGTCGATATTGAACCTTTCTTTTAACACATATAACCTACTGTATGGCGCTAAATAGCCTAAAAGTGCTGGTGCGCCGTTAAAATTAAATCAATCAATCAATCAATGTCTAATGTTAATTTTCATTTTTGTTCATAATTCTGCCCACACGCACTGTGAAAAGTACATGTTTGTTGTTGTTCTGAAGTTAATGTGTATCATTGTTCCTAAATCTGTCCATACCTGCTGTCAAAACTTAACGCGTATATTTGTTCTTAGGTACTATTAAAGGTAAATGTGTATTGTTGTTCTTAAGTCTTTCGTTAGGTACTGTCAAACCTTAATTTCTATTGTTGCTCTACAATCTGGCATTAAGTACTGTCAATAGTTTATACCTATTGTTCATCTTAAGTCTGTCGTTGGGTACTGTCAAACGTTAATGTATATTGTTGCTCTACAATCAGTCATTAAGTACTTTCAATAGTTTATACCTATTGATGTTCTTAAATCTGTCGCTAGGTACTGTCAAAGGTTAATGTCTGTTGTTGATCTACAATCTGTCATTAAGTACTGTCAATATTTTATACCTATCGTTGTTCTTAAGTCTGTCGTTAGGTACTGTCAAACGTTAATGTCTATCGCTGCTCTACAATCTGTCATTAAGTACTGTCAATAGTTTATACCTATCGTTGTTCTTAAGTCTGTCCTTAAGTAGCGTAAAACATTTATACGTACCTTTGTTAATACGACTCTCCTAAGGTACTGTTAAACGTTAACCTGTATCGTTTGCTTCAGTCCTTCTTTACGTGCTGTCAAATGTGAATATATATATATATATATATATATATATATATATATATATATATATATATATATATATATATATATATATATATATATATATATATATATATATATATATCTTTGTATATCGTTGTTCTTAAATCTGTCCTTACATCCTCTCAAATGTTAATGTGTATAGTTGTTTTGATGTCTGTTTAGGTACTCTCAAACGTTTAGGCGTATCGTTCTTCTTACGATTGTACCTACGTTCTATCAAGACGTAACGTGTATCGTTTATCTTAAGTCTGTCCTTAGATACTTTTAAATGTTAATGTGTCTCGTTGTTCTTACATCTGTCATTATGTACTCTCAAACGTTTATGCCTATCGTTGTTCACATGTCTATCCTTTTTTTACTGTCAAACGTTTGTGCGTATTGTTGTTTTTAATTCTGCCTTTATGTGATGTCAAAAGTTAATGTCTTAAGTATGACCTTGCGTACTGTCAACAGTACTTATGTATCGTTGTTCTTAAGCCTTTCCTTAGGTACACTCAAACGTTAATGTGTATCGTTGTTTTTCACTATGGCCTTATGCACTGTCAGATGTTAATTTATATCGTTTTCCTTATATCTCTCCTTAGGTACCATCAAAAGTTAATGTAATTCGTTGTTCTTAAGACTGTCCTTAGGTACTGTCAAAAGTTAATGTGCATCGTTTATCTTATATCTGTCCTTAGGTGCTGTCAAAAGTTAAATGTTATAGCTTTTCATATGTATGTCCTTAGGTACTGTCAAAAGGTAATATGCATCGTCGTTCTTAGGTCTGTCCTTAGGTACTGTCATACATTGATGTGTATCGTCGTTCTTAAGTCTGTCCTTAGGTACTATCATACTTTGATGTGTATCGTCGTTCTTGATTCTGTCATAATGTACTGTCAAACATTAACGTGAATCGTTTGTCTTGCATCTGTCCTTAGGTTCATGTGTATCGTTTTTCTTAAGTCTGACCTTACATACGGTCCAAATTACATGTTTATCGTTGTTTTGAATTCTGTCTTTAGGTATTGTCTAACGTTTACGCGTATCACTGTTTGTAAGCCTGTCCTTTCGTACTGTCGAATGTATATGTTTATCATTATTCTTATTTCTGTCCTTACGTTTTGTCGAAAGGACATATGAATCGTTGTTCTTGTGTCTATACATACGTACTGTCTAAAGTACATGTGTACCGTTGCTTTTATATGTGTCTATACGTACTGTCGATCGTTAGTTTGTATCATTGTTCTTAAATCTGTCCTTACGTACTGTCTAAAGTTAATGTGCATCGTTGTCCTTAAATCTGTCCATACGTACTGTTTAAAGTTAATATGTATCATTGTTCTTAAATCTGTCCTTATGTACTGTCTAAAGTTAATGTGTATCGTTGTTCTTAAATCTCTCCTTACGTACTTTCTAAAGCTAATGTATATCGTTGTTTTTTAAATATATCCTCACGTACTGTCGAAAGTATGTGTGTATCGTTTTTAAAATCTGTCCTCACGTAATGTCGAAAGTATATGTGTACCTTTGTTTTTAAATCTGTCGTTACGTACTGTCGAACGTAAATGTGTAGCACTATCCTTTATCTAGATTAAGATGCCTGTGTCACAAGTTAATCACAATCTAATTAGTGGAATGTTAGATGAATTATCTCATGTGTTCTTTGTCTAAGTGCGTTGCTGTATAAATATGATGTTGATGTAACATGCATAAATGTGCAATAAGTTTTGCGGAACATACTCCCATTTTGTGATTCAAATAGATCTGATCACTAATGTAATGCATCGCAGACGATATATGAGATATGGTAAACTCATACGTGACTTTAATAGTGACAGATTATTTTGTAGGTAATTAAAACTAAATAGAATTGAATTTTTATATTTGGAAAATAAATAAGTATATATATATATATATATATATATATATATATATATATATATATATATATATATATATATATATATATATATATATATATATATATATATATATATATATGCCGACCGTATTTCATGGCATTGATTTTTACAGGGAGCAGATTGACACAATTGAAAATCTGTATGAACAGTACACGGATGGGTAACATGTATTTTATTAGGGATTTCAATGTAGTTAATGAACTAGATAAAATCCTACATTACAAGGATGTGATATTTCACGAGTACTTAAGACATAATAATCCAGTGAGTTCTGGTCATTTAACAGTATGCACTGGTTCTTGTTATAATTTTATGTCAGTGAAATTGTTGACTGATCATTTTAAAGTCTCCGGCAAATGCATTCTTACAGAAAATATCAATACTTTATTTTAGATAAAAAAGAACATGCGATATCGGACCACCTCGTTATACTTACTTTCATTGGTACAGTTACATGTGGGAGAGACCGAAGAGAGTCCATGAAGAGAACTAACATATCTTGGAATAAACTATATGTTGATCCCTTTCACAATTAGCAAACTGTACTGGACTGTCGCCTGAAAACTTTCAATATGTATAACTAACTGACTGTCGCCTGAAAACTTTCAACATGTATAACTAACTGACTGTCGCCTGAAAACTTTCAATATGTATAACTAACTGACTGTCGCCTGAAAACTTTCAATATGTATAACTAACTGACTGTCGCCTGAAAACTTTCAATATGTATAACTAACTGACTGTCGCCTGAAAACTTTCAATATGTATAACTAACTGACTGTCGCCTGAAAACTTTTAATATGTATAACTAACTGACTGTCGCCTGAAAACTTTCAATATGTACAATCTTTTAGAAAATATTGATAGATTTTATTTGTGCATTATAATTGCAACACAACATACAAGCGACGTCATGCTTTCAAATTCCAAATTAACTTATCGCAACGAAACATTTTGGTCAGATGAATTTAAAGAAGTGTATATGCTTGAAATACAAGCTGGTTATTTTTTAATAATCATTGAAGACCAGGAGATAGTAAATATAATTCTTACAGAGAATATGAAACTATAAAGGAGAATTTAGAATGGAGAAATTTACGGATAAATAAAAAATGTACATTAAAGGGATATAAGGTATTATTGGAAAGTCATCAATGTTTGTAGAAATAAAAATATAATTCTTTGTCAGAAAATAACAACAGATTGAGCTTGTGTATGTGATGACTATTCCATTGCAAATAGCTTTGAATTGTACCATAAGGATAATTTTCATCAATAGATTTAACAAAAACTCTAATGCTCTTATTAAGCGGTAATTAAATCAAGCTTTGCAAGATGTTGCAGACCATGCTGAAGCCCTTCAGAACGGTACCAGTGTAATTTAAGTACAAGAAATCATTGACAGGTTTAAGAAATCCAAATCATCAGGTCATGATCGAAAATTTTATATTACCCCCAGAGTCTAACAACGATATTTAATCAGATGTACAAATTAATACTAACTCAAAAACCTTCCTCAAATGGTACTTTCCTGTTATGTATAAATGTCTGAGAAAATTGTTCATCGAAGTCTGGTCACTAAGTTTAAAGTTATGATTTCCAATATACATTGTTTAATGTACAAATGAGCGATTTTCACTGTCAAAATTGGAGCAATATAATGTAAACAGGGTTTTAAGTGCTTTTACTGTTTTTCTTAATATGCTTTTACTGTTTTTCTTAATACACGGATACTTACGTTTTAAATTGTCTATGTCAGGACTTATTTAAATAAATCCAATCGGAATTTCCCATATGTATAAAAAATTGAATATCCAAGTCCTTGCCAATGAGATTTACTCAAACTGTTTCCCAGTTGTACAAGGAGTGAGACAATGTCAATTGTCAATCTCAACGCATAAAAAAAGTTTGGGTCCATGACTGTGGAAAATCCGATCCTAGATGACTATATTTTACTTATGATTATTTATAATACCTACCAGCAAAAGCTTATGGATATTGCATACGCTTACAGTTGCAAGTAGCTATTGAGATTCGTGTCAAAAAGTGATACTTTGTTATCATAGATCCGCAATACCTGACTTATTTTAATATAAAATTGTAGCTTGTGTCGTAATGTTTACCTTCTCATTCTGCAACACATTGTAACACCGGATTAACTAAAACTCATTACCATCACGCAATATTCTAAGCATGCAAAAAGGGAAAAATCTTTTTACTGTCTGTTTGGTACTCACATTAAGCGAATGTTATGCATTATGTAACGTTGAAAATGTGATCAAAAAGACATTATTTAGTACTGTGTTTTATTGTAGTTATCTAGGATGTAATATTTCACAAATTCACTTTTTTCATTGGATAATTCAGGCATTTTTCCAAGTATTTCCAAAATCTTCCAACACATAAAAAAAATAAACTTTGATCCTGTAATGCTAGGTTGGACACTAGAGCAGTCATAATTTGATAGTAGAAAATAATTGTTTTTGACACAGATTATGTTTGACGCGTAATAATTCACATACAAAATTAAAGTTTAACATTGCTTTTTTTCGCTTCATTTTGAACTGATGCATGTCAAGCCGTGTAATCTATATGACAAATACAGAAGTTTGATTTGCTTTAGGAATCTTATTTTTCCAGCTATCCAACAAATTTAAGATAAACAAAATCGAAATAGAACTGTAATGTCGAAAATTGTTTGCTTTGAAAATAGCCTCTAGAGAGTTCAAGTGTAGAATGAATCAGACTTTGACGGAATTCTTGCGTTTTCCCTCAGTATGGCAGTCGGCTTAAATAAGGCAAGACAATAAATTGTAACTTGTATAGCTAGACAGTCGGTTGCTGCTTTTCACGTACAGTTCGATATCTGTATTCGATTTGGGAATAATTACAGGCTTGATACACCATATTTGTGTTGTATGGCTTTATATGTCGAATTTGAGAATCTCTGTGATGTCCCGACATAACTTTCCGCTGAATCCACCATGGTTTTTTTAACGCTAAAGATGTGCTGCAACAGTAATATATTACCAGCAGACGTAATTGACAAAGCAAACTCCAAGTGATTTTTGTCTGGTATACTGCATACTCTATGACGTAGTGCACAGGGATGTTCTACAGATTGATCTTTTGTAACTTGAAACTTCCGCAAATCATGAAACATGTTTTAATGAATACAATAAAAGCATTATAAATCGAATATTCCGCTTAATAGCATATATTAACTTGTTATGTCATTCGCATTATGCATATCATTGCATTTTAATTCATCAATTATTGTAGTCGCTTCTACAGCTTATCATTGTCTTTGTCCACATGAATCAATGCTACATAATTTTCCTATATCTTTCATTATTAGCATATACTAGTATTTATATTTGTTTAGTTTTTTAAATGTATTTTTTTAAATTCCAGATTGCTTGTTGTAAACAGTGGTTTGTTTTACTTAATTATCATACCAAGTGAACTTTTACGGAAGGAAAACATATGATGATGATGATGATGCAATGATACAATCATATCTGGCAAAGATATTGTTTTGCAAAGTGACTCTTGATCGACAAATGTATACAATATCATATGAAAGTCCAGAATGCTTACATCAATCTCTAAAACTTATTCCTTTTGCATATTATATATGGATAAAACAGTCTGTCTTCTAAACTGATATAGACAACTACACAAATGTAATTGTTTGTTTTGCATTTAAGTAAGCACATGAAAGCACCCCAATTCATACCTTTCATATCTATCAATAATATTTTTAAGCGAAACAAAATGATTTTACGATAAAATGGTCAAATACGATGTCATTACAAAAGCAAAAGAGAGACAGCATAAACTGAAAAGTCAGCTTCACAGTCTTGAACTGTAAATTAGCAGCCCCACCACCAGCAGCATCACCACACCCGGTTGATTAGTTGCTCATTTGAACCACAAAACGGTCATTACAGCGTGTATTTGTCCTATATGTCTAGACTGTATCGCAGTAATTGCTAATAGGCAAAAGTATTTAATGAACTGATTGACAAACAACCAATGTTTTTTGCGGTTTAAAAAACTTCGCTAAAACGATTACCAAGTCCACACATCTGAGAGTTTTTTAGACACAATATACAGAATAGCGCATTAACAGTTGTCTTAACATCTTAGTGGTCATGTATTCAAGCCATGGTAGTCACTGATGCTTAGGGTGAGTAACCTCAACTTGACAGCCATATATTGAGGATAAATTTAGAAAGGAATGTACATGTTTGAGACACAAATAGTTTGGAATTACAAAAGATTTAATCTAGGTACTCATAAAAGTTAGAATTAACAACAATATATAGTTTCAAATATTTTCATTTTGAACTCATTTATGATATAATAACCACTGGGGAGGCTGATGTAAATAAACTTCAGCTGCTATACAATAGTAAAACCTTTTAATTCTTCAAACAGTACTTACGAAAAATACGACGTCCATAGTTATTGTTTCAGCAACAAAATGTACTAAAATGATCCAATATAAAACAAATCGTCAGATAAGAGGAAAACCTAATATCAGGCCCAATTCACACTTTCCAAATTTCCTCTGGATGATGAAGTATAACGTTTATGTATATTCAATTGAATTGTTTGCTTGTTAGTTTAAAAAATATATTTTTCATTACATGCTATTATAATGTAATATTGTATGATGGGATTGATCTTGTCTAAAATAGAGTTCATTGCTGCTTGACCTAATTTACATTTTTTTTATTTTGAGTAAACAACTAATACATTGCTAAATTATTATCTCTGGTTATGGGCTTAATATCAAAATTATTATTAACAGTAGACACACATGTTTATTTGGGTCAATGTTTTGGAATTTCCTAAGTGAATTAGACATAATCCAGATTATTGTTTTGTAAACATCGGGATCATTCTAAAAGGTTATATTCCATTACGTATTTTTCTTTTGAAAATGTTAATTGTAACCTGATGTCAAGTAGAGAAATATATCATCTTGTAATTGTGGGGATTTGCTCAATCGTGCTTTATGTCTTAGTACAATCAAATTGTATTGTATGTTATGATCAGTAATTTTGGACTGAAATCTATTTTCTTTAAATTATTAAATTCAAGTGATTATTTTCTCTGGAAAAGGATATGTGCTTTGATAAAATTCTTGAAAAGAGATATTCACTGGAATTTACTCTGAATTCAAACCTGTAATTGTATTACTGTGATTGAACAAAATACTTAAACTGAATTGTATTCTGGATTTTATTATTAGGAATTGTGTAACTCTTGGATTATTTGGGAATTTAATTCGCAAGTTTTATTTTTTTTCACTTTGAATCATAGTGAAAAATATTATCTGTTAAATTTAACAAAGCTATTTGTCTTTCATTTATTTTAGTTACTTTAAAAGCATAGACTCGTAACGACCGATAGACCAAAGTAAAGATAGGACAGAGGATATAGTACTACCGTTCGATAACCAAGCTGTTTTCATATAAAATAAAGCACTGTAAGTGACTCTTTTTGGATTAATAAGATACAGTTCTGAAATTTAGCTAAAAGAGGTGATTTGCTCAGAATACCTACTTCCTTCCCTGCATGAAGCTACTATTTGTATTTACAAAACTATCTCGTGTTTAATGTAGGCTATTTTAGTCAACTGAGATAAGGCGGAAGTCGGTCTGAGCAGAATGCAGCATTGATTCCAATTTAGAAAAATTAATGACAATTTGTTTGATTAATGATTGCTTCAAAGCTTGCCGTTGGAACAAAATAGGGACGCGTGTTTCGCTCCAATTATCGAAAAGATTTTATCTCCTATGGCGCAATGATGATAGAACGAGTGAAGTAAAATCCGAAACAAACTCAAAGCAAATGTTGAAGTTCAGCAATTAACGTCGAAAAACAAAAGACATTTTATGTCATTAGGATATATCCTAAAAATTTGCTTTAACTAAAATAGAGGATGCATTTGTTGTCATGACCTTAGTGTAACCTAACAGAATCCAAATGTCATAATTGGACAATTAAGAAAAAAGAAAACATTAGCTGAGTATGTATATAGGTACAAATTAGAATTTAATGTCACATGACAATTTGTCACAGTCGTTACTTTCATCTGAATATTGGTTCGGACATATTTTACATGTACGTAGTTTAACCAAATTCAAATACAGGTACTAATTTTGGCATAATACTTTTCGGTAAACGGGAACAGTTTTTTCTAAACCACTTTCAGACTGTTTAAGACCCATGGCAATCACTTTATTTATAGATACACTGGTACATGTCCAGTAGCGGATGTGAAACAGATGTTTGGATTTAATTGCTTGCAACACACATACGAGTCACCTATGAGTCACTAACTCATCATCCCCACGATGCAGCCTAAATTGCCCAATCTCCCAACCTTCCCGGATGCTGATAAAAATGTGCTGTTCCCAAGAGTTCCTGAACATTACGGGTGAACATGTGAAAAGTCTTTGAGCTCCCAAACAGCTTTCACACACACACACACACACACACACACACACACACACACAATGCAGCCGACCATTTTGGTCCAAGCGGTCGGCTGTAACGAAATTATTTCTATAAATAAATACAGTTGCTCTTAAGAATAACTGATAGAAAATAATGTGTCGCGCCGGATATATATTTTTGCAGCCCCGTAACCATGCCGGTATACAGGAAACGTTGATAAGCATGTGGAAAATATTTGGCTACTAGACATCGATAAACTACCATGAGCTCTACTTCAAGCCGTATGTCCTTCTGCTAGTATTTTTAGAGATAAAAAGATAGAGATAGAGATATTTTTATCTCTATTTATCCATAAAAGTTTATGAAATTGTTTGCAATAAATATATGTATCTTTATTTTCAAGTGTTTTGTGTATCTATGTTTTTAAATATTAATGCACGTGATATATACAAATTTACATAACAGTTATTCTTCAAAGAATCAGACAGATTAAAAATGTAAGTATGACGTCATCTTGTTAGTCATATTGTTTATTTATCACTTAGAAACAGAGTATATTTAATGACGTAAACAATGGTATTGAATTCATTTTGAATTCAGTCTGATGAAGCAATAAAGCGAAACCGGTCACACACATTATATATAGATAGATAGATAGATATATAAACTTTTTTGAATAAATAATCAGTTTTATTGATATTTTTTTATTATGTTCAAACACATTAACTGAAGTCTTAAATATAAAGAATGCATAATATAAAACAGAAAACATTTGATGATGAATATTCAACAGTATGTCATAACTTGAACTATATATTAAATAAATATTAAAACATCATGGTGTACAAAAATATTTATAAATAATTAATCATAATATGTTATATCTTTAATTTGAGATATTCACCTCTATCTGTTTTATGGAATTATTGGATATAATTTTATATTAAAAGTGCTAACATTAATAAAAGTTTAAATTAATTTTTTTTAAAAAATATGGAAATATTATTATCTGATTGAAAACAGGTGACGTAATTCAAGACAAAATTTCATTAATAAATGTCGTAGAAGATTTTGGAATTTATACCTTTTGTAAATACAGTGTTAAGACGGTGAATCCAATAGGTTTCATTTACAACACGTCCCATTTCAGAATAAAATATAAATATAGGCTGATAGGAGAAATTCTGCATAGTATGGAAACTCTTGTTAACCTGTGCTGCAACGTGAGAAGTGAAATTATAATCGATATAGTTTTTTATATCTAATCTCTGAATGTTTTTTAAGGACAAAAGTATTTTTTAGAGATAAAAAGATAGAGATAGAGATATTTTATTTCTATTTATCCATAAAAGTTTATGAAGTTGTTTGCAATAGATATATGTATCTTTATTATCAAGTGTTTTGTGTATCTATGTTTTTAAATATCAATACACGTGATATATACAAATTTACATAACGGTTATTCGTCAAAGAATCAGACAGATTCCAAATGTACGTATGACGTCATTTTGTTTGTCATATTGTTTATTTATCACTTAGAAACAGAGTATATTTAATGACGTAAGCAATGGTATTGAATTCATTTTGAATTCAGTCTGATGAAACAATAAAGCGAAACCGGTCACACACATTCTACCTGTTGGTGTTGTTATATATATATATATATATATATATATATATATATATATATATATATATATATATATATATATATATAAAGAATACAAATCATATGGCGAATAACAACCCTTTCAAGCGTACTGGATCCACCAAGGGATCACGTGAGTCAGGGATTAATTAAAATAGATGCAATAAACTGACGACGAACAGTACGAAACTAGTAACTAACTAGCCTGAGCGCTTTCGACTCTTAATGAGTTTTTTTCAAAGACAAATACAAAACATATATACGACAATCAAATCAACACAAAAATGTTGTGTTTGTAAACCTCTACATGGCTGTCTTCACATGTGCTAAAACTATAAATACAACCAGCTTGTATAGACTAGTTGCGGAAACTGAAAACGTTGTATAATTCCCTAAAAGTCTACAAGCCAAAGCGACATCTATTTTTACTTTTTGTACATTTATGTAACGCAGATTAATTCCCGGATATTTGATTCTATACCGGTTATTCTTATAGTAAAAATGAAAGGATAATAAGAAGATTTAGAAAATGTTAAATTCTGCTAGTGCATAGTTTTCATTTTCTAGTCTTCTTGGTTTAGACCGCTTGGTTTCAATGTTCTAAGGCGGCGTATCCAGTATGATTCCTTTTCCTTCCTGGTTTCGGAACTCCAGCTGTGGTTGTTAGTAATAGCGATAAGTATTATATCACTGAAAGTGTGGCCAGGGGAGGAGAAGTGTTCTGCGACAGGGCTTCTGTACAGCTTTTTTGTCATCCAATCAGATCTATGAAGTTTTATCCTTTTGTGTAGCTTTTCAGTTTCTCCAACGTACTGGAAGCCACAGATTTTACATGTGATGAGATAAATCACATTCTCTGTTTTGCACGTTTTGTTTGGACCATGTATGTTTAGTTTTTCTTAAGTCACTGTGCTAGTGAATGTCTTGGTCTCTATCATATGTTGACAGGTTTTGCATCTTTTATCGCCACAGGGTCCAGATTGACTAGGTTGGTTTTGACTACCGATTGGTGTTACCCTTGCCCTGACTAGGATGTCCTTTAGATTTTTTGGTCTTCGGTAAGCTACTACAGGTTTGTTCGGAAGTATTAGGTTTAGTATGTCTGACGATTGCACGGTTGGCCAGTGGTTTGCGATGATTTTACCTACTTTGGGATTGTCTGGGTGATAAGTCAGAATAAATGGTATCCTATCAACCTTTTCTTTCTGTCCATATCTGAGTAGGTCATCACGGTTTGTTTGTTTTGGCCCTTTGGATTGCCTCAGCAATGATGTCTTTGTCGTAGCCTCGGTAAATTAAATGTTTAACCAGCTCTTCAGACCTTTCTAGGAATCTTTCATCGTCGGAGCAAATTCTGCGTATCCTCAGTGCCTGGCTATATGGAATGTTCTTAATCCATTGTTTTGGATGACAGCTGGTTGGGAGGAGATACTGGTGTTTGTCGGTTGCTTTCGAGTAGATGTCTGTGTGTAATTTGTTTTCCACCAGTCTGGTTGTTGTGTCCAGGAAAACATGGTTTGAGTTGGAAATTTCTGCCGTGAATTTTATTGAAGGATGGAAGTTGTTTGCCTTTGATATGAAGTTATCCAGACTTTCTCTTCCATACTGCCACTTCATTTCTATATCATCGATAAATCGTACCCACTGGTATGGTGTACGCTCAACCGATGCTAAGAGCTGTCCCTCAAGTTTTTCCATGAAAATGTTATCATACGAAGGGGCCTTTTTAGTACCAGTGCAGTTCCATTGATTTGTAGGTAGTTTTCTTCATTAAATTCAAAGTTGTTGAGATTTAGGACAAGCTCCAGGAGTTGGACTAAGAAGTGTGTGGGTGGATTGTTTACAGTTCTTGTTTCCCATGCTTCACTACATGCCTGTAACCCTTCGTTGTGCGGTATGTTGGTGTACAAAGATGTGACGTCTAAGAACGCAAGTAATGTATCTGGCAGTAATGGTTCACTAGCTTTGCTTTTTATGAGATAATCTGTCGTGTCTTGAAGATATGATGGTAATTTGTGGACATGTGGTTTCATAAAATGATCTAAATATTCTGATATCCTTTCTGTGGGGTGCCCGTTACCTGAGATTATAGGTCTGCCAGGGTTTCTTTGTTTGTAGATTTTGGGTAGAAGATAAAATCTACCTGTTCTTGGGTTTTCTGGGCTTAAGTAACTTTTCGTTTGCTGGTCTATGTGTCCGCTTTGGTACGCCTCGTCAATAACATTAGTGATGATTTTTGCATATTCCAGCGTTGGATCATGGTCCAGTTTTTGGTAGAACCTAGCGTCACTTAGTTGTCTACTTGCTTCACTAATGTAGTCTTCCCTATTCATAATGACAACAGCGGAACTCTTATCTGCAGGCTTAATTATAATGTCTATTCTGCTTTTCAGTGAGTGCAGGGCATCTGTTTCTTCTTTTGTCAAATTAGAATATTTGTTAGTATGGTTGATATGTCATAAAGTATCGTTTTCAACCGAGTTGATAAAGGCTTCCAGATTCGGTATTGAACTTTTTGGTGGGGTCCAGTTACTTTTCTTTCAAAATGTGAGTTGGTCGCAGCTTATATTTTCCTTTGATTTGTTTGTTGGTTGCAAGGCAAAATGGGCTTTGAGTCTTAGTCGGCAGATGAACTCTTCGGTGTCATTCTTAAGCTTCCCTCTGTCGTATGTTTTTGGACGGGGACAGAAAATCAAACCTTTCGATAAAAGTTTTATTTCTGCATCAGTAAGTTCTAAATTGGAGATGTTGACTACTGTGTTAGTAACAGTTGCATTAGTGTTTGTTACAGAGTGCTTGCGATTCTTCCTTTTGCGGCGATTTTTCTTCTTACGGTTGTTTTTAAAAGAAATTTCGTCAATTGAAGTTTCTTCACAACAGTCCTTTGGTTGTAGATCATGACTTCTAAGTTTTCTATCTCTGACTTTGTATAGTTTCGAAGAGAGTCTTTGTTGATCTTTTTTTTAAATTCACATTATGATCTCAGAGGCTTTCCTAACGTAGACTGGCGTTCAAACTCGTTTAAACTGACATCCACGTGCAAATGTTTCCCGAAATAATGGCAGCATTTCAATGCTGAATCAGCGTTACGATAGCGGATGGTCAAAGAGTTAGAAAGTCTACATTTATACCCGAAACCTCTATGGTTAGGCCATGTTGCAGAAATTTGTTGCCAACCTGCCTGCATTCAAATCAGTCAGACATTATAAAGTGCTGTTTTCTCAAAAAGAAACTTGATTTCCTTGAGAATATCCATGACATGCACACCAACTACCCGCTCGGTCGAGATATAATGTTCTAATAATTGAGTACTAAATGATGCATAATTGGAACCCCCAAGTTTACGCCATTCTCAAGATGAGTGTCAAGAAATTTTACCTAGCATTGAAGTTCGACTGATGCCGTACATATACCAATACACCGACATGCGACAAAGTCAACGTGGCAATATGAATACAATTTCGTTTAATTAATTCGCAACTCAGTGTCCGGCAAAACCACTGAGTACACGCGGTAGTTGTTTCCGGTAGACTTCTTTTGATCAGAAGGTGATGACGATATTCTACGCCGCTTGGTTGCCGACCTTGCTTTTAAGACGCAGAAAATCCTCATATGCAACATCAATGTGATATTTTACCATGCAATCATGGAAATTGTTTGACGAGGTTAATATCTATACCATCGAAAAATCGAGGCCCAATCGAATCTCATGAAACAACTTTCTATGACTGGGGATTCATGATAATATGTGTGGCGTCCGCAGAAACCGTAAGTTAGTTGAGGTTGAAAAAGGTCAGCTCCGCAGCTTCTAGAATTCTCTCTCCCAGACCTATACAAAGCATGCCTTCATATCTGATGCTGTCTGTTAATAGCATAAACAAAAGAAACTTCAAAGTGGTCTACTTTTTAAATTCTTATATAGCATCTTTGATAGAACCATAGATACCTCGTTCAGTATGGTCTGAATATATGCATAAGATGGTTGTGTACAATTGCTACAAACATATACCGAACGTTCTCACAGACAAGACTGCTGATATCAAAGTTATTTGAGGCACTAAATTATCAATAAGAAAACAACCAGTACACAATTTAGTTAGTGGGTCTATGAGACATCTATTAATAACCGTTCTTCCTTTAATCTGTCAATACTAGTGAGATCCTCCTCTGGTTTATGCACTTAGAAAATTATTCATGTGAAGAATTCATTTTGTTTAATTATGCTGTGGTGGAACTGAATTGAACCCATCTGGAGCTCACAAGAAGAAACAAGCCTAGTACTTAAAACATTACAACATGTCTTGATCAAATTGAACCCCCTTCTAAACGCTATGGATTAAGGAGCTTATTGATGCCATAGAAAAGAATCTGATAAATAATTAATTTCCCAAACATTTAAGTGTTAACATGTTGAAAAATGAAAACAACTTTTGAATTTGGTTAGCATGCAAACAAGATAAGTTCATCGAAGTATTATAGTTGACAATTATAAGTTTAATTTTTTACATTGACAAAATAGCATATGAAAAAATGTTCATGTATAAAATATAGACTGGTAAGCAAGCTACATACATAAGATTTATATAAATTATTTTCAGTCTTGAAAATAGGTGGCCAGAAACATATCTTAGCGTACTGCTTTTAAACAGAGTGACGTCTGGTCTGTAGCAAGTAACATGCACACTCAGCAAGAGTTCATAAGCTACTTTGTCAGTAAAAACTAAATACATAACATTCAAATAAATGTGAATATTTTGTTGTCAACTTTAACGCTTATATCAAAATTTATAAAATTGTAATGGAAACAAATCAATTCCATTGACTCGCAAATTGGTTCAGATTTCAGCATGACTCAAAATATCCCATTTGGTGTAACTTCTTATACCGTTTCCAAGGAAAATACAGACTTAAGTTTCCCAATAGGGATTTTGGAACCACATGGGTGCATGTGTAGAAACCCTTGAACCCAAGCACGTTTGATATTTTTGTTCAGGAGGATAATCGCTATCCAGTAACGAAGCGAAGAAGACGATCTATCACGTACTGAAGACATTAAGATCATTTGTTTAATTAAATATGGTCTTTATCATATTTATATCAGTATCTATAAGAGAAAACATTTAGTGTGTTTACTTGATCCCTGTGTTGTCCACTGTGAAAAACGTCGATGAAATATGTTTCTGAAAGGAAAACGTCTATACAAAACCTACTTGACGAACCTCAGCGGAATAGTGGTTAGCTATCCAGACTCACGACTGAAGGGATGTGGGTTCGAATCCTACCATAGACTCAGCCGGGCTGAGCTGCCACGATGTGACCTTCAGCATGGCACTTTTCTCCTATTGCATCCGCACTAAATGAACTACTTGTGATATCATGCCATAAAGAACTAACAAATAATAAAATGTCGCTTTCAAAATATAATGAAATACATTAAATTTATTGAAAATACCAACAATATTGTCTAAGGAACCAAAGACAATCGTTAAACATTTTACAGAATAGCGCTAGTTAAATTGTCAGTTATATTCTAAATATGGCTCAAAATCTTACCGTGAGGCTGTGTCCCACATCTTAATATTCGAGAAATACGTCTACCTAATCAACATAACATAATACAGAAATGACAATACTGGATTATTTATTATCGAATAAACTAAATATAATCCAGAAATGTTTAACAACCACAGTTTCAGGTGAGTAGCAAACAGATGAAAAACAGTTTTTTAGCATGCTTTCAACGGATTTATTTAATCAATAAACAGGAAAAGAACTGTCAGTACTAAATTTGATATGTTCACATTGAGGACATAGTAATTAATGGTGATTTTTGTAAATTGATTTAACACGATTATGTTAGGGTGTGTCACAAAAAAAACTATAATAAAAGACTCCGTGAAGAGGATATTGTATTACATAATTTTTCATAGCATCACTAGGACTTTTAGGTCATACAATGATTAGGATATTATGGGCTTTTTTCATTTCAATCACAATGTGCAAGACAATAGTTACCGGCAATGAAAGATCAGATGCTCTGAGATTTATAGCATACTTTCTCTGCCTGTTGCATTATGTTTACTTACCCTCCTATACTGTCTATGGGTTAAAAACACTTAAATATTTCCCTATGTGAGCTTAATTTCTCTTTGAAGAGCATATTAACATGTGATAATCAAAACCTCTATAAAGCAAGATATGATCATTTACTGGGCCTATATGTCGGATCTACAGTACGAAATTTTGCACAAAACTCAATCTAATCCATGTTTCTATTTTTGGTGGTGTGCAACTTAAGATCAGATGTTTTCTTTTTGTGGTTTACTCACGAGACAAAATTAGCACTGTTTAATTTAAAGGTTGAAAAATTTGAATTTTAATTTTAGTGTTATCATACATTTTTTCAGAATACAGACTGAAAGAATATCTAAATTTGTCTCCAGTGACGAGAAACCAAAGCAAGGAACTCTGTCAACTTGAGCCAGTTCCTACCACATAGCCAAGCAAATATGGTTCAATGGTTTACGACAATGGCTGCGTAGAAAAATATCCACTGAAAACAATTTTCCTTTGCCCAGTTAGCGAAGTATGTAATTAATAACAGCAACCACGGTAAACTAATCAGAGAAATACTTGACAGCTTCTATATTCTGCAATCCTCTTGAAACTGTAATTTAGAAAGCAAACAAATTTGATACATCCATTTCTTCGTATGGTTTTCTATCTACCCCAACTTTCTATAGCCCTCTAAGTAGTCATTATTAATCGGAATTTGACACTAAGTGTAAACCAGATTAACTGCATTTTAACATAATCTATCTGTGTGCATCTTGACCATCTTCTGCATAGTTAAAACATCCAGTCTCAAATTACATTTACCTCCAATCGAATGTGTTTAGTACAAAACGGAAATAAAACTTTGAAGACAGGTAACGAAATAAGTGTTTCTGGCTGTTTACATTCATTTTTGGAATGACAACAAGCTTGTTCGAAGCTTCTTTCCAGGACTTTGTTCATAAAATATTATTAAATGCATTTATTTGTGTATATTGAAAGTGCCCAGACCTTAAATGTCCTCTTTCCATTACAGAATCGTAATGTAAATTTCATAAACTATACAAATACATTGTACATAATAGACGCAATACTACTACTACTACTACTACTACTACTACTACTACTACTATTACTACTACTGCTACTACTACTACTAAAAATAATAATAATGGTGAAAATATTATTTTTCTTATTATCATCATCATCATCATCATCATCATCATCATCATCATCATCATCATTATTATTATTATTATTATTATTATTATTATTATTATTATTATTATTATTATTATTATTATTATTATTATTATTGTCATTGTTATTATTTTTGTCATTATTGTCATTATTATTATTATTATTATTATTATTATTATTATTATTATTATTATTATTATTATTATTATTATTATTATTATTATTATTATTATTATTATTTGTAGTATTACAATATACCGATACAAAATTATGAAAAGAATTTCTCCTCATATTAACTCTGTAAATAGAAGTGTCAATATAAAATGACGTCCTTACTTTGTGAGTAGAATAATATACAAGTATATTCACTGAATCGAATGACCAATCTACAAAGATTATTTGAGATCATCTAACCAGTACCATGTAATGTTCATATTTTTTGAGATAATATACCGATTTTTTGTTCTGTTTAAGTGCACAACTTAGCCGAAGCAGAGGAACATTGAAACGTAACACCCGCAACACACAATGGTTTACATGTTCTGCAATCGTAATGAAACGGTAAATCCAACAAAACCTATGAAATGATAGATATCTCGTAAGCCATATTAAGCTTTCTACCCGCTTAACGTAGTCCTTTATTGCTAGAATTTTCAAACTATTTTTCATTAATATGCCAAACTAATTTCCTTTTGCTTTCGATATGAATAAAATAGCTGCCGTTTTCATCTGAAATTTTCTATTTAACCAAACCAGTCGCCTGCATTTGACAAATGTAACTAAGCCTATATATTTCAAAATTTATTCAAAATTAGGATACTCCTTGATAGCCCTGAACCTTGTGTAAAATTTATCTGAGCCTTAATAATCGAGAAATTTATGTACATTTTTCTACGACTTTAGAATAAAAAGCCTAGTCTAAAATTTTGCAAAAACCTTGATAAATCAGAAACTGGATAAATTAGAACCACAGCTAAAATTGGTTAAACTCAACTATCATGACCTAAAATCTTTTACTCCTACCTTCACCTTATTTTATTAATAAATTTAATAAGCTCCAGTCAATAATACATTTAAGTTGAATTTAAACTACATGTATATGTTAGCAGCGCAGTTATATCGAACGCTGTATGAAAATTCAATGATATGATCAACTGGGTATGCAATACAAAAATTCATAAATTTAAAATTAGTAATTTCATACATTTTTTTGAATTTCGTTTGGTGGCAAACGAAATATGTTTTCGATATATACTTTTCTGCGATTTAATAAATAATTTGATGATATAGTCTGATTATTTTCATGAATTCACTTTTGACAATATTACCCTTTTTGTTGACATTGGTCTTAGAAACCTCCTATTGACATGAGTGTTCCTTGAACAATATGACCCTGTCCATCATTCACTATTCCTTGACACACAAAGTTTCATTGGTCAACAAGCCTTTTTTCCAGCAGTGGTTTTGTAAAAAAAAAACAAACATCCTCGTCTCATACGCATAGTTCTAAGTCCTAATCTGGAACAAATTTAAAGAAGCAAGCTGCACATAATGGCAAAAGAGCACCTTATTTCTGATTGGTAGACTGAAAAAGCAACATGATAAAGACAGAGCCATTTCATATGCTCTTATTTCAAAGAAGAGTAAGTCACGGACATGTACTAAAAGCAATATATACTTGGGGTCTAACATTCCAGTCTGATTTTAATTTGGATAATTATAAACCATCCATGTTGAATGGTTCTATATCTCTTATTGTGAATTCTGCAAAACCTATCCCTATTAACATTTTAAGAAAGACATAAGTTTCTCAGCATCTTTTATAACTAGATCCTTTTAATTTTACTCAGATATCTTCTTTTTTAAAGTATTCTTATTCAGCTGGTAGAGTGTGATTTTGTTAAAGTTTCTCTCCATTGTGAACATCTTAATAACATTATATATTATATTTTATTATGATGATAATTATATTTATATTGCATGATATTCTGAGTGAAGCGTCATATTGATTTCGTAAGCAATCGTTTCAGATTGATTTCTGATAAGCAGGCTAGATAAAGGATTTGTTGTGACCGAGGTCATTTCTAATTATACCTGTTTACGTTTTGTAATGCTTGGTGAAATTTCGAAGTCACCACGTGTTTATTGTTCGTATGTACGTGAAATGACGTTTTCATTTAGTTTAAATATTCAGTTACCTGTAAGAAATGGTAAGTCAGTCATATTTTAACACCCAGTAGAGTCGTTTATATACCTTGAAGAAAAGTGTTCTTTTCTGGTGCTAGAAAGTGTTGTTCATTTATATATCTGAAGAATTATATATATATATATATATATATATATATGCTAGCTGTATAACATCTACCTGTTACACAAAAATTATTTCCCTGGAGAACCACATAACTGGCTTTGGACAAAGACAGCTGGTGAAATTAATTCTAAATTTGAACAGATCAGTATAAATTGTATTTGTGAATGGATTAGATGCCAGTACAAATTATATTTGTGAATGGATTAGCGGTTTTTGAATTACCTATGAACCGATTTTCAATTTTTGACTGGCTAAATAGGAACGAGTTTGATAAGTGTAATTTGTGCACTAATTGAATGGCTTATGATAAACTTGCCAATATATTCTATGTGACTGGCTAAACAAACTTATGAACCTGCAAATAAAGGTGCATTTCATTGTTTCCTAATGAAGGCAGTAAAATATAATATGTCCCCGCTGTATGAGTCCTTCGGAAGCTTTTTGGTTACTTCTATTTCTGCAACTGTTCATATATGCTAGCAGTGGGATTTTTCAGTTTTCCTAACTGGATATTTGCATATGCTTTCACTTTGATACTGTAGCTAAATTAGATTTTTAAGAAAGTAAAAAAGATAAATTCCAATCTATTACCTTTACACTTTGATCCAGTATTGTTTTGTGACTAGTATACAATCTTTATTTAATGGATAAAGCGCCAAATTGTATAGTGTATAGGCTTGTGAAAAAGTGTGTATACGTACTATAGCAGCTTCTAAGCATAGCAGGTATAAAATAATTATCTTAATTGCCAAAGGAGGATGAAGCAGATGGCACTGAATAAATGTGCTTTGGAGACTAATTCTGCCTGTAAGATTATAATGACGCACGTTTCAATAAAGCGTCCAAATTAAATAGTTCATTCTTTTCTCAGGATTTTTTATTGTCAGAAATCTACTTTTACCAAGATGTTAGACTACACATTTACAAAAAGAAACTAAGTCAAAGCTACGTCTTTTCTCAATGGACATATATTAATTTACTTTATAATTAAAAAGCATATACTTTTCGTTTAAATTTGTTGTTAAGTATAGCTAAGCCAAGATATTTCAGACAAGCATCGTATCTCTTATTACTCTATTAAACTTCACATGAAAGGGCAATGTAAGAGAATTATAAATTATATATTAGCACAAGGGATTTTCTTCCCTCAATTTCGATTCAGTTCAAGTATGACAAAAGGCAGATTTAAGACCACTATACATCACAATTTGCAAAGTATCGGAGAGCAACGTTTTCGTTCGATCCCAGTCGTCAGGGAAAGGGTTGGTCTAGGTAGACCTAGGCGGTCATGACAGATTAACATCAGTAAAGTGACTGTCTCCAACAAACCGATTAAAGAAGCGTTGAGTCAATGCTATGCCGTCATGTGTCTTTTGTGACTGCCATATGAGTACCAATTAGAGACCCTGTGGGTCTATTAGATGCCGTTATAAATATTAATTATCTAACGTAAGCTAGCTGCAATCAGCGTGGGAAAGTAGTTCTAAGGGGGCCAAAGTATTACCATTGAAAGGGAGTCATAGTATGACAGTCCTTACTAGGAAATTGTTGACCATCTTCCCCACCTCCTCCCTTGTGACTTTCAGAACTTTATTTCCGGTTACACACATCATGTTTCTGACTTAACTAGAAATCAGAGATCTTACAAGAAATGATTTTATTCAGAGTTCCTAACTTATGCAATTAGCATCTTTCCCATTCCATAATTATCTTGCGGGATGTTGTCTTTAGAGGCCATGAAAAGAATTACGAGGTATGTTTATAGGTTCGATGACTTATCCAAACTGGCCAGCTTAAAAGTTCCGTATTCGTAACCAGTCTCCATCAATGTTCATAAACAGGCAATGTGCTCGGAATGTAGTTTGGATGACCATGCAGGATTCAGGATGAGACGACGCACCAGCATCGCCTGAAGTTCGGATCAGAATGGCATGGCTGTCAAATCGACTTTGAGGCAAGAACGTGTTTTTACGGCTACCACGACATGGGCTGTGAATGCTTTCGCCCGTTCTTCGACCAGTGGAGCTGTATATTTTTGATTTTCGTCCTTCGATGGGAGTAAACATGTTATGGTATCGCAGAAGGCTCGCAAAACTAAGTCTGCGATGCACTTTGCACCTACCTAAAATCAGGACACAAATTTGATGAGAGTCGTCTGATGATAATCTGTCTATCCCTACAGAATAATATGTACACAAGTGATACTCTTTTTGAAAAGGTTAGCTAGAGAGACAGACGCTAGAGTAGCGAACAGCCACACACCCACGATCGCATAGGTCTACAATGTAAGACACCGCCACTATACCGTCAACAATGTTAACAGACCTCCCGTATTCATTGCAGACAGACATCGCTTCTTAATTTCTGTTTTAAATTGACCCAATAATGCCTATCTTTTCAGGTGGTAGTGTTTCTTCAGAGCTTACACTGGGAACAATGGAATACATTAGATCTGATATGTTTACATTGTTTATGGGAAGACCTCAATAAAATAACGTAGAGTTGATATGGAACTCCAGCTTTACGGTAGAATGTACCATGCGGACAAAATAAACATGACCTGGCCGACAGAGAAAAAAATCTATTTCTCCAACCTCGCTCTCTATAACGTCAGCGATGTAGTCGTCTATGCCCATACTTAAACTTCTAAACAAGACCGCGAGAAAACTGTCAAATTCAATACCAGTATACTAAAACCTCTTCCCGAAATAAATGCAACTCATGACTTAAAATAAATATATGACTGGCGAGTCCCGCTCGTTCACTGTCATGAACAGTTGGCATTTTGGGTTCCAACCAGAGTAAAATGAGGCCTTACACAATTCCAGCCACCAAGTTAGAAAGACAACAAATTTTATAAATCGCACGTCTGCATAGATATAATTCTTGGTATCTGAATCCTAAGAAGAGGTTTGATCTCTCTCTTCCAATATTTTACTTTCGTTAATATTTATTGAGAATTTGCGGGATGTGCCAAACGATGCTGTAGAAACATTCCTGTCAACGTATGCTTTTCAAGAAGTTACTTTTGGGTCGACAGGGTCCGATATACACCAATATTGCAGTCTTTAATGTTCAAGTGGCCTGACAAGTGGCTTTCTCATCCCTAGAATAAGCCATTTCGATGTCTTTGCCATAGATGTAATACTTGGTTGCCATGTAGTTATCCTCACTATAATTTATTCAAAAGGCCCAATTTTATTTGTGTTCATATCAAACAGGCGATACAACAGAGGACCCTCTCCTCTGAGTATTAGTGGAATAGTCAACATTTGATTTGGTCGTGTCATCATAAGGGAATATTTTATTTGGTATGAGCATAGACTAAAAACTGCTGATTTTCAGTTAACTAGCCAAAAAATCACGTGACATGGAGGCCCTAGACGGGAATCATCGCCTCTGTGGACAGCCCATGCGGTGTCCATGTGGGCGCTGGTCTTAAAGTAAATGTAACGACCGACTACTTCACCAGGTCTAGGTGCTCCATGCTGAAGATGCAAATCGGATATGCTCCCACTAAGTTTTATTAATTTACCTGAATCCCTAATTTCATGTATGATCGAGACCCATGTAGCTGTGGGTCAAGTACAGAAACTGGCATATGTTGGGCTTATGCGAATATGGCCATGAGGGACACAGTACTCAGCCCTTGTCGCATGAAGTTGAGCATGTTGGTCTTCAGCGCAGTCGTCGTCACGGCCTATATCCACTAAGAGAACTTTAAAGTCGTGACGGCGGACGAGTGTAATATGGCCTCATCAGATGTGTATTTGCTAGTCAGCAACACAGGTCGCTTGCCACGCAGAAACGAACGATATGAAACAGCAGGTTGGCACATGAAATTATGGCGCGTCTGCCAAGCTACAATTTCGCAAATACTAGCATGTTCGTATAAAATTAGCTCTTCCATGTGGATGGCTAGGAACTGCATGTACTGAAAGGGAGCGATATCCTTTCATGTATCTAGGGCGGTTCCAATAGGAATAAAATTGCTGATCCTCTCTTGCTGCAATCGGCCCTTAAGTCTGCAACATTTTGTGGACATGCTTCATTGAGCACAAGCTGCATGTCTAGTGCATGGATTCCGTTACCGGTATATTTAATCAGTTGAGGCTCAGATGCACTTTAGTCAATACCGTTTCTACAGCCTATAGCCCTTGGCAGATATATACGGATGCGCTTGAAGCCATGTTCTTAGCCGTTGACACTACTGTCCTGCCTTGCCTTGTCATTAGCATCCCACTGCCTGTACCCGGATCACACGTCTTAGTGCAATCTTGTATAGCAAATTTTACCCGCCACGTTCATTAATTTTTATGGGCATGTTATAGGATCTATTTTTCACCTTTATTTGTTGTGCAGGCGTACAATGTTATCTGGGGTGAATCACTTTTTTCCTGGTAAAATGAGTTAGAAATTACATGCCGCGAAAGGTCACCGAAAGCATGGTACACATGAGCATTTGACGATAACTAATATTCACTCCTATGGATTTAAGCTTGATATATTTCGAACTGAGACATAGGTCATTTGGATTTTGTTAGTGGTTTCCGTATTCTCCTCTGTCGTCTCAGGCCATAGGGGTAAGTGTCAACATTTTGTTTTATTTGATTTGTGAAACCCTTTCCTCGGTTTTATGTTATGTCTGGTGATGAAGCTTTATTACATTGCGTGCTTTGTTATCACCATTTTAGTTCAAAACCCATTGTTATAAATAACTTGTTTTTGTAGCTTATTGGACATTTTGGGAGCTAATTGGACAATATTGTAGCTGACAATGTCTTGTTAGGGCTAACAATGTTTTATTGTGGCTGACGGTGTCTTATTGGGGTTGACGATGTTTAATGGGGTATTCAGTGTCTATTCATGGTTCCATGTAGCTATCAGTATTTCGGCATGCCGTCAATGTGTATATGCATGTGGAAGAACACATATAAGGGATCCGTGAAGTATATGAAAGTGGATCGATAACAAATGAATCTAGTGAAACTGCAGAGTTCCATATTTTATCTTGAATAACTTGTAGTGTAACAGTTTGTAAAGTGAATGACTATTCCAGTTTACAGTGATATGTGTACATCCTTTTTGTGTATTTAGTTGAACACATTTTTGTTTAGTCGAAATAATAGTAATAACATTATATAAGTATTGCTCATTTTCCTGTTTTATCTCAAGAGATTAAGCGAATCTCAAAGCTTAATGTGTAACAAGAGATTAGGTGAATCTCATTTTACACAATACATGGTATATTTGTAGCCCTCATTTTAGGCTAGAGGCCACTGAATCATATTTTTGTACCTTTTTCTTTCTTTATCATTTCGTGAGTGTGTGTAGGGTGATTTGGATCAACTTTATGATAGGAGTGTGAGATTCAATGAACTTGTTTTATATTCACAGACACACACACACACACACACACATATATATATATATATATATATATATATATATATATATATATATATATATATATATATATATATATATATATATATATATATATATATATATATATATATATATATATATATATATATATACATACATACATATATATATACATACATATACATATATATATATATATATATATATATATATATATATATATATATTTATTTATATTTGTTTATAAATTCCAGTCATTCATCACTTTGTTTTATTGTTATTCATTTAATAAAACGGAGAAAACCCACTCGGTATCAATTTTACTACAATGGTGTCAGAAGTGGGATATTCTCTTCTGGATCAAGTGAATTATTATCATTTTGTTGTTTGTGTATTATTTTCAGACTAATTTTCAAGAAGGTGATATTTTATTACTTGTTCTAAGTCTATGGGTCCACTATAGATACATATTCATTTTGTTTTGGATTCCTTCATCAGGAAGATAAGTTTAATTTGATAAATTTGTTACAACAGCCATGTCGTCCCTTAAGGATTTGGTCCCTTTGGGCAAAGAATTTGGGTATGAGGGGTAGAGTTTAAGGAATTTTTTTTCAGGAAGAACAAGCCCGGGAGAGGGATGATAGGGAAAACGCGAGGGAATTAAAATGAAACGCTGAGGAAAGAAATATTGAAATGACCAAACAACTCAATAGGGAAAAAAATGGAAGCTGAGGAAAGAATGAATGAATTGGCCAAACAACTTGATAGGGAAATAAATGGAATTAGAAAGGAAAGCGGGAGAAAACCTAAAATAGAGGGCAAGATTGGAAATCATAGAGGAGGAGGAAAGAATAAGGCAATAAGATCATGATAGGTTACAGTTATCAACAGCTAGAAAAGAAGAACACATGTCTTCCTCTAGCAACTTAACGGGTCTTAAATTACAACATGGATAGTTATCTTCATCGGTTTGAGCGCACGCGGAGAACTAGAAGTGGTATCGAGATGATTGGGCATTGCATCTCGGTGCTTTATTAAAAAGGCAGGGCACTAGATGTGTACTCACAACTTCTGAGATGATGTCATGAAGGAAACACTTATATAAATGTATGAGTTGACTGAACAGGGTTTCCGTAAAAGGTTCAGGTATAGCAAGTCAGAGAAGGGATAAACGATTGGTCAGTTCTTCGTGAGAATAGCGAACTATTTTTCAGCCGTGGATTGAATGCGGCAAAGTTTCAACGTTTGAAGGGTTTACTGATTTCTTCCTCAGAGATCAATTGTTGAGTACAGTTGGTCGGGAACTATGTCAGTTTCTGAAAGAGAAAGTATTTTCAAACGTACAAGATATGGCTAAGCAGGCTGATTTGTTTGCCGAGGCTCGTGGGTGAATCCTGGACGTGGTTTCAAAGAATTTTTAGTCTGAAAACCAATCTACGCGACCGATGCCTAAAGAGCTTATGAATTCAGCTGAGGCCAGTACGTCAAATAAAAATACAGATAGGGTATACGATGCTTTTTATGTAAGTACTGGGTCATACTCAAGCTAAATGTCCTACAAGATGTCCTAAAAGAATGGGTCTTACACATAAGGCAGCAGTGGCTATACAGAGTGAAGGTACGTGTGCAAGTCTTGCCAAGGTAGAACCAAATATGCTTTCACTTGGCACGTGTCTTTTCCCAGAAGCGCGTGTACCAACCGCGAAAAGTGTCGTGAACGGTCGAGAAGTCGTAGTATGTAGTGATCAAACGCAATAACGTGCACGATAACCAAATGCTCGGTTCGGGGTCCCCATGTATGCTACTCGATCATACGATCGGTCGATTACTGTAGCATTGGTCACGGTCGAAACACCTTTCTTAACAGAAACTGTAGATGCCCTTTGTATGGAAAACCTTTTTTTACGATCTTACGATTGGTAATGCTGAAGTTTTTCGTCTTCCAACCAAGGCAGATTTTAGGATACCTTTTTCCCAGGCAGTGGAAACAAAAGCACAAACACGCCGAGAGAAAAATGCGTTTCAGAAATTTAGAGTTCCCGAATCGATATCCAGAATTTTGCGTGAAGAATTCAAGCAAGAGCAAGAACGCGACGAATCCATCTTGTATATAGTTGAGAAAATCGCCTCCTTTGCATTTAAACACTGCAAGGGTAGAGGCAGCTCGAGATTCGTTCGAAAGAACGAGCTAATTCATGGGGAGTTTGTTACTCCGGAGGGTAAGAAGTATTGGCAAGTCGTCTTATCCTAGAGATATAGATCTCATGTAGTAAGGGTGGCACATAACACGGTTCCAGTTATGTTGCATACAAAACAAGTTGTGTCACTGGCTACAAAACAGCTTGCAACGGTACTGTCTTCACCCCACTCCTGGACTTGCTATATCACGTCATAGAGGGTGTTTAAGGGCAAAATGATGGGCATAATATTGTTTTCAAAGTTAAAGAGCCGTTTGATCAGTCCAAACCTGCTTGTGGTCAACTTAACAACAGCGTACAGAGTGCGAAATCACGTTTCTTCAGCAAATGTATTTTATAGGGCACGACCTTTTCGTCCTTAAAATAGGCTTGATATGCGCCAGTCTATATCGGCATTGCACCCATGGTAGAAAGGCTGATGGGCTACCTTTGACCTTTAGGCATCATAAAAGATAATATTGTTCTTGTCAGAATAAAAGCCATACTAGTCTAGCTCAATTCCGATTTTGAAAAACAACGTTACGGTGTCTTCCACAACATATAGTCTCTTATAGGATTCCACCGGTTGAGTTACTACTATGTCGCATCATTATTCAGCACGCTATATTCCTACATAGAGCCGATTCCACTTGATTAGAAAGTTCTTTAATGTATCGGTTTTGCCACTGCCTAACAGATCAATTATAACCATGCGTGCGCGTGGGGACTGTATCGACCAACAACTCCAGATCTTGCCTGCGAAGAGTATGAGCAGTCCATGTCCCCGAGGACGTCTTGGTCACCGGTCTGAGTGTTCTCTTGTTAGCCTACGTTTTGTGCGCAAGGCGAAGTTCATCTACGACATTGTCGATAGCCTCAATAAGCTTCTATAGAAGCAGAAGAGAAAGTAACCCATGGAAACGTACATGCCGCATTACAAATAATGTTGGTCCCTAACCGGTGTTGACACAAACTCGGCATCTATAATAAACCCTAACCATGAGAGCTTCTCACCAACTTCAAGGACTCCGCGTATTCGTTCATTTAATGACACAAAAAATAGTGGAACAGATCCATGACCTAAAATTTATCCGGATATTCATCTGCTGACAGCTTTCTAGTCGCATGCTCGTTTCGAATGGAATTATGGCGACGCTAGTGGTCGAAGAGACAGAGACCCATGGTGCATCTGTCAACTACCGTACCAGGGCATCTTAGGAAGGACAAAGTCTGCACAACGCTATCGTAGTAATAGACACAAGACAGGGAATGGCTGAGAAAATAGACTATGTCAGATCTACATACAAGCGTCGTTCAAATCGTAAGCCTTAGTCAATTATGTCGTGGTGGAAGACGCCAGCTGCTACAAGACGTCCGAATCCTAACCCAGCAAATACGCTTATAGTGTTGCGGCCACGCTAACGTTGACAGTCAAACTATTCCCCTAATGTTGTTTAAGTACCTGCAGGTTGGGCCATGCAGAGAATTTATGGGCACCGTGGCACATATAATGGTCAATTAAGCCTTGCCTGTATTTATATGGCGCGGTAAGGCTTGTGTCTACTGAGCCTAGGGTAACATGCATCGTTTCAGCCAAAATCTGGCTGAACTTCAGTAGTGCGGCCAGAACATATCGCGTTCAGACTTAACTGTGACTACACCCATGCATCGGTTGGTTTTGGCGACTACCGGGCGGGGTGACAGCAGGGCATGGATTGGTACATGTTCGGTCGAAAATCTCATCGCTTCCTCCTAGACACCTGCCATTCTCTAAGGAAAGTCGCCTGGGTAACTACTCGATGCAGTGGCCCTGGTGCGGTTTTAGTGAGCTGGAGGATGATAACCACTGCACCATCCTGGAGAATGAGACCATTATCTCACCTAGGTTCGTCCCTTAATATTTTCGTTATATTCGACTGATGGGAAGTCCCTCTCGAGCTGTTCACTTTGATTCTAGGTCAGAGTCATAGTGATGCAGATGCGTTATCTTGGATTTGCCATGGAATGGACAAAGACGGGACTGTTGACCAGCTTTAAATAGTCAGTGTCAAAACCATTCGTGGCATTAACCAATAGTTGTGTTTCTCTTGAGATGTAGGGTTACAACTAGGGGCTCTGGCCAAACTCTAACTCTAAGTCAATCTTAGCAACTCTCACATGAATCCTGAAGATGCGATGGAGACATTGCAGCGAATGACATACCGCTATTTTTCTCTGCAGAGTAAGAACAAATTCTGTACATCTAATGTAGCGACTTCCCAGCATATTCGCCAAACTGTGCTTGTAAATAGCCATTGATTTCGATTCGTCATATAGTCAGAGGCTAGAGATTAGTCACAATAAGCGTTGTGCAGCACTTCTAAAAATGTAGAAATCTATATTGAACACATAGCCCTTCTGATCATCTGTGCTTCATAAATTAGTCTTAGAGAGGTCAGCCCAGCGGTCCCAGACAGTATGAAGGGCTATAAATGTTACTGATGTTAAGGTACATAATTCATATGGGTGGATTGGAGGGGTCGTCTTCCAAGGACTTGTGATATATTGGCTTTTGGGTATCGCTTAATCACCATCGATGTCTCTCTTTCAACAAAGAGATGCCTATTAATGTCAGTCAGAAGCTTGAGAACTGCGCCTGCTAATTTTAGTAGGACGTTACAGTTCATCTTAGGGTATTAAAGATGCGAGGATGGGTTGTTGACATGTGAAATCATGGAGGTGACTTAGATATGTTGAAAACTATCTGCCGGAAGGAACACGTCCATCCTAAGGTAAAAGCTGTGATCGTCGTCTATCGTCTTTCAGCTATACGCATTCCATACTTTCTGATAGTCCCATCAGGATATACCCGTATGGTGAACGGATTGTTGGAGTCGGGGTAGCTGCATCGCACGGAAACTTGCTCACTCTTCCACATACTTATAATCGTTTTGGTATTGCTGACTATGGTGTCCTATTGTGGACTGTTAAACTCTATATGCGAAATTGCTTCTGATTTTTGTTGTCGCCGCTGAAGGTTACCGTATATGTGCATCTATGCCATATCATTATGTTTAGGAACATGAAAGAACCCATAAATATAAACTAGATAAATATTCGTATGATGAACTAATCCCAATATTCAACTATGAATAACTTTTAATTATATTATATTTCATTTTTATTTTCTAATATTTTTCGTTAGCCTTTAAAATAAAGAAATTACATTAGTTACAGAATGCTGCTAAAATGAGGGATATGAGGTATATATGTGGTCCCTCATTCAAAACAAAGACAAAAACCAGGACCAAATGAAAGTCTATTGAAATACTGCCATCATTAATATCTTGAACGGGTGACGTAATATATTTTTCATCTTCTAATACTTCTTTGCGTAATTAATCATTCGTTGACTTTAAGTTATTAAGACCTTTGCTTTGCACGATTAAACAACCGATTTCAGTTCGCAGGTCAAAGATTCGAAAGTTAAACCACGTATTATATTAGCAACATCCGCGTAGTTTAAAACACCATGAAATATCACATTTAAGATTATTTGTATGAAACGAACGGTGGATCGTCATCCTTATGGAATCCATGACGTATGGATCCAGACATTACAGATGTGGCCTTCACAATACTTAAATGTGCAAACAGTATATTAATACAAAATTGCTATTAGGCATGAGTCTTTACGACATCCGGTGTTTAAAATGAATATTCTAGTATTATTGAAACGTCAAATAGGACAGTTGTCTAAGATGAATCGCCTTCGAATATATTTTGTTACGTCAATATCTGGCAATGACGTCTAGATGAATGACGTTTAAAATCACTTTCTGGATATTTGTCAAACTGTTTATTTCACCAAAATGTTAAAATATGTTGCTGGTTAGTGATGCTTTTGCCCATAGTGATGTTTTTGTTCGTACTTTATATTCTAATTGTATTAAAAAGATCCCTTGGGTATTTCTGTACCTGGTCAAGATCTGGTTTAATGAAAATTTCCTGGCAAAGGTAGATTAAATTTTATGTTTAAGTGCCTGAAAATAAAGTGTTTTAAAAGCTTGTGCACAGTTGAAAGCCGATCCCACGACAGGAAACCAGATCACCAATTGACAATGATTTGCAATTGAATGATCCCAATGTGGTGCTTATTTACATTCAGAAAACTGAAACCTGTTTACCTAACTTAACTCGTTAGAAATGTCTTTGTATTCAACACATATTAAATTTTACCATTAGAGAAGAGAATTGGTACCTAGCCCGAAGATACGTGTATGCTCACAATAATTAATATATAATATTTTTGCATTTGTAACCAAGATGTTATCGCAGTATATATTACTAAACTACTGTTGTTGTCTGATAGCAGATTAAGTTTATGTATTTAGTGAAGGTCATATGTCGTGCATACAGCCAAAGGGGAGGGGAGACAACCCTACCCACTGGGATTACGGTTTTCCCACTCCCTTCATGAAATATGCCTGCCGAAGATTATGGTGCGTGCGATATTTCGCAATGATACCTAAACATTGATTGAAAACAAAATTTGTCGTAGAAAAGATGGAAGACTTCCATTTGTAATAATAGTTCATTTGGTGAATTTTATTTAGTAATAAGCATTTAAACCTATTTTCCAGACGCACTCACGGTGGCTCTGTCTGTGACTTCCGACAAATTGCGTAGACAGTTTGATGTTCGTTAACGATTCGACTCAATTACTGCATCCGCTGCAGTCTGTATAATTATTCCCTGACATCTATTAGAGCATTCGTTATGAACGATAAGTATAATTTACACACAGTATTTCCGATTGTAATGGTCTCCAACGGAATGTAGTTAAAAAGTTTTATTTCAAACCTTCGTTTAAAAGTACACGGAGACGATACTGTTTGACAATTTATTTCAGTTTTGTCTATTGAAATAAGTTTGAAATTCTCCCAATCACGGTAACTACTGTTATGTTCATGTAAAACTCAAAACCTTCATTGGGTATTGATATAAGGACACCATTTGTCGTAATCGAGGCTAGATGAAGTATGAATGGGGCAGTAACATATATCATTCAACTGGTATGTCGTTATCGTATGTTTCATACTGTCCCAACACACTGCTGTATGCAATTACGTCGTTCTGACACAGATTATGGAGTCCTAAAACCCTAATGTGTGCAATTACGTCGTTCCAGTACGTATTAGGTAGTCATAAAACCCTGATGGGTGCAATTATGACGGTTCGGTACGTATCATATAGTCCCAAAACTCTGCTGTGTGCAATTAAGACGTTTCGGTACGCATTATATAGTCATATGGCCCTGACGTATGTAATTATGTCGTTCCGGTACGTATCATATAGTCCCAAAACCCTGCTGTTTGCAATTCTGTCATTCCGGAACAATTCATGAAGTCCCAAAACCCTGCTGTGTGCAACTACATCATTCCAGTACGTACATTATATTTTCACTTTGTTCATCATTAACTCTACATTGTCAAAATTGGGCAGCATTCCTCCATACCGCACTGTTTCATATTGCATGACACGCGTGTTCAAAAACACTAGTGTATGTTACGAACTAACTACTTTTATATTAAACAAACAATGTATTATATTTGTCTCTGGATAAAGTAAGCGAACTACGTGAGCCATTTCAAAATAGGGATAATAAAGTTGATGATGTGGAAGATTTCACTCAGTCAGAAAATAAACGTTCAACTAAGAAAATCATTTTCATCATTTAAGCGTCTATTTAGCAGAAATTATAACAACGATTCGCAAATAGAATGATTTAGACTATGAACAGTGGTCTCTAAAGTCTATTACAAAATTGCATCGAGAGGCACTTTAGGGTCAAGGGCTTTCCTATCTCTCTCTGAGACGTACCATTTTACAAAGCCAGCCTTAGCACCAAATTCAAAAAAAGCAACTAAAGAAGGCAAGTGTTGGTATAAAAGCAATAGCCAGTAAGCTAAAACTGTGATGAAGTCTTCTTTTCCTCTGGCGAAGTTAACTTACATCCCAGCTGCTTCGCAATTTTCTCAATTTTTCTTTTTTTGTGAAAATGTTGTGACTGATATCATAAGTAATACCGATCATGTAAATGAAGCCCCTCCCCAACAAAGACCATGCAAGTGATAGGGTAAAAATATATCATCTGTAGCTGAAGATAAATGTAGTTTATCTTTCTGCATTTTTTTTTTCGCCCGAATCAATTTAATTTTGGCTATTTTGTTCTAATTAAAACTACATGGTTTCCAAACACCTTTCTTTTCCACCTTCTGGAACAGTTGTCCCAAGGCTCAGTCATTAGCAATATGACTCTAAATTTAGATTTTATATAGACTAAAATGAGATTTCTTTTTTAAACGAATGGCTAAGCACACCATATGCTACCAAGTTATAAAGTCGCTGGACCATGCTATGTGCACATGAATACTGTTTTTGTGCATTTAACTACTCCTGTGTGCTTACTTTGAAATTTAACAGAAATTCCGTAACCTTGATTCTTGTTATATTCATTCTATTATTCAGCTGTTTTGGGGAGAAAAGCAAAATGAATGTATAATTAAAAGTTACGACATTTATATCGGAAAATATGTAGGACGTTAGGAAAATAGTGTAGCTCAGAAAGTAACGTTCACATTTTCCTATACATGTTCATTACCTATATGTATCATAACACTGCAGTATGCAATTACATTGTTCTCTTACATATCATACAGTCCCAAAACACATGTGTGTGCAGTTACGTCGTTCCCATACGTAGCATCCAGTCCTAAAACGTTGCTCTGTGCATTTATGTCATTCAGATGCATATCATACAGTCCCAACATACTGCTGTGTGCATTTGTGTCCTTCCGTTACGAAGCATTCAGTCCCAACATACTGCTGTGTGCATTTATGTCCTTCCGTTACGAAGCATTCAGTCCCAACACACTGCTGTGTGCATTTATGTCCTTCCGTTACGAAGCATTCACTCCCAACATACTGATGTGTGCATTTATGTGAATTTATGTCCTTCCGTTACGAAGCATTCAGTCCCAACACACTGCTGTGTGCATTTATGTCCTTTCGTTACTAATTATCCAGTCCTATAACACTGCTGTGTGCAGTTAATTCGTTCCCATACGTATCTTGACCTGATTTGTAGTAAAAATTATAAACATGAAATGTTTATTGTTTAAACATATTTTATTGTCACAACTGGATATAATGGGATTGGGCACAACTTAAATTATCCCTCTCCCTACATGACACAAGTATTGCAACACATTGAATATAACAACATAAGAATGAAAACTGATTGAAAAGAGAGAGATAGAGACAGACAGACAGAGAGAGAGTAATCACTATTTGAGTAAGTTATTTGAAATCGTTCAGTTTTGGTTCTATTGAAGAACAATTAAGAATCATTCCTTTAAGGATGCGCCGTAGGGTGGCGGTCAGTCAATCAGTCAGTCCTTTAAGGAATGCCAGATTTATTACAGAAAGCTAGATAATAATTTTATTAAAAGCTGTTCTGTCCTCATTCAGTTATTATATAGAACGTGTATGACAGGTATATTGTAAGCAATGATACTAGTCCCTGTGGTTCGAGATTGTTCCACAATGATACCCTATTTATTGCAATGTCCATACAAGAGTTAGTACGAGTGAAATCATTAAAATGAATCGAGTATTTCTTGATAAATATCAATGCCACAATTACATTTGGCTGCTTATAGAACATGTTTTGATTCGTATTTGTAATGTTTATTTTTTATGGCAAATCATCAAGAATATATGGAAGTATTTATCCAGTCCTTATCCGATAAAAGTTTCGAGAGAAATATTCCTGTTATGTTAAATGTAGTATATTGTATGAGACAATGTTTTTGTGTGCGAGCACGCCACATATCAAGGATTTAGATATAACTCACCGACACTTCGTCGTACCTAACAGCAACCCGCGTGCACATGTACGTCAACTGTAAAAGATGGCGGCTAAGTTTCAAATACGTTGTTTTAAGACAATGTTCCCAGAGCAGAGCTTGTATACAGCCTAATAGAAAGTTGTTATACAGTTGAAATAGTGATTGCAAGGTAGTCGTATCCAAGCAAATAAAATCGAAACAAACTTATGGATAGGTAGATATATTCAAGCAATTAAATTAACTTCTGCACATTTAACACTTGAAGCCATATATTGCTATCAACGTCTTGCAGCTCATATTTACTATTAATGGAATGTGTCAGGTCCTTGTATTCCCCACTGTCGTCTTGTATTAACTATTAATGGAATGTGTCACATACTTACATTCACCACTCACCTCTCATATTTCCTATTCATGGAATGTGTCTCGTCCTTACATTCCCCACCGACAACTCGTATTTACTATTCATCGAAACTGTCACGTTTTTACATTCCCCACTGACGTAACATATTTATTATTCATGGAATGTGTCACATCCTCGCATTCCCCACTGACATATCTTATTTACTATGCATGGAATGTGTCACGCTCTTATATTCCTCACTGACCACTCATATTTACATTGCATGGAATGTGTCAGGTTTTTCCCCATGACATCTCATATATGCTATTCAGGGAATGAGTCAATTATGAACGTTCCCCACCTACATATTATCTTGTCTATTTGTGGCACGGCTTCGTTGGCCTAAGTAGTTGGATCGTTCGCCACGGATGGTCGAGGTCGTTGACTCAAAGCACGACCGAGTCCTATCAAAGACTTATAAAAAGTCATACGTGTGGCTACCTCGCATGGCGTTCAGCATTAAAACATTAGTAGTAGGACTTGTTGGCGTGGTGTCAGAATAATGTGAATGGCTGGGACATCATGCTACATGTCTGCAACATGATGTCCCAGTACTAGACTTCATTGTAAGTGGTTAAAGGGCCACTTTAGCATCAATGGAAAACCCAGTCAAAAAGGTAATGGGCCACTTTGGCATCAAGGGGAATTTAACATGAAGTGAATAGTGAATTGAATATAGCGAGAATGGATTGGGCCACTTTAGCTTCAATAGGAAATTCAGTCAAAACCCCCTATAACAACAAGACAAAAGGTTGAGGTTTATTATAGGGACAGTAGGGGTGGGACTGGATAGGCATAGGGCACATACATACGTACGTGCGTACGTACATACATACATACATACATACATACATACATACATACATACATACATACATACATACATACATACATACATACATACATACATACATACATACATACATACATACATACATACATACATACATACATACATACATACATACATACATAAATCTATGACACATAAAATATAAAATCGAACAAAAAGGTTTTAGGAAAGAGAGAGTTAATTATTGTCGAGACAATAGAGTGGTCCTGAAAAAGGCCTTTGAGGTTCTTTTAATTTCTGTCATTCCTTCTCCTCGTCTTCCCAGGGACATACGTCTTCTTCTTCGTCTTCTTTTTCTCATCTTTCAATCCATTTTTATCTAAAATGTGTGGAAAATCATACAGAAAACCCAGTATATATTTATATCCCTAACCTGTGTGACTATCCTATTTAAAACCCCTAGTATCTACTTATAGCTACAACCTGTGGCAAAACCCGTCTTTATTTATAGTCTCAAACTTTCCAGCTTCAATGACGTCACTAGGGGAATAACAGCAACAGTGTTGCCAGTGGCTGACCTGAATACGCGCTTGAACATACTCGATGGTCTCCACACTGATCTCACCTTTCTGTGACCTTTTCACCCATCATACTACGGCTCATTTATGACGTTACCTTAGAGAAGGTAGTACTGTTGTCCTGGAAGAAAAAAAAAGGAAGACTTCCAAAACTAGGCATAAAAAGGAAGGTGTACAATTTCGAGACTTGATTACGACTACTGCAAAAAGGGACACAGACCGATAGTACATTGTGACTATCAACACCAAGTGAGAAAGTTGAATGCTAACAAAGAGTTGGAACAGAAATACAAAGACTTTAAATTTACTATGGTTTTTTTTAGATCAACCAGCGGACATCACACCTTTACGAGATGCCTTATGTGAACATATGTTAGATGTATCAACAAATACTGTTTGTTTAAAGATAGACTATAGGGAGAAAGTGTTTCAGAAGAAACTATACCCTTTACTTTGTCAAATTCATTCAGTAAATAAAGAAAACTTGAAGAAATATAAGCGATATTTAGAATTGACCCTTAACGTGGGTATAAAACTGGCTAACTTTGTCATGGACAATTAACAAGAGAACGTTCATGGATTGCCTGTGCAGTTGAGAGAACGCATTTACCAAGGGTTGGTTAAAATACACGTGAAATGAAAATAACAATTGCATCCGTTACGTCATATTCATTTGAACCACTGGTACCTAACTGCTATTGGTTCATATGAAAGCGTTCCAATGGTCAGACATTGTTCAACTGGACAAGGATCAGAAGCCTTTGGTTGCTGCTCATCGTAATTCTTACATGCTAGCAATACTTTAGCGAACTTAAGAGGAAACGTTATAGTGACCAATATATTTAACCGGACTAATCTTGCTTCAATAAGAAACGTCTGTTCGGCATGTGTCGAGTGAGTTAATGACTAAACATTTTGGATACGTCGACGGAGTAAGACCACTTCTGTGCAAAAAAATACATTTATGGCTACCGACAAATAAGAGGGTATAAATACTGACTAACATGACACGACCACTATCATTCGTGATAAAACAGGTTTCGTGGAAGGAAATCAATGACAGTATTCAATTGGTAGAGAATTACCAACACTTATTACGAAAACTGTCCGTTGAGTTGGGGCAACGTGTATTGTGTCTTAGTGATGACTTCCTTTCTGGGATTTCGTTTACCAGCCAATTTCTTGTGGACTCTTTACGAACATTACATACCACCCAGAACGTGAAATATATCTCTTTAAATATACACGAGAGATTCATTATGCTAAATGCCATGCGCTTAAATCTCATCTGGATACTTCTCGACCACTACGGGAAAACATGATTCGTCAACTTATAGGCACTGAAGATGTTTCCGACGATATGTGAGTAGCTTGTGACTTACACCATCACTGGAAAGATGTACGTGACTGGAAATGTTGTGGCTTCGAGGCTTGGACAAAAGTAGTGGTACACTATGCCTATGATTTGTTATCCTGACTTCAACTTTTCAGTAAAAAAGTAACTTTCAAACTTGTGTTAGTGACAGTGCCAGAGTAAGAACCTGTCACCGAAAACCCAAACCCTTCAGGACATGATCAGTAATGACATCCCCGAAAGACCATCTGGGTGGTTCTCTGTGTGACTGTACCAAGTGTAGAGACTCTAAGAACGTTACACAATGTCCCTAGGATAACACAACAACAATGTTGTACAGAGACTTGTTTATGATGTGTATTTAATCCATGTACGTAACCATCTTTCCTTGTGTTGTTCACATTTAAAGATTGCAATAAACGTGTCCTGAAAAAGTATGAAATATCTTATCTTGTCTCTCTTCGTGTCAAATGTGACATTCCCTGCACAATGGATACCTCTGCTTTCTCTACTCCTTCTTCTTCCACTTTAAAAGTCATCGACGAAAACTTAGATCGTGCAAGTTGTATATTTAGCATCCCTATAACATGTAAATTGCTGGACCCAGCGGTTCAGATAAAACCTAATTTGTTAAACGTTTGATGGAACTTAAATATCATTTAATTAATCGTCTACCTCAACAGATCATGTAGAGTTACGAAGAGTGGCAATACGAGTAGAGATTCCCACGAGAGAGTTAAGTCGATTGCATCGTGTTTGTGGAAGGCATTCCTGGCAAAGGCGACGGAATCATGTCTGACCCCAGTCAAGCCCATTTGGTCATCTTTGACGACATGTTAGGAGAAAATGAAGACAAAAATTAAACTGTGGAGTACGCGAAAAAGGCATCATCGTAATGCCAATGTCATTTACAATACATAAAATGTGTTTCAACAAAATATAGCTCATTGTACCATCAGTCTCAATGCTCATAATGTGGTCTTGTTTTAAGCCCTAAAGATGAATCACATGTGCAAGTGTTAGCCAAATAGTTAGGAACTCCTTGGCTGATTCATGCGTACGACTATGCCACACAATTCCAATATGCCTATTAACTCGTGGATTTAAAACTCACCCACCCACCCTCACCCCGATTATTTGCGATTTCGTACCCATTATTTGTTTCACCACATGTGCCAAGATGGAAAGCCTGTCGTGTACACGTCCCCGTTGGCTTAATGACAGCATCAACAAAAACGTCTATAAAAACATCGGTCACTTCGTGTCTGTCTCACACAGCGTCAACATGACGTCCCTTCAGTCTCATCTTCCCCACAAACATTGATTTGTGACTTGTACGGTATCAGTTGCGTTAAAGAATTCACAATTACGTGATCGTGTCTTAGAAGCTAGTCTTAAAAAGTCTTAAGATGGTTTACGGTGACAGCACGTCAATTGCTGCATGGCATTACTCATATTCAAACTCAAACCAAACGCTGTTTTGAGAGAAACAAAGTAGCTTTGACGCAACTGGCCGATCACTGCATCGCCACTTAAACTAAAAAGTATACCATTTGGATTATAGTGGGTTTCATCATTTACTCCTGTTAAAATGTGTTCCCTATGCCCCCAAAGTTCTCCTCAAGAACAAATCCACTACCCGACCCAGATATACCCTGAAGAAGAAAACAAAAAGAAGTGAGGTCAATACCCGGTCACAAGCACAGAAAAAGAAAAGTCCACGGAACACAGCTTCTGCCTGCAGGTGAGGCACTTCAGCCAGGACTCAACCGTGCATACCCAAGCTACTACCTGCAGCGAGGGTGACCAAGTTTCCGGTAGATTTAGGTTCTTCCACTACTCCAATGCTAGTAATTCCTGCCAAATACGATTTGACAAGCATGATTCCCCATTTGATTAAAAAATAGAAACACGCGTCTCCAAGATCTTCTCTGCAGCGGTGAAACCCTCCTGCTTTTTAGTTGCAGTGGCCGCTGCTAAGAAAGTACCTGCCCTACAAAATCAAAGTCCAAGAGCGATCAAACATGTTATATAGTTTACTGAATTTATCCAAGCAAGAACTGTCCCGATTTATTCCTTTCCGATCTCCTTCACGATGTGTGATTCCTGCCATTAAAATGATACGACTAGCCGACATTCAGTGGAGACTCATTACAGTATAAAATGACCTGAGGGCAAAAAAATAGGTACCAGCCATTTGATGTTCCTGAATTCCCGAAGATGACCCCTCGAAGAAGTGCACACCATTACCACCATCGTCGTTCTTCTCTCCAAAATAGTAAAGGAAAACGAATAGTAAATATAAGAAAACGCTTAGCCCAGCATCGACGTCATCCTCTGAAAAGACACACTCGTCCAAAAAAGAGAAAGAACTAAAGGGGAGGATTGTTTACGGATTTAGGGGAAAAGTCGTCGCATTTATACGAAGCGATAGTACAAAGCAGAGATAAAAGGTGTGTTCCGAGTCATCGTTGTCAGTGTAGTTTTGATTTTTGTCCCGGAACAAATATGCACACAAAGACGTGACCCTCAAGAAGCCACCCCTCCTTTACCCCAAATAAAAGAAAAGGAAAGGACTGCCTTCTTGTATAATCAAACATTGGAACGTATTATCTTTCCCGTACAAAGCCCCTTCACTAATACGAAAACAACTGATCCAAACCGTCTCCAAGGACGTCATCCATACCGAGTAAGAATGTTGTTTGAATGTCTTTGAATGAAGGATATTTTTGTCTAAATATCAGAAAGAATACGTAGACAAGCATCGACACGTTCTTCGTCAAAAGGTCCAAAGGAAAATACCCATTTGTCAAAAGCCAATGATTCTTGTTCTTTTTGAACATGTTGTTAGTACTTATGCTGAAAGGAGTATTGGGAACAACGGTTTTGGGACTAATGCATGGCGCAGCTTCACAAGGAATGGGTCAAGATAGAAAGAACCAAGAATATTAAAGGTGCCTCTGGGTTCCAAACATCTCAGTAGTGACCTTTGGTGTCCGATGGAAGGAAGAAAACTTGCTTTAGTGCCTTACCAACGATGGAAGGAATTCCAATATTGGCAAGAACAACGGACCCGGCATTCACCTCCCAATCCTCATTTTTCTTTACCAAAATGTCCAATCTACAACACAAATTGCAATCGTTAAAGAATATCAGCGATTTGTCCGTAGCTGTGTGTTTGTATACATGCTCGTACGTTTGAGTGTATTTGTGTGCGTGCGCGTACGTGTGTATATAATGGCCTTTGTCCCTATAAAATTCTCTTTATCCCTATCAAATTCATGTCAACTACCTACCTACAGTAGCACTTATTAAGTTCATCCACTGGCAACACTGTTGCCATTATTCCCCTAGTGTCATCTACATTAAATTCATTGAAGCTGGAAAGTTTGAGACTATAAATAAAGACATGGATTTTTCCACAGATTGTAGCTATAAATAAATACCAGGGATTTTAAATAGGATAGTCACACAAGTTGAGGCTATTATTATGTACTGGGTTTTCTGTAGGTTTCTTAACAAAATATGGCTAAAATTAGATAGAAGGATAAGATAAAGAAGATGACGAAGATGACAAATATCCCGGAGAAGATGAAGAGTTCGTGAAGAAGAAGTAATGACAGAAATCAGATGAATCTCAAATAATTTTTTCAGGGCCAATCCATTGCTTTAAAAAGTTATATTCTCTCTTGCCTTTAAAATGCTTTAGTCGATTTTATGTTTTACGTGTGATACATTTATGTATGAATGTATGTAAGTATGTATGTATGTATGTATGTATGTATGTATGTATGTATGTATGTATGTATGTATGTATGTATGTATGTATGTATGTATGTATGTATGTATGTATGTATGTATGTATGTATGTATGTATGTATGTATGTATGTATGTGTGTGTGTGTGTGTGTGTGTGTGTGTGTGTGTGTATGTATGTATGTATGTATGTATGTATGTATGTATGTATGTATGTATGTATGTATGTATGTATGTATGTATGTATGTATGTATGTATGTATGTATGTATGTATGTATGTATGTATGTATGTATGTATGTGTGTGTGTGTGTGTGTGTGTGTGTGTGTGTGTGTGTGTGTGTATGTATGTATGTATGTATGTATGTATGTATGTATGTATGTATGTATGTATGTATGTATGTATGTATGTATGTATGTATGTATGTATGTATGTATGTATGTATGTATGTATGTATGTATGTATGTATGTATGTATGTATGTATGTATGTATGTATGTATGTATGTATGTATGTATGCATGTATGTGTTTATGTATGTATATGTATGTGTGTGCATGTATGTATGCATGTATGTATGTATGTATGTATGTATGTATGTATGTATGTATGTATGTATGTATGTATGTATGTATGTATGTATGTATGTATGTATGTATGTATGTATGTATGTATGTATGTATGTATGTATGTATGTATGTATGTATGTATGTATGTATGTATGTGTGTGTGTGTATGTATGTATGTATGTATGTATGTATGTATGTATGTATGTATGTATGTATGTATGTATGTATGTATGTATGTATGTATGTATGTATGTATGTATGTATGTATGTATGTATGTATGTATGTATATTCCTATCCAATCCCACCCCTATTGTGCCTATATCAAAACTCAATTTTTTGTCTTGTCACGATAGTGGCCCAGTGTCAGTTTTTCACTGAATTTCCCATGGACTATAAAGTGGCCCAGCCCTTTGATGCTATGTTCAATTCCCTAATCACTTCATGTTAAATTTCCGCATGTTAAATTTCCCTTGACGTCATTGTGGCCCACGTCCTTTTTGACTGGGTTTTCCTTTGACGCTAAAGTGACTCCATTCACTACTGTTATTAATTGCCTCACTACAGGCATCGTAGCAACATGACTGAAACATTGTTAAAGCTATGTTAAAAATCTAAATCAAACACACACTCACACACACACACAAACACACACACACTAATTATGAGATGTGTCACGTCCTTACATTGACAGAAAATTAAAATTAAAATGGGAGCATTCCAAGAATTATTTATTGATATATTTGCAATTAAATTGTTAAACTTGGTTCCAACACAAATATCTGGAATGGTAGAAACTTCGTAAAACCAATGAGCATCATTGTTTCTTCCCTTCCCTTTAGTAGTTAATGTGAGAACTGAGTGGGAATTACTGTTGTCATTATGTTATGATTGTTGCTGTATCTGATACGCAAGAAACATGCGTTCTTCACCTAACTTCTATCAGTATAAACAATTCAATTCCAAACGTGTCAAAAATTCGTAGATATTTATAGAGACATTTAGTGTCACTATTTCACTTGTTGAAGACATATCCATGTTTGAATCGTCATTATTGTTTGAGAAGAAATTGCTCATATAAAAGTCATTATTGTTTGAGGAGAAACTGCTCATATAAAAGTCATTATTGTTTGAGGAGAATCTGCTCATATAAAAGTCATTATTGTTTTATAGAAACTGCTCACATAAAAGTCGTCATTATTGTTTTATAGAAACTGCTCACATAAAAGTCGTCATTATTGTTTTATAGAAACTGCTCACATGAAAGTCGTCATTATTGTTTTATAGAAACTGCTCACATAAGAGTCGTCATTATTGTTTTATAGAAACTGCTCACAAAAAGTCGTCATTATTGTTTTATAGAAACTGCTAAAAAAATGTCGTCATTCTTGTTTTATAGAAACTGCTCACATAAAAGTCGTCATTATTGTTTTATAGAAACTGCTCACATAAAAGTCGTCATTATTGTTTTATAGAAACTACTTAAGTAATGTCATTATCATTAGAGAGAAACTGCCAACAGAAAGTCATCATTTTAAAGGAGAAACTGTTCACGTAATATCGTCATTTTTAGTAGAAATTAATCAAATAAAGTCAATCTCATTATTTCAGGAGAATCTCCTCACATAAGGTCGTCAATATTATTTAAGGAGTAACTGCTCACACAATGTCGTAATTGTTATTGAGGGAAAATCTATTTACAGAGTCGTTATTATTTAAGGAGAAACTGTTCACACAAAGTCGTTCTTATTATTTGAAAAGAAACTGTACACAAAAGTGTTAACTATTATTTAAGGGGTAACTGTTCATACAAAGTCGTCATTTTTTAAAAAAGATATTGGGAAACTATTCACACAAAGTCGTCATTATTATTTAAGGGTTATTTGTTAATACAGTCGTCAGTAACATTTAAAGAGAAATTGATCACGCAATGTCGTTATTAATTGTTATTATTATTATTATTATTATTATTATTATTATTATTATTATTATTATTATTATTATTATTATTATTATTATTATTATTATTATTATTATTATTATTATTATTATTATTATTATTATTATTATTATTATTATTATCATCATCATTATTACATTATTATTATTTCACTGGAAACAGTTCACACAAAGTCGTAATTATTATTTCCAAGCATCATCATTATTACATTATTATTATTACACTGGAAACTGTTCACACAAAGTCGTAATTATTATTTCCAAGCATCATCATTATTACATTATTATTATTACACTGGAAACTGTTCACACAAAGTCGTAATTATTTTTTCCAAGCAACTGTTAACGATGCATAAAATTCGTTACTTAAATAAACGGGCTCTTTGATAGATTGGAATACAACAAAACCAATGATAGGGCAATGGATCAATGGATATATGTATGTAGTCCTCATTATTTCAATTATTATATTCAGACAGTGGTGAACAGCATATCTTTCACGTACAGAAGAGATCTCTTTGCTATTTGTAAAATCCTGTCAGGGGTAATGTGGTATCCACTTTTTAATCATCCATCCGTCTGTTATCTTTCAAACTTGTATTCCTAACTTTTGGATGAAAAGAAACAAAGCTTGCTAATTAATTCACTCATGTGATAACCCGTGCAAGAAGAGTGTAATTCTTGAAGTCATTTGACAAAATCCTTGTAGCAACGGTATACTTCTTTTTATCTCCTACCGTGGATACAATGGATTACTCTGGAGAAAGGCGAGGCTTTATATATAAGGAATCCAAATGAAAAAGCGTGCGTATTGCGAATCTTAAAATAGTGTGTTCTACTTATAAAGTTATCATAATTATTTGATATGAAATTGAATCGAGGAAGGAGATATCAAGATGTTCCCCTTTTCAGCCGACAGCAAAACAAATGACTCCTATTCAAGCAAGATGATACACTGACAGAGTAAAATGACTCCTGCCTAAGTATACATCATACACTGACAGCGTAAAATGACTCCTGCCTAAGTATACATGATACACTGACAGAGTAAAATGACTCCTGCCTAAGTATACATGATACACTGACAGCGTAAAATGACTCCTGCCTAAGTATACATCATACACTGACAGCGTAAAATGACTCCTGCCTAAGTATACATGATACACTGACAGAGTAAAATGACTCCTGCCTAAGTATACATGATACACTGACAGCGTAAAATGACTCCTGCCTAAGTATACATCATACACTGACAGAGTAAAATGACTCCTGCCTAAGTATACATCATACACTGACAGAGTAAAATGACTCCTGCCTAAGTATACATCATACACTGACAGAGTAAAATGACTCCTGCCTAAGTATACATGATACACTGACAGAGTAAAATGACTCCTGCCTAAGTATACATGATACACTGACAGAGTAAAATGACTCCTATTCAAGCAAGAATGATAAACCGACAGCGTAAAATGACTCCGGCCCAAGCATAAATCAAACAGACAACGTAAAATGACAACGGCCCAAGCAAGTATGATACACTAACAGCGTAAAATGACTCCTGCCCAAATAATAATAATCCACAGACAGTATAAAATGACTCCGGCCCCAGCAAGGACCATACACCAAAAGCAGAAAAATTTCCCTATTTGAGAATGAAACAATTTTCCTTTCAAATGTTAGCATTTCCGTGCAGGTCACACCTGTTAATAAACTGTGAAAACAGTTCATTTAATGCAAGCAATCAGACAGGACGATGGTAGTGAAGATCATGACAGGATTTTGCATGTAATTAAAACCGCTGACAAAGAAAGCAATCTTATTGCAAGCATGGCCACTTTCATAATAATATTTGTACTCTGAGTAATTGGAGTTATTTCTTAGCATTATATACAAGTTTTTGGCACTCCATTGAGTCCAAAATACAATTTTAAGAACCCATTGTATGGGTGGGGTGAACAGGGAGAGGGAAACAGAGGAAGGCGGCATAGTGACCAATATTTAGTGTCATGTTAAGAGGAATATCATAGAATTCCCACGGGCACAGACGTAGGATTCCCATAGACAAAGACATGTTTACTGGTCATTCCTGAAAATCAAGCCCATGGGAAACAATATGTTGTGTGGCAGTCGATGTTGTACAGGGACCATGAAGAGTATGGCCCCAGTGTTAACAAGCATTAAACTTTTCATGAAAAGAAACATGTTATTCAGTAAGAAATCTCATTGCCATCTTCAACCATGACACAGGCATTCGTCATGCAAAATGGAAACTCAGAGCTCCACCCTTAGACTTGTCAGAGGGACATCATCTTTCAGCAAGACCACAGCTACGTCTATTGTTTTTTGCGGTGTTAGGCATATAAATCCAAGCCCAGGGAATCATATCTGGATTTTGGAATAAAACCAATGCATTGAGAGCATGTGGAATGATTCAAAAAAATTGACAGAGGGCTTTTTGTGCTTAAAATTTGGTTACGTGTGAATTCGAAATATGCAGAGTTAGAATGTCATCTGGGTGGACTGGTCCATCTTCAACATTAGCATAACAATTATGCCCTTTTTGGACTAGTCTATCTTCAACATTAGCATAACAAATATGCCCTTTTTGGAAGAGTTCATCTTCGACAAGAGCATAACAAATATGGTCTTTTGGACTTGTCCATCTTCCACGTGAGTATGAAATATATAGCCTTTTCGGGCAAGTGCACGTGAACATACAAATAGGACTATTAGACTAGTTAATCTTCCATAGAAGCACAACAATTATGGCCTTTTAAGGATACCAAATTTGATATAATGTTTAAGGCCCAAAATTTGTAAAGCTTCACGGAGTACTTCAGCAGAAAGTAGGAATCATAGACGCGAAGATATAAATTAATAAAGCACGCCCGTACACCTAGATTCAGACACACCTGGAAGTCATGGAGTTTGATTGGTGTTACTTCGTTGCTTTGTCGCGTGTTTCATGCTCGTGACACAAACTCAGTTTACTTTATAGATTGATATACATGAATGCACATTTTATTAATTCATTTTACATCCCTGGCTATACAAAATCTGACAATGACAGAAGGGGGATCTACCCAATAATTACCATATTTACCATAATAATTTTGATATTTGACTGAGCAATGCCTACATGAACAATGTTCTGCATGTGATATCATTTTAATTAAATAATTGCTATACTTGCAACAGGCATAATTAAGTAAACATATGATAATGACCTGGTAAGTTAGAATGCACCCTGCATCATGCAAAAAAAACGAGAATTGATGTCCTGTATTTCTTATGATGACTTCTGTAATCAACGTTTATGCAGCTGGTTCTTAAACAGCATATGCTGTTGATGTTACACAGTCTAATCACAGTCTGATTAAATGCTGCTGGTGTTACACAGTCTAATCACAGTCTGATTAAATGCTGCTGATGTTACACAGTCTAATCACAGTCTGATTAAATGTTTTTCTATGCAAGGCAATAGTAAAACAATGTTTTAAGTTGTTTCGTTTTCTTTACATTCATATTCTATTTTATTACATTGTACCTTAATAGTCATTATCATACACATTAACAAATCTTTTCCACTTCACCTCAAGTACACCGATTAGTTTTGCTCTGCTTTTATATTCACATCTCTCGGTCTATTCATATTTGAATACATGTGCGCTACAATTAACATACATACATACGTACGTACGTACGTACGTACATACATACATACATACATACATACATACATACATACATACATACATACATACATACATACATACATACATACATACATATGAACTCTACTGGTCGATTTTGAGGCCCTGAAGTTGTGATGGCTCAAAGGTCAGCATTCTGGACAAGCTAACAAAAGGGTCTAGGTTTTGAATCCAACCATCGGACCAGTCAGCTGTTGGTATGTGTCCTTGGCCTAGTTACTTTTCTCCGATAGCATGCACTTAATGATTTATATCTACTGATGTGCTGTAAAACGGACGAGTAACAGCTGGCTCCATAACATCATATACTTATTGACTGTCTTCATGTCAACGTGGCATTAAATTTCTCGGTCTTGCCTTCGGTATATTTGTCATTTACTAGTTTAATACCCGCATCTCACTATTGGTTACAACTACCTCTTTCATTTTCTTACTGTTAAGGTCAATTCAGCTTGTGGCTTCTAAATGTATTTTTCATTAATTGGGCTTTATCCTCAAGTGTCTGTCATATCCGTGGATCTCACCCCTAAGGTTATGTAGCTCTATAGACAGCTCCTATACATCATATTTACGCATTGATATGGCCCACATTGTCTACAAGGCGGTAAGTCTGTCTATATTAGGTGACCGACAGAGTTTAATAAACAGTATCTCGCTCTCAATTTTATTAATCCTTCTACAGTGTCAAGTGTGTCATGATTCAGCTGCTTGTTCCTGTTTACTACATTTTTGTTGTTAACTTTCAGTCGCTTTCATTTGCAAAAAAAATAATATCGTTGTGCATTAGAGAATTCATTTAGAATTTATTAATATATTATTTCATATTTACGTTTGTATTTCGCATGAAAACATGCTTCCTATTTCCATAGCAATGTCAACGTCCTATTTCATCCTTCTCTTATACATTTAGAACATTTCTCCATGCTCAAATCATCAGGTGCTTGTGATAATTGTTGGGCATCTATGGTATTGTGATCAGGAGTTTTCGTAACCATACGTTGAACCAATCTGTAATGTGTGACTGGTTTGCGATTTAATTACAATTAATTGTAATAATTTTACATCACAAATAATTGTAATTTAATCATCTATTGGGTAACAAAAACAAAATGTAACCAATCTGTAATCAATTTACATTGTCATAAACGTAGTCTCATAACTTTAATTGATTGTAAAATCCTTCAAAACTGAATGATGAACAGGCATGCAGTTAAATTTGGATGTATTTTAGCAATTTGGAATTTTGTAAACAAATGCTACGACTTAAATTTAAACATTGGCCTAATTTCTTTTGTTTTATTTCGACTTGCTTTGAAGTTTAATAGGCCAGATAGCGATCATGATTATCAAAGGTTCCAGGCCAAGTATTCACGATATCGAAATTTGCTGATACAATAGGATAACCTGACACCCTATGCTCATCCAGTCTGGTATTGGGCTCCTCTAGTATTCTAAAGTATTAACCCGTCCTACTTGTGAAAATGAAGGAAAATAAAGGGAACAAATAAAATAGCACAGATTTGTAAGAGATCACAGCCTTTACATCATTCAATATTAAATCATTACCCATCTGATATCCTCTATTTATCTTGTATCCTTTGTAATAGATGTACACTGGCTGTCAGCACAGTCTTCTAGTCCAGGGGTTTTGAAACTGTGGTCCGCGGACTCCTTGGAATCCATCGCATGTTGCCGAGAAGTTCGCAAGCAAATTCCAAACATGAACAAAGATGGCACTTTTACAAGGTTTTCATTATTATCAACAACTATAAAAACAGCTGAGTACTGATCTGTCTATTCTCTATTGACTCTATTATATTATATGGTTATTACTTACTGATGGGTTACATGAAATAATGTCGATCTGCCAAATTTATTGGATAGGCTAATAGGGGTCCGTCATCTGACTACAACATGCTACGGGGTTTACAGATTCAAAAAGTTTGAACACCACTGCTCTAGTATAGTCCTCTAATATACACACCTTAGCACTGAATACGAAATAATTTGAAATAGTTGCATTTAAAAATAAAACCAAACTGAAGAATTTTTCGGGCTACTTTTCTTCTTATTCATTTTTTAATCACTGCTTCTGTCATTTGTCGGCATATCAATGTATATGGAGACACGGTCGCTAAACCAAATAACGTTAGCAATTAACTAACATTTCATAATGATCATTGATGAAATCACAGAAAGTTTCAAAACTGTTGCATAATAAACTGCAAAACTATAAACGAAAAGCGGTACCATCTTCATACAATCTAATTTGAGTTTAAAAAATATGCCTCTCGCGTCATAAGAGGACGTTTATTTTTCTGCTAGAAACTGTCGGGTCAGAGGAGAACAATGTATTTCATGCTGGAAATGTCCTGTCTCGTCACAGGAATATGACCTGTTTCATGCTGAAAACTTCCTGTGGCGTCATAGGAATATGACCTGTCTCATGCTGGAAACTTCCTGTGGCGTCACAAGAGTATGACCTGTTTCATGCTGGAAACTTCCCGCGGCGTCACATGAGTATGACTGTTTCATGCCAGAACATGTTTTGTTTTACATTCAGTATCAGGTATTATTACAAACTGTTAAATTGCGACAAATCAAAGCATATAAAACTAAGGAAGTACTGAAAATCGATTGATGACTGTTCGTTGTTTTGTACATCCTTCATCATTTACTCTTTCTGGCTTATCCTGTACTAATTAGAGCTCATGCTTATCATATTTCTGCATTGTTTATCATTTGTTGTTTAGCTCTTTTAGTATTTGGTGCTTGTTTGTGTTATTTAAAGATCTTACACAAACATTATCATTTCATCTTTGCTCGTTCATCGTCCATATAGCATTAGTTTACCTTGCTCTTTCGGTTATCATTTATCAATACATTTTATCAAACGACTCTCGAATTTCAGCTACAAAAATCTCTCCATTTCTGACCAGCTGGAATCTTTGTTCAATGGCGCAGTTATTCATAATATGATTTTAAATTTCAATTTTAGATAGCTCAAAATGGGATTTTTTAAAAAAAAATGAGTGAGTGCACAGTATGCTATGAAGTTCAAAGGTCGGTGGGCGGAGCTATATACACATGAATACTATTATTGTGTTTTGAAGGAGAATCTACGATTGTAAACATGTTTATTTTAGTTGTGAATTTTGGTTGTGAATTTTATAATTAAGTCTCTGGTAATAAAACAAAATTGAGCATATAATAAAGAGGTTACTGCTTTTGAATGGAAAAATATTATTCGTTCTTTCGGATGGATATACTGCACTCCCAATGTCATGCAGTATAGCAAAAACTTATTCATATTTATCCATACAAACGCAGTAACATATTGTTCGATTCATATCACGCTGAAGGATGTGCGAGAAGTTAATGTTGACAGATCAGAATTTAGCTTGATCACATTTAAAAGGACTTAGAGTAATGTAACTTTGCTTTGCAATGATTTTATAAAATTAATAGTACTGGTCATTATTATACACTCTCTTTTTCTCTGTTAACTTTACATTGTTAGAATCGTGCAATATTTATAGGTTACTGGATTTATATGAGAAAATATGAATGAGTTTTACGAATTGATTTACTGCACGACCTTGGGAGTGCAGTATAACCTTCCGACAAAACTAGTTCATATTTTCCCATACAAATACAGTAACCTTTTTATTATATGCTCATTTCTTATTCTTCCCAAGGCTTAAATATATAAGCAAAAATACACTGAAAGAATCAAAGTAACTAAATGTATGCCGTATTCCGAACTAAATACATAAGTGTTGATGGATCATTACACAACATTATTAATGAGCGCAAAACCCCGCCCAGATAAATATGAAGTTGGTCGCGCGCTAGACCTAAGTTTCGAAAGAAAATGGCGCTTGCTGTGCTTAAAGTTGAAATTTGGAGTAATATTTTTAATTAATACGCATTGAAACAACTTTCTTTTCCATTTGTTGTCGATTCAACGCAATCTTTTTATTAATGTATTGATATATGTACATAAAGTGACTTGCATCGGTTTCCAGCAGCTTCTACCAATTTAATGTTTTGAATTGTGTTCACATCGGCATGCGTGTTTCTATTATGTCATTGAATCATTCAGATCATAACGTGGGAAAATTATGAAGCTTTTCCATTGCAATTATCGAAAAGATGCTGTGAAATTTAATGTTTATTTCATTTTGAGTGCAGTAAGGAGGATGTAACTGCACTTGGAATATACTCGAAATTACAGTACAATTTCAAAATGTGTAATCAACCATGAGAACTGACATGGCTCATCTAATTCAGATTTACAGACCTACAGATTATAGACCTATTTTTGAGAAAATTCAAGATGTAAATTGTAAGTATATTTTTGGCCCAATTTTATTAACAGCTAAAGAAGACAATTTATGTGTATAACTTGCGTTTTAATGTGAGGAACCTCTATAGCGTCTATATATATATATATATATATATATATATATATATATATATATATATATATATATATATATATATATATATATATATATATATATATATAGTTAAATCTGAAACATTGTATCAAAAAAGTAAACGCGGAATGGGCCAAAGCAGTTTGTATGTGTCAGTCTATGAAACATTTGCTGGTATGTGGCCGTCCTTGAAATATCTGATTTAGTTCATTCATAACAAATTGTTTACGTTAGAAAATAGTTCCTTTGCACGTGGGATACGGTATCAATCTGTTCAATATCGGTGAATATTGCACGATTCTGACAATGTAAAGTTAATGGAGAAAAAAGATTAGCATATAATAATTTACTATACTGAAAACTCAATTTGAATTCACTTGCATGACACGTGTGCCTGAAGGAACTACTTTCTAAACAAACCATGTATACTCACTCAGTAGACGTTAAGGTTTGGTTTTTAGATTTGAAACTAGATCAACTAAACAGCTGTTTCGTGTGTTTAAAAGTAAACATGATAAATTTTATGTGTACATGTTAACTGAGTCACATATGAAAATTTAAAATAAGCAATCTAATGAACGTGATATTCACAATGTCCACAACAAACGTGAGGGACGCAGCATTGAAAATATCATTCGATCTTTAAACAGTTATTTAGGAGAAATGTTTGTAATATTTCTTTAATAAAATTGTTCAGGCTATGACTGGTAATATGTGGGGTATATAACAATAGCATAGAAAAGCATACTGAGGGAAAGGGCCATACGTACCATTTTCTTTGTGAAGTACTAAATTCATGGGGGATGGAGGAAATTGAAGTCTTGTTAGAAAAGTAACAGCCTCAGAGGCAATGAGACAAGACGACGAAGAATTCTAATTTCCGCTGGGTGAATATTGTTATACACCAAACTATTTGCGATTTTCCGCCTTAACTTTGTTGATACAATGCTTCGGATTGAAGTTAGCTATAGATACAATGATACTGAGTACAGGTCATAACATAAATGTGGTATCAGGCAAGTGACCATGAACAAATATATCTTCTTTAGCTGGTAATACAATGTGCAAAGATATACTTATATTTTTGGATCTTAAGTTTCGTCAGAATGTACTTTCTTCGTTCAGCAAATCCGAATTACATGAGCTAGGTGTATGTTATGGGTTATATAGTTTACTTCCCCATTTATCAAAATTGTACATTAATTCCCACTATGTTCCAAGCGCATTCTACTTACTTCACTCCAAATGTAATAAGTGTGAAATTCCTCAGTGCCTTTTTGATAACTACAATTGAAAGAGTTCATATTTTTTCCCAGATTATTATTCCTAACATTCAATTACAGAACGGAAACACACATGGAGATGATTCTAAATTTCAAGTTTAAGAACAGAAAGCGGAAATTGTTTTTGATAGTGTTGTGGAACGCGCGACTTAGTTCAAATTTTAATTGGTGGTTTCGTAAAGCAAAAAGAAATATAAATTTAACACTTACTCATATGGTCAGAAAACATAATGGAGAACGTCCACTCCCTGACACAATCCAAATGACCTGTGCCTCCATTTGAAATGAATAAACTTTAAATCCATAGGTAAGGTAATAATAGTCATGGTCAAATACTCATGTATACCATACCTTTCATGACTCTCGTCGCATGCAGGTTATTGAACCTCTCATCCAGAGAAACAATTACTCACCCCAGATAAAGTTGTACGCCTCCACTTTGAATATAAGTAACAAATAAATATAAGGCAAAACCAAGTCATTTCTTGCCTTATAATGGACGACATAGAAGTACTATGCGATGTCTTTACTTAATGAAAATCATAATACATATTAGAATTAATGAAGTTTAAGCAATAATAATGGCAGTTTATCAACACGTAACGTAAATTTACGTTTGGAAATGGTTTGATATAACCCTTTTCAAAAGGATGTCTATTACCATATACATTAGGCATTTTCATCATACAAAATAGATGTATTAAACTGGGATGGTATGCTTTTACGTATCTACCAGATCTAAAAGAAATTTAGTTTTCAGTTTTTTAAACCTAGGAGCGATTCATATTCATAAATGCAAACTTATGACAAGATTAAAAAGTCTGGTTCTCATGGCTCACTTGCAATACCTCACAGCCTACACTATTACATGCTCCATATATTTTATCATGAGACAGGACTCTGTATCGAAAAAAAATCATTACAAAGACAACTTTTTTCAAAAATAAGATTATATACCATTTTCAGAATTCAGAAATTAAAGAGTTAATCCAAGATCAATAAAATAATAATCAACAGAACAACAAGGTGATTGTTTTATGGTCAAAGCATCTTGGTGTAGTCACCAAGATTTGACATAAAACATGTACATAAGACATCAATGACTCAGAATATTGCACGCTCTCGACGTAAAACATGCATAAAGCTCGAAAACGGGCTCATTTTTAAATTATTTTGACATTCATCGACCATTGCACTGTTATAACTGTTCTGGAAATTTCTTTTATTTTGTCTTCTGTCATTTTCTGTTCAAATGAACATGACATAAAGAAATTGACTTGAGCTCAAATTTATAAACGTGTTTCAAGCATAGAGTTGGAATGTCCTAATGCTAAATTAATTTAGCGCCATCAGAACAGTGACACCAGCCATGCTTAATATAATATAAATTGCAATAATGCAAATACTTTACATTGCTATTTCGACCTAAGAAGATCTTACTGTTATCTAATTCAGTTAATATCAAGAATCTTATAGATCTATTAACTAAAATGCAAATTAATTCCGAAATATTAAAACTGGCAAAAAGGACAGCACATAAAAGTATGAGCTAACGTCTACGATCACGTTACCTAATCTAGTCAGATTGTGCGTTTCAGAACCAACGTTGTAACACTCAGAAATTCCTTATATTTACCTGCTATATGTTTACACTTTCCCCTGGTACATCATTTATTTTTCGAAACATTTCAAAATAACCTGTTAATCGGACATTCCTCATATATAGACTAGACAAAGTGGTTGTATATTAAAATAAAACAGAATTTTATGATTGATACACATAAAAGTGCTTGATTGATGAGAGTGTAACCTGTATAGGTACGTGCGCTGGTGGGCTCGCAGTGTTGACTGGTATTGAGATGAAGCGTCGTAACTCGTGGTGTTGTACAGAATTCGGGCATCAGTTTAACTGTATGATTTTTAATTGGCATAATCAGATAATTCCAATCTTATTTTTTATAAAGTGTCATTGGTTTTCCTGTGTCTGGCCGCCACAAATTTTGTATTCGGTGTAATACCCTTCGCTTCCATACAGGTGTTGAAACCAAGTTTTTTCCAAGATAGAATTCCGTGTATTTCACGTTCCTTTCTTTTATCTTTCCAGTCACTATTTTGAACAATATTTAACTCTCATTTGTCTTAAAGAAAAAAATAATCCATGAAAATGATAGATATAGCCTTACTAAATGGGACAAATGAAATTTACAACAAAAAAAATGCTTTTGAAATAATTTTAGATACCTACCTTTTTTTAATCAATCTATATTGTACTAGATAAATTATCATTGACAAGAAGGCATTACTCTAAAAATCTCTTGTGGCACTTGGATGGTTTGTGATCTTCGCAGTACTATATAAACTAGAGCTAAAATATAATGTTGACATAAGTTTCTCTTTATTTATAAAATATTTTTTAAAATATGACCACTTGAAACCTCTGGTAATTTCTTTTTTAAATTATATTTTCCCGTTCTATGCCAATATATACTGAATGAAAGTAAAAGGAATATGTATTCCCTAGAACTAGCGCTTCAAAACGGAACTAAAAACTAAAATTAGGGGTTATTATTTTTAACTTTAGCTCAGAAAAGTCTCTCTACTAAATACAGTTTGCAATGCTTAACATGAAACTATTCGAACACCTAGTTTCAAAGACCTACTGCATTGAACCACCGTAAACCAACCAGCCTTCAGGAGTCAGACAGTCTCAAATGGCAACCGACATGGCAGTAACAATATAGTCCTTCAAGCTATTTATTTCATTTGACATTTCACATTCATAACAATATCAATCATGTCTGTTCCGCATAGATCTTATATAAATGCATTTCTTTCATATTATATAATAAATACAATCCAAAATGAAATTTCCCCTTTAGTGGCCATAACCAAAAGATAAAATTATTTAATGTCTGATAACGTTTTGGTGCTTGCTCGTGCCCTGAAGGCTGTAATTTGAACCTCAGCTACAACTTCTTATTTATGTGCACAACACGACGAGCTGTGGGTTTTTTCCTTGCCGTATGAATCAGCATTCAATGTTTAAAAGCACGTTAGGAAATTGAAGAGCATTACGGAATGATACGACTCTAAAACTTTACGATGATTAGAGAAACAAAATTGTCACTCAGAAATTCATGTTATTCCTAGTATTGTGGCTCTTTTATATTTTGTTAAGAAATGGCGGTTGATGCATCGATTCTTCTTGACGCACAGTTGTCATCACCGACGTCAGATTCTATAATATATTCAAATAAAAGTCATGAGCAATAGAACACCTCCATTCAGGGTTTAATTAAATCATAAGGTATGCAATATAGCTTATAATGACATCAGTAGGTATGCCATTCAGGTGTAGTTACATTAATTTGGATAGCTTTGATGAAACACACGTAGATATCAGTAACATTATGTAAATACTTTCTAAACGAATAGAAACTTCCCCCACCTGGCCTCCCTCGGCAAGGACAATAATTGTCAGTAGTATGAGAAGATAATAATACATTTAAGCAACTCAGATGACTAGAATTCAACTGACAACATATATTAATTATTTTATTAATCAGTCCTGATAAAATTATTTGCCTTGACACTTTTTCAGCAATACGTTTGCTTTGGAAAAAAGGTTGTGAACGCTTGTGCAGGGAACATTAAAGTATTCCTTATAAATAAACAGTACGTTCTCCATGAAATACACATTCCTCATGAAATACTAATTCCACATGAAATACAACTGTATACACTTTGTCAATGTGATCATCTAAGTATTAAGTGCCATTTGGTATTTACTTTCTTTTGGAATGATGTTCTTGCTCTTAAATACTGCACTTCCAACTTCATGGCGTCTTTAAAATCGTCTGCCCCTCAGCGACCTCTCTAATTGTGTCAAAGTATCACCTGTAGACAAATCAGAGCTGTATGAAAGACTTGGCAAAGTCAATGGATGCTGAGTTTTATGAGAAAAAAAATCCCTCACTATGGCGACTGTATGTGCCAGTGTGTTGTCATAGAGTTTATGGATATATGAGTACTGGTCCCTTGATGGTGTCAGTACTTTTGACAATACTTTAGGGGCATTACAATATTCAGTGACACCATCAGAATCGGGACCAGGTACCAAACTGGCCAAGCCTTTTGCACAAAACAATACTGCGTATACAGTTTTCATGACAGACTGATTTCGACAAGCGATTTGTAGAGTCTGTTAATTTTCTCTGATCCAAACCTTTTTATTTTCTCATGAGTCAGGTTCAGAAAAGCAAGTCCATGTGTCATCAGCTGTGACAATCTCATTAAGATGTTTTTGACAGTTATTTTCATATTTGCAAGTAGATGTTTTGCGATTTCAACCCCAATTCTTTTTTATCACACGGTAAAAAAAGTGATTCATGATTCTTCACCATGTTAAAAAAGGGATGAGGTAAAGTCCCTTATAATAATAATAATAATAATAATAATAATAATAATAATAATAATAATAATAATAATAATAATAATAATAATAATAATAATAATAATAATAATAATATCTTACATTGTACAGATCATCATAAACAATTGCCCTTTTCACCGCATCCAGTTGCATCCTGCCAATCTCAAACAATAGCCTTCCAAAAATGCGCCATCTGCCATGGATTCTAGACCATCTTTAAAATGATGAAACCACCAATATGACATAAATACATCACTATCATATACTTATCTTGCTTTACATGCATATCTCTCCCTGTGTCCATGCATTGTCCGTTCAGAAGTAAATACTTTTCATAGCACTGTCTTTTGTCAATCGATCTGCATTCATATTACTGGAAGTACAAATAAACAAACCAAATAAACAACAACAACAAAAAGAAACCCTAAAACAACAATATAACATCAAATTGAGAAGGAGATATTCAGCAGTTTCAATTAACAATATTTTCAATATTATAGACATGTTTCATACATCAGGATACAAAACTCTGCTCTGTTGCAATACTTTAAAACATGTTTAGCAGTATAAGCCGCATCACTATTTGGGATCGTTTGAATTATATGCCAAAAATAAATATCAAAAGACTTTGTTATGTAAAAATCGATAGAAATACACCATGAATTATGAAATTAAAAATTTTATAAGTAAACACATACGAAATTTTCGTTATCTTTCTTTTACTAGGGCCATATTAAATATGAAACTATCCTTTAGATAGCTCCAGCTGAATGAAGAAGGAAATGGATACAAAAAGGAGTTGAGTCATTGAATAACACAGAACTGGATACTACAAAGAATGGAATCATGGAATAACACTGAAAGTCTAACACAGAACTAATTCAAATGAAATTTAGCAGTAAAGATATTGCACAAAAATACGAACTATACAAAGAAAATATTACACAGTTAAGCATATAAAGTGAATTAGTATATTAAGTCTGTAAGTAATCGAACAAAAATGTATGTAGGGTTTAACGGGAGATCAACACAATACTGGCTATATCCACACAGTACTAACTTATGTATTTTGATTGGTAGACGATAATGTTTATTTGTTTATACAAAAACGATATATATCTTATGACAAAAAAAAGTGAAAAAGGCCAACAAGAAATAGCACCTATTTATGGGTGAACATAGATTTATTTAAATATAAACGCCAACAAAGTATTCCTATGTAATGATGGCTGTATATATTACAGATTTTAATCATCAATAAATTAGCTAATAAGAATTATAACGCCGAGTTTTAAACAAACATCCATATATACTTTTTTCAGCATAGAAAAATATGCAACTGAAAATTTCTCATCCTTCAGATTTTGGATGATATGCTCGTATGATGAGTTTATTTTGATACAAAATACAGTACATTTTGATTCTTTAGTAAAATTCTGTCATTTTGAAATTTGTTTTGAAACTCTCTCATTATTAGCATATTTTGGGGAAAATGTCGAGAGAGGAATACTTGGTAAAATTCCTTCTTTGTACCGGAAATCAGGTGGCATAATTAAATATACAATGGATGAGCGTATATAACGGCTGAATATTAATGTTTAAAGAAAATGAGCTCTTTATCTTCAAACATTTTTTTTTACAATGAACAGCTATGTAAATGTGTCTCTTGAACAGTTTCACAGTAAAGTAGTCTTTCAAGCTAGAATGGTGTTGTGTTGGAATGCAACTACGTGCTTTAAAACTGAAAGTAATTTACCCTTTGTATTCTCAAGAAATGTTAATGATTATTGCAAAAATATTGTAAAAATTGATTGATCAAATTTAAAAGACGGCAATTATGCAAGTCAGAAAAACTCATTTGAGTTAGCCATGTAATTGAGTTATTTGACTTATAAATTTATTTTCACGAATTTTCGTTATTTTTGTTAGCCTTGAACGTTTCCACATTCATTTTACACCCAATCATTAACTATTTCAAAAAGAATCTATTCGTGCAAGAAGTCACATTCAATGAGATATTACACTTCCTTTATTATTGTCGATTGATGGACTGATTTCATGTCGAGTGCTTCCGAATGTTTGGGAATATATTAAACGTTGATCTGGAAAAGTAAATATGTAATATTAACCGGAAATAAGTGAATTTGTTTAAGTGCTTTCTGGAAATGGTTAAAAAGTTTGAAATAGGTTTTTATCACTCACCACATGATTTGTAATATCATTTAAATGGACTACAGTTCCGCATCCACAGCATAAGAAATATAAAACATAATAATAACATTACAGATGAAACTTTTAATACTAATTTCTAGCGCTGCATTTCTTAAATTTTCTCGATGGATAATATGTTGTCCAGGTGCGCTCTCGCTTTGATGTATATGATTCTAATATGACTTTCTCGTTATATTCTTCCTCAACCAAGAATTTTATGTTGCTATTCATCTTTTAATCGGTCAAAGTAAACAAATCACCTGTTTCCGGCTGTTAAACTAAACATATCACCTGATTGCGGCTGTTAAACTATACAAATCACCTGTTTCCGGCTGTTAAACTAAACAAGCCAACTGGTTCTGGCGGTTTTGCTAGCTTTGCTTTCTAAGAGCGAGAATTTGATTTTTTAGTGACACAAATGCAGCCTAACTTAAAATGTTTGTTTTCAAAAATAAAATACAAGAAAAGTTCAATCATGTTCCAGAATATTTTCATTCAGTATCACAACCGTACATCACAAGTTTATTGTGATGTGTCGAATTTTGAAAACTCTTAGAAGCTTTGGCTAAAGGGATTGTATCAAAGTAAACTTAACTAAAGTAGAAGGGCTAGAGATAGTTAGATGATTATTTTTATTTCATCTCTGAACGTCAAAGGGAAATTCTTTCCACCTGACGTAATATGACAGAGTCACCTGCTATGGTACAAGAGAATGACTTAAGGCCCTTTCCCAAAATCGACCGGGTAAAGAGCGGGAGCTGGCTATAGATGATTGTTCAAAGGAATGTTAATTACGGCATGATTAGTTGTTTAGTTGTCTGGTCAATCCAAAAATTCTACGGAACAGGTTTAGGAAACAGTCTATTGCGATTGGTTAATATGGATTTATGGGCGTAACTCTGTAAGAAATTAAAGGTTTTACTTTAGGAAAATTCTTCAGTCTTAAATCATTCGCGAGGAAAGTTAGGTGGACTCCGGATTCGTAACAAGTACGATTTCGTTATAGAGTAAGGGGCCAGATAGTTGTCTCAGTTAGGAGACGGACTATACGTGAGGTTCGTGGAAACGAATAAAGCAACGGCAAAAGGTACGCAATCTTAGTTTCCCGATTTTAATATGTTATTTCATTTGTTGATATATTTACAAATGTATTCTTGATATGATGTATGTATGTATGATTTCATTTAGCAGGATTTTAGTGAAATGCTAGACATGACATTTTATTCATTGATTTCCTAATTATCATTTCATTTGGAGAATTGGCAAGATTGAACGTAATTAAAATTTCATTAGATTAGTTGACAAGATTGCATGTAATTGAATCTTTAATACATAGGAGTGGTTAGGAATTTTCATGAATTAAGTTTAAGGAATGATGTTTAATGTTTCATTGTTTTATGGATTAACTCTGTTTAAAATGAGTATGACTTAATATTAAGTCTATATCTATATACTAGTTTGTAATATTTAATTGATCACTTAAGTGTATATCTATATGCTAGTTTGTAATATCTAATTGGTCGAGTAAACTATTTTAGAATAGTTAGATCTGAGGGTCTAAGCATATGTAACTTAAGACTGCTAGATTGGTAGAGTCAGCAAACAAGTGGGGGTTACATACGGGTTCATACGGCTGAGTTGAATTTAATTGACCATCCATAGCGTGACCCGAATTAAGGTCAGAACAAGCATCAACCGTTTATGTAAACATAACAATTAGCTAACAGAAGTTACTGCGGCAGAATTTATGCCTTTTGTTTTCTGAGCCGAATTAATGTAAAAATATAAATATACCTGGGAATGTGACCTATAGTCTATTGCGAGACATTTTATTTATTGAAGGAAACAGCTTTCCTGGATTCACATGAGGAATCCCTGAACAATCACAGGACGAAAACAAATTCTACGCAGAAATCTAAGTCCAGAGACGATTGTTAAATCAGAGTTCGACGGACAAGAGTCCAAGACCAAACAGCTAGTCAAAGATCGGCAGCGCAGGGACGAACGGAAGTTTTGATGTCCGCATAAAATAGGTGATGAAGTCTCTCATCGTTGCACTCAAAGGTCACATCTCATTGGCAATGAAGATAGTATATTAACGTTGAAAGTAATTTCACATTTAAAGAAATTTGTATTGTCTTTTTTATTTGAGTACATGTTAGTACCATTTTCCTTCTTTTTGTAACCAAGTCATTGATTTCTTTTCATTTTAAATTCTGTTGATAAACTGATTAAATTTTATATTTGTTCATTGAAAGGGGGCTCGTTGTGTTATTTCTTCAATATACTTGTTCAGTGATCTGCATTTTGCTTTCTATCTATCCACACTGGGTAAATTACACCGCGGAGGTCATTCCCTAGCAACGAACCGTAGTGAAAGAGGTTGTTGTGTTTTGCACGCTGCCAATTTGTCACATTTATGTTTATTTAGGACAATGCTGTAGCACGATGGATTATTTGTTGGGATTTTTCAAACTCTGACCTAATTAATAGTTAACATTATGTCCAGTCATATAGTACCGTTATGATTGTATTAGACGGACACGAACATCTATGTGTCTTTTCTTCTCCGCAATGTTCAATTGTTTCTTTAATTTCTTGAAAAGTAAAAAAAAACTTTGAAAGATAATAAATATAAACATGTATGTGTAGTGTTTAACAACACGTCTGAATGGCTATTCTGTCCAATTAAAAGATAACTTCTTAAATGAAAATTTAATGAATTGCAGAACAAAAGAAAATGAAGGAAGCCAAACCCTTCTGAAAAATTTGTGATCTATAGTAAATTCAATATTTGAGATAAAATGCAAAGTTTTTAAAACTCAGAAAATGGTATATACAAAAATAATTATAAATAATTCATCAATAGAGAGAGTAATATTTTTATTTAGACCGTATACCTTCCAAAGTTTCAAACATTTATCAAGCGATAAATCGTTTCAGTGGAGTTTCAAGATGAGTTCAGCTGTCAATACTTTAATTAAATTGGAGACAGTAACATGTAAAAAATTAGAGATGTTGCCATAGGGTGTTACAACATGAAGGTACAATATACGACAGTAACATGCAACAGACTGGAGATGTTACCATACGGTGTTGCAACATGAACGTAACCTATACGAAAATCTTCTTGCAATAAATTTTCTCTTCATAACATGATCATTGTTAGCTAACCTTTTTTTGTTTGTCAAAGATTAAAATGTGCTTAGAGAGGTTTTAATAATTGCGATGGTGTTTAATGTTGGGAATACGCAGTCGTTGCAAGACTGACTTTAGCTGCATCTATATGAGACTAATACTTACGCGCCTAAATTGGACTTCATTTGGTTTCCGTTTGTACATGTTTTCGCATTTTAGATATTAAATCCTTACATTTTCTATCTTAATTTCTTGCTCTCAGATCTCAACCTTTGTAGGTTTGTTTTAATTTGGTCAGTATTTCACATATTTCTCAGTTTACTCCAGGCATTTCACAGTTATTAATCATAGCAAGAAACAAACGTAACATGCTACTTCGGTCATTTTACTAAGTGATCGGGCATTTTAAACAGACTGTAACGCTTCCTGTTCTAATATATGATTGTGACATTGGCGGCGTGCAAAAACAAAAACACATCAACCTCTTTCACTACGGTTCGTTGCTAGGGAATGACCTCCGCGGTGTAATTTACCCAGTGTGGATAGATAGAAAGCAAAATGCAGATCACTGAACAAGTATATTCAAGAAATAAACACGAAGAGCCCCCTTTCAATGAACAAACATAAATTTAATCAGTTATCAACAGAATTTAAAATGAAAAGAAATCAATGACTTAGTTACAAAAGAAGGAAAAATGGTACTAACATGTACTCAAATAAAAAGACAATACAAATTTCTTTAAATGTAAAATTACTTTCAACGTCAAATTGCTATCCTCATTGCCAATGAGATGTGACTTTTGAGTGTAATGATGAGAGACTTCATCACCTAATTTATACAGACATCAGGACTTCCGTTCGTCCCTGCTCTGTCGATCTTTGTCTAGCTTTTTCGTCTTGGACTCTTGTCCGTCGAACTCTGATTTAACAATCGTCTCTGGACTTAGATTTCTGCGTAGAATTTGTTTTCGTCCTGTGATTGTTCTGGGATTCCTCATGTGAATCCAGGAAAGCTGTTTCCTTCAATAAATAAAAATGTCTCGCAATAGACAATAGGTCATATTCCCAAGTATATCTATATTTTACATAAATTCGGCTCAGAAAACAAAAGGCATAAATTCTGCCGCAGTAACTTCTGTTAGCTAACTGTTATGTTTACATAAACAGTCAATGCTTGTCCTGACCTTAATTCGGGTCACGCTAGGGATGGTCAATTAAATTCAGCTCAGCCATATGAACCCGTATGTAACCCCCACTCGACTGCTGACTCTACCAATCTAGCAGTCTTAAGTTACATATGCTTAGACCCTCAGATCTAACTATTCTAAAATAGTTTACTCGACCAATTAGATATTACAAACCAGCATATAGATATACACTTAAGTGATCAATTAAATATTACAAATTAGTATTTAGATATAGATTTAATATTAAGTCATACTCATTTTAGACAGAGTTAATCCATAAAACTATGAAATATTACCCATCATTCCTTAAATTTAATTCATTTAAATTCCTAATCACTCCTATGTATTCAAGATTCAATTAGATACAATCTTTTCAACTATTCTAATGAAATTTTAATTACATTCAATCTTGCCAATTCTCCAAATGAATTGATAATTAGGAAATGAAAGAATAAAATGTCATGTCTAGCATTTCACTAAAATCCTGAAAAATGAAATAATACATACATACATCATATCAAGAATACATTTGCAAAATAGATCAACAAATGAAATAACATATTAAAATTGGGAAACTAAAATTGCGTACCTTTTGCCGTTTCTTTATGTTTCCACGAACCTCACGTATAGTCCGTCTCCTAACTGAGAGAACTATCCGGCCCCTTACTCAATAACGAAAACGTACTTTCTACGAATTTCGGAGTCATACTAACTTTCCTTGCGAAAGATCGAAGACGACTAAAGAATTTCCCTAAAGTAAAACCTTTAATTTCTTACAGAGTTACGCCCATAAATCCATATTAACCAATCGGAATAGACAGTTTCCTAAACCTGTTCGTAGAATGTTTGGATTGACAAGAAAACTAAACAACTAATCATGCCGTAATTAATCATTTCCTTTGAGCTATCATCTATAGCCAGATGCCGCCTTTACCCTGCCGATTCTGGGGAAAGGTCTTATGTCATTCTCTTGTACCATAGCATCTGACTCGGTCGTGTTACGTCAGCTAGAACGAATTCCCTTTTGACATTCAGAGATGAAATAAAATAATCATCTATCTCTAGCCCTTTCTACTTTAATTAAGTTGACTTTGATACTATTCCTTTAAACAAAGCTTCTAAGAGTTTTCAAAATTCGACATATCACAATGATCGTGACTTTAACTGCTTTTTTATAATGGTAAAATATATAACTCGTCTTTACACCTACATATTTAATTCTTGACATGGAAATTTAACGTTAAAAGTTATTCCAACCTGATGTTAGTTTAAAAATAATTTCAGAAAATGCGAGTAATTTCAACCAACCATAACCACCTTTAAAAATGAAAATATTTTGTCAAACAAATACATTAAGAGCATAGATAAGGCAAACGCATAAGACCTCTGTGATGTAGAACACTGTATGCTTGATTTAAAACAATGCATATAAAAACAGACTCAAAATATAATTATTTGTAATACTCTGTACTCTGAAGAGACTTACAACTGCACTGGGAATTTCTTTATGCTTACTTATCGCCTTACATACTGAATTCCAATATACAAACTGCTATTTAATTGACTTTATAAATATAATCCAAATACATATTTCAAAAGCAGATTTTGAATACCTGATACTACATTTGTTTCTATTAAAAGCAATGGCATTAGTATTGGGCACAGCACTGCGTGTTCTCCGTGAGTAGATCTTCCTAGCTTCAAAATGAAATAATAACCAAGTTTGACTGAAGAATAATTAAATTTAGAAAAACGTGACTTACCTTCTGCTAATGAGTAAACTTCCTATATATCGATCACGTGTTTTAAATCATTGGCGGAGCGTTATAATTCTCTCTCTCTCTCTCTCTCTCTCTCTCTCTCTCTCTCTCTCTCTCTCTCTCTCTCTCTCTCTCTCTCTCTCTCTCTCTCTCTCTCTCTCTCTCTCTCTCTCTCTGAAATATAGAAACGTATTGGTGAACTATTTTACAGACTTATTCTTTTTGATATTTGTACAGATGAGAAATGAATCGTTGCGAAAATACAAGTGTCTCATCATGCCATACAACTTTTGACCAGCCAGAAAAAAGACAACTATTAGGAAGACATATTAATCAAGGAAATGATCCTACAATATCTTGACTTGACTGAGGGAGAAAATAACTTTTGTATAATTTATTAAATATACATGAGGGAACTTTGACGACCAAATAAATATGATTTATATCAATATGCTTTGTAGATCACTGAGCGTTAAAAATCTCCAATATCTCTCTCTCTCTCTCTCTCTCTCTCTCTCTCTCTCTCTCTCTCTCTCTCTCTCTCTCTCTCTCTCTCTCTCTCTCTCTCTCTCTCTCTCTCTCTCTCTCTCTCTCTCTCTCTCTCGCTTTCAAAATAATGGTACATTTATCTGAATCTTATCCAACATTTCCCTAGCTGTATCGTTCCAGTTTTGGGACTGGTCTCAGCGGAATGATTGATCGGAAATTTCATCCGATTGATGACAACATATACATGTAATTGAAATTGAATTCAATTAGGTTCTCAGTATACGTGAAAGTATACATAGATTAACACTGGTGCAAGATTTGACATCACACTAGTGCAATAATGGCCTTCACACTGATCCAATATTTGACTTTACACTAGAGCAATATTTGCCCCCACGCTGTTGCAGTGTTTTACTATACACTGGGGAAATATTTGACGTCATAATCAAGCCTAAGGAACCCCGGCCGAGTCATAACAAAGACCTTATAAAAATGGTACTAACAGCTGTCTAACTAGGCGCTCAGCATTAAGAAGTTAGTGTTAGGACTGGTCGACCTGATGTCAGGATAATGTTACTGGGTGGGACGGCATACTAGATGTCTGCGGCATGATGCTCCAGTTCTAGACATCACAATAAACCGCCACACAGCAGACATCGTAGCGATATGACTACAAAATTGTTAAAGCTACGTTAAAAATCCAAATCACACACACAGACACACACAAACGTAAGCTACTTTCGCGTCAAAAGCAACGAAGATTGGTGCGCCTCATTGGTTTCAGAGTCAAGGATGTTAAAGGGTCTGTATATGAAGGTGGCCTTTATTTGGAGAATGTGTTAGGACATAATTTAGTAGGAATGCACATATTTTTAACTTTATTTAGTTGTATTGCAGTCATTTTAGGTAACTTTCAATGATACAAATAATGTAAAAATTATCAAAAACTGAATTCCATTATTCCGATTTCATGTCCAAAGTCGAATAAAGATTATAGTCTGGTCCCCTGCTTAGTATGCTCCCTTAGTATAGCGGAGTGCATCGCAGGGAGCATACTAAGCAGGGGACCAGACTATAAAGATTAAAGAATCTTCGACAACAATGCACTGTACCGTGACACAAACAGTGCCAGATTACCCAATAGACAGAGTAGGCACCGGCCTAAGGGCTCCACACCTTTTAGGGGCCCCGATACAAAGGTTCAAACTAATATTGAATTGATTTGATCTTGACGTATTAGTAGATACAATTTGTGAAGAGGGTGGCGAGATTTCGAATGCCTAGTGGCCTCTACAGGGTTTCATCCGGCACTGGACAAACACAAGTGTTGTTGTTGTTGTTGTTGTTGTTGTTGTTGGGCTTAACGCCATTTTTCAGCACACGATAGACTATTCATGGCGGCCAGTATTAATGGTGGAGGAAGAAACCGGGAAATCACCGGAAAGAACCAGCGACCTATGAGAAGCTACTGGCAAGCTTTCTCACATATCCACATTACCCGAATCCTAGACTCGAACACACGCAGACAGAGGTGAGATGGCAGTGATCCGTAACGGACAGCGCTTTAGACCACTCGGCCACTCGGGGCCCCCAAACACAAGAGTAACAAAGCTGTCACGACACTTTCCTTTTATTTCCTTCTCTCTATTTTGAAAAGTTATAATTAGAATATTCCATTTTTAATTTGAAAATTTAAAAATTTACGTTAAAATCAGATGATAATTTTTTACAAACACAATTTCAAATGCGTAAACTCAAATATTAAATAATATTAAAATAAAAGTTTATGTATGTGAAATTTTTGTCTCGCCTTTTGTGAAGAAGCGTTTCATATTTTCAAAAGAGAACATGAACAACAGAAGCCATTTTCATATGGCTGGAAGAAGATAGTCAATCCATATCAAACAAGTTAGCTAGAATCACTTAAAAATATAATTTGCAAATGTTCCCAAGTGCACACGTAAAAGCTACAGGATAAACTTGCACTTCCATATGTTTTCTCACAGTTAGAATGCTTTCTTTAAATGCGATTAATTCCAAACATTTATATTCAACCACTTTCTTTCTGCTTGTTTTCCAACATTTCAACGTGGTCGCATTTATTTTTCTTCTCAATAATATCAGTGTACACCAAGCCAATTTGCTGTTTAGTGTCCATGCTAATAAAATAAGAAACATAAAAGAGTGAAAGAGTGAAAGACAACAAGCTTTATAGAATTTAACAAATAATTTATACCTAAAACACAAAGTGAATATGAGGTAAAAGAACTTACGGTATTGTGAATTAAATTCCTAATTAATCCAAGAATTAAAGACACGAGTCTTACTAATTTATACTCCTCAATACAACCTACTAAAAGTTCAGAAATAATTCCCAAATTGAAGTATATGGCGTGTCTATGCTAGCTATTAAAGTGTTGATGTGTCAACAGTCTTTTATTGAATCGCAGAAATATAATTCCAGGTTTTAATATACTATATATCCCAGTGAATGTCTCTATCCAAACATTTTATCAGAAAACGTTTGTATTTCCAGAGAAAATAATCACTTAAAATCAATATTTTGAAGGGAAAAAGATTCTGTACAACTGGTCACAATATAAACAACTTGAAAGTGCTAGATGTTCAAGCACGAATGAAAAATTCCTCATAATTACTAGGATATATAGTTCTCTATATGACTTCAGATCACAATTAACATTTTCTAAACAAAAATCATTACCTAATGGAAAATAACTTTCTAGAATGAACTTGATGTTTACAAAACAATACTCTGGATTGGGTATAATTCAGAAAATTCCAAAACCCCTACGCAAATAAAGATATTAACTTATATTAATAATGCTGCTGATATTAAGTACATGCACAGAGAGAATAATTTAGCTATGCATTTCTAGTTTACATAAAACAAATAAGTCAATCATGTCAAGCAGAAATTAATTCACTTTCAGACAAGGTCAATTCCAGCATACAATGTTATTTTACAATATAATGTAATGAATTTTAAAAAATTAAAACTAACAAAGAAAAATTAAATTGAATATACATAACAATGCATAGAATGTATAACTAATCATACAAGGATATTTGTTAACACAGTCTTGTAAATTAGCCAATCATTTAATATGCATTTAATCATGCGTTGCTCTTGAAGGTTAGATTAGGAGGGATTTTTCTTGAGCTCTGTATGTCCTGATAAACCAAATTTGTTGTTCACATTGACCTTAGTCCTGACAAAATCCATGTTTGGAAGAAATGCTGCTACATCATAGATATGTTGCAACCGTTTGGATTCCGTGAATAAAATCTTATCCCTGATTTTATTGTCAATGGGACAATGCTATGAAACAGTTTATGGATATGCCCCTTTTTAATCTCTTTGCATTTTCACATATGCTATTATGTGGATTAATCCGAGTAAAATAAATTAGGTATGTCTTGTTGGTGAGAAATATTAAAATCTTGAACAAATTAACTGGTGCAAATCCACCATTTTAAATCTAATGAAAATATGCTGGTGATAAATCATTTTTTACCTTCATTTAAAATCGTAAACAAAAATCAAACAATCTAATAATGATGCAGAACCATTATCTGGATTATAAATAATTGTTTATATCTAGTCAAATATTACTGCCCTTGTGTCCGACCTTTCAAAAGAAACTCGAAAAATGTTATTGGTTTTAGCTGTGTTTGGAATATAACTGATAAAAAAGTTTATACCCAGTGATGATTAAAAAAATGTAGGAAAGTTAAGTGGGTTGAAGCCTATAAATAAAAAATCTACGTGAAATTTAAAGTTATAATATAGTAACTGAGATATCATCGGGAAGACTATTGTATCATTAACTTTGTCGAATCATGAAGAGACAGTACGAATATAATTCCTGTTTTCAGCAAGGCTACATAGTTGAAGATGGTTCAAACAGTAAAAGTGAAGAAAGTATGTACTACCTCATTTTGTGAACTGGATGCCAATATCCGTGCTATTATATAGTTTTAAAAAAGACATATATTAGACAAGCCTTTTGCTGATTCTGTAACATACGTGGGCGTTGACATTTTTGCATGCACGAGGCGGTGTATAGATTGTAAGTGACTTCACGACAATCCCACAATCTGCTGCCACAGAAAACATATGTTTTCATTTCCGCTACATTAGATGTTTTATAAAAGTCTGTAAGACGAAGGAAAGTACAATTTTGATGCTACTTTTGTCTCAGAGATTTTCCGGTTCTAAATTGGTTTTGAATTGCTGCAAAATAGGCAATAAAATAGGCAATACTACTTGGTTATACTGTGCTGATTAATGTTTCAACTTGTAGTGAAGGGCATATAGGAATCAGGTTTGAATGGGAAGCTCATGCGAGTAAGAGAAGGATTCTAACTTCAATTATTATATTACAGATAGTAATAAAAATGATGACAAATCACATGAAATAAATATATTATTGTTACTCATATTGTCCAAGCATGAAGAAGGGTTCATGAATACAAAGGTATTTAGTTGCTGCTGCTAAGTACGATTAGCTTTCTTGTCTTATGTATCAAATGACGCAAATTTACCAATCGTAAATCTTATTATTGGTAAAACTTTGTAATTATAATAGCAATAAAGAACATTACAAGAAGACTCAAGAAAACACGCTTGTATCGCAAGAGCTAAATAACTAGATAAACTGCTACATCAGCTCAGAATTCAATTAATTCCTTTCCACCTAACATGTGGCTTCTTCTATTTTCGAATGTGTACTTGTTAACATTATCTGTCAAATGAAACATGGTACTGGTTGCATTCAGTCTTAGAAATACGTCCACACTATTTAACAACTACTTGTGTTGAAGCAACATATTCAAGTATAAAATATCCATCATTTCTAAACTACGTCTTTGCTTTATTTTTCATTTTCGCTAGCGTACATTCCAATATTTGATAACCGTCATCTATTGTTAACAATAAGACGTTGAAGCTGAACAATGTTTCCACATCTCCGAGGCATACAGATTTTGCTTCTTTTCGTACGCTGAGTTATTTTTTTGGAAGCTCATATATGCTAAGAGTCAATGCTGCAACTACCCATTTGTTCTTCATGTACGAATTCACTTCTCTGATCAATGTATGCATGACATTCCTAAATAGAGCTCATATGGCATCGGCTCCTGGATTTATTTTATCCATTATTAAAACTTTTAGGTTCAAGTAACTGTTATTCACATAGGTGTGAACGTTCATATTGTCCCTTGATATGAAATTCGATATTAAATGAGGTGGCAAAAGACGACACGTGATAGAAATTTTACAAACTTGGATTCTTGCATCATCATCGTCTATGGCATGGTAAATACACCGAGCTCTGACCTGAAATATTTGATAGAATTTTATATTATCATACATTTTTGTTGTTGTTTTAGTAAACAAAAATATCAATTTCTTACAGCAAATTGTTTTATTCTTCTTTTTGGCCTACTTGTGAGATGATTTGAAGAGTTTTCGACGCGTTTTCTACTTTCGTGTTTTGGCGTATAGGATAAATTAATGCTTTCGACAGTAGTGGGAAGCGATTGTATAGCTGCGTTTGGGATATACAAGAGTTCGTTTCCAGTCTGAATCAAAACAATTTCCAGACTTGCATTAGAGCTTGCTTAAGTTTTGGTTGGAAAATGGGTACGTTTTAAGGACAATTTTTTCATTACAAAAACGTGGTATTATTTAACATATGCAATCCTTTAGTGAAAATAGGTGTTACTGCACATAAAGCTGATTTTAACATATCTCCCAAACCATGTCTTCGTTGTTGAATTACTTCTAGGTAGAGAGGCAACGTTAGTGTAATTCCTGTGAATAATTTAATAAATAAATCCTCTTGAATTAAAATCTGAACAAAGAGTAAGACTGATTCCACTTGTATGTTAAGAGGAATTAAAATGTTTAAGTAAATCGCATTAATTAAAAAGCTAAGGCACACTAGCAAAGCAAGAAGAAGGTCATCTTCCTACCAAATTCATAAAACTGTTTATAAAACGTTCTTAATTTCTAAAGAAAAAAGGCCTTATACATAGCATCTGTAAATTTGTTTACCTCCAATTCTTTATGATCTTAATGTGTAATCTAAAATCATAGATAAATATTAGCTATGTAATATGTTGTTTACATAAGAACAAGACTTTAGTCAGGAAGGCCATAAAATTCCATTAATGGCTAAGGTCAGTCACACAGTTTTAGAATGCATAACATATAATAAGAATACGACTGTTGGGTAAAATAGCCAATTACTGTTGATCCCCTTGCTGCCAACTAAATGTTTAATAGCTGTTTCAATGACACAATACAGCACATCGATCAGACTGAAAAAGATGATCTGACTTTCAGAAACAAGTTCCCCACACTATGCCTGTATGGGTCGTTATGCTTGATGTTTTTAGAGAGATGAACGCGGCAAAGATGACTTATGAAACTGCAATTCAAGAACTGAAAAGGAGTGGGTGTCATTTTCAGCAAAACATAACTGTTTGGAGTCGCTTTCAGTGCTGGATTTAATTTGCAATACAACTAACGTTTATTCAGAACTTTAATCATTAGGACTTAAATATTCCAGGATTAAATGGAATTTAATTCGCAACACGGTAAGTTCATATTAAATTTTTCACATTGTATTCTAAGGAAAAATATTATTTATTAAATTTTACAAAGCCTTTTCTTTCCCAGTCTTTTCTGTTACTTATTATGACCACAGAGTATTAATACAATATACATTCTTTCGAAGTGGTTTATTGGAAACATTTCCTCACACTAGCTTTCGTTTCAGAATATTCAGCAGCGATAAAATCATTTCTTAAATTCTCTCTGAAGAGCTTGGCTAGACAATCCGATGTTTGTATAATTGTCGCCGTAGACTGTATCAGCGTTATTTAAAGACAAGTTTTGAACATCATACTAACTCTGAACTTGTTTTTGAAGTCAAAAGAACTAATTGCGTGTGTGTGTGAATTTGGAAACACGCCGATGATATAAAACAAATTAAAATATCCGCCAAATCTGCTTGCTATCGATGACTGATTCCTATTAATTTACTTCTGGAATATTTTCGTCCAACGGATTTGTAAAACATAAACCAGTGTTTCGTTTTGTCTGCATAATAAAATATTTGAATTCCACAGAAGTATGAACAGGATTGTAATAAAAAAATGGCTAAAGTGTTTACGTACAATTGCTGATGGTATACAATAAGTTAACCAATTTATGTTGCAGTTCATGTTGCATTTACGATATTTTGTTTCATTTTTTTCTCGACATTTTTGAGGAGCAAAAGCTTGTTCATGAACAGGATAGTTGGTTACTGCCTGATCTCTTTTTTACTGGCTAGGGTGTGGGCACTAATATTTATCCAATCAGTTCTTTCCTTAGGGTGTCAATGGTGATATATCTTTAAGTAATGTTTGAAGTTCCTCGTGTACTTATTATTTTATCTGCCAAACTCTGTGTAATCTTGGTAGCTGCTACTACTCTTCATTTTGTCTGAGTCGTATCGTCTGAAGTTCTCACTTGAAATGTTAAAGATTTACATCAACTGTACATAGTGTTACGATATTTTGTTTTTGAGTTATATGTTTGCTTGTAATTTCTTTTTCTAATGTGGCATTTCGGCGAGAACAGGATTAGAAGGTAAATATGCAATATATGTTGTTCGTGTCGAAAATGGAATAGACAAGTAGTAGAGGCTACAGCACATGGCGAAGTTTTAGTGAGTTTTATTCTTTTAGAGTATGGACTCGCTGCTACTCTCGTCTTTTATGTTTGTCTCTTATGGTTTTCTTTCTTGGCTTCGACATAAGGATCCCATTTTAACTGAGCAAACATTTCAGACCTGAATATCGATCCTTGGCACAGCTGCTTGAGACATCGCTACTTTGTCTTTAAAAAATTGTTTCGTTTGATGTGAAATACGAACGATGATTTTTATTAATTGATGTGCCCTCAGAGGAAATCATTATAAAACTTATTTGAGACAAGCTTCTAACAAATATAAACGCAATAGTGGATTCACTTTTATTTTTGTTTCGTTTTATTTCGCGACTGATGTCATACAATGAACTAATCAGGTTTGGTAAGTTGATTACATTGATAGGAAGTCTTATTAAATACTGTCAGAAAGAAGCTAAGTGCATATTGTTTAATAGTCTTTTTTGTTAGACAAGGAAAGTGAAGTGTAAATGGCTATCACTCATTCTAGACACCAGTCAGGAACACATTCAACCGAAATCTCACATAATTTGGAGAACTAGGTTTTAAATGGATATGGAAATATGCTTGAGTCAATTAATTGGTATTGCCCCAATCACACGTTAGCTAATGCAACATAACTGTGTCCGTAATGTAACGTGTTGTGATCGGGAAGTCGTACTGATCAATCGTCGTTGATCTAAAATACTATATATATATATATATATATATATATATATATATATATATATATATATATATATATATATATATATATATATATATATATATAGTCTAGTTAGGGTTTAATGATCTTATGATTTTATGAAAATCCGCCATTTTCACAACAAATGTATCTATCTTGACCTAATCTGACAGCTTTTTATGCAGTTGAACACTTGACAGGAATTATAGTTTAGTGTCATTTTTAGTTTTAATTCTTGTATTAAGTTGTATTTTCTTGTCTCGATACCGTTAGTTATATAGTTTAGGTCAACGGCTGGAGAAACTCAAAAACAGTCTCTTCCAGATGTTTGTTGGTTCATGCTACTTAAAAATGCTTCTTCAGTGCGATGATCATAGGATTTATAACGATCAATGTACATTCAAGTGTCAGTTTTAAAGCAAAGGACTCTTTCACGTCAAGGCTTCACGAAGGACTACGCTTTTCCATGGGTTTTGGCTATTACGTAAGCCACAATACAATAATAACTCTTCAGGTTGTGCAACACTTAGACTTATTTCTCATTCACCTAGAATAAATCTTCTCATGTTATTTTCATATAATTAATGAGTTTTCCTTTATCGATTGTAAGATGAAAGTATCGACTTTGAGCTGTCAATTATGCTGTCTTTGCGAATATTAGACGTTGAGCCAGTTTTACCACACAAGCAATATAACATGACTTGCTGTTCGATGTGCTCCAATGAGATGCCTGGCAAAGTTGACATGTATTGTCGTACAACTCTATGGTGTTTTATTCCTATGAAAACGAGTTTTAGGTTTCTTTGAGGAAAAGACAAATAGAATCCGTGAAACAAGTAGCTCAGGAACTCCTACACGAACTATGTTTCTTTCTTCCACGTCAGAAAATAGCATGATGTATCCCCATGTCCAACAGTAATGTAACCAACGCTACGGATTGGCTGACAATAATTTGTCCATCGTATCCCAAAAAGTGTGAGCAATGACTGCAGTATGCCGATTACAGTTCCCGTAACTTTGCTCATCCTCTTCGCTCTAAGTGTCGACCTTGGGACTTGAGCTGCGCTCAGCAGAATCAGGAGTAAGACAACCAGGACATATTTCACCGCGTTTTCCCGGAATGATGGTACAAATCCGACTGCAAGAAATTAAAGGTTCTTAAATCACTAGTGAATAGCGGTCAGCCCTCAACAATATGAATATGAATTCCATTAACTTGGGACCATCCAAGTGCAAAAAGTTAAATTACAAGTAACTGTTCGGTTTGTTATCTCGTTCTGTTCGTCATGCAATACTTTATCCAGTTCGTTAATATAACTGATATAACTATGATAACTCGGGGTCACAAAAGGACACTCATTTTTTGTGTTTCCTGCACAAATGTGTGATGCCTTGTCATTCGCCTGAAAACGCCTTGTTCAAGTATATCGCCGTCTAAATAATTAATAAGCTTATTTTTCTTGCTTGGATTGTTTTATGCGATATATCCTACAACACGTTGAACAGACGAATGCAGACTAACAAGTAAGGCATTGGATTTTTTCTAGCTCTTCATGAATGGAAATTATGAAGGCTAGCCAGCCAAGACATATCTCTCCACTATCCATATGCTGTTCCTACGACTAAATGCTTGGTCAAATTGTTACAACAGCGATGATAAATGTGAATATTTTTCCATCTGCTTTTTTGAAACGCGAGATCTCCACCAAAGTCTAGACAGCGCACATTCTAGTGTAACGAAGATCCAGCACGTCTTAAAGGGTTTTCATTTCAGTGACTATGTACACTGTCTCTTTCGAGATGCTAGCATAATTTCTCTACGTCGTTTAGCTTAGTCCGATTTTCTAATCAATTACATTATGCTATATCTTTCACCTTAATTTTAATAAATTTGTTTCTTGTAAGAGATTACAAATTATCATCAGATACCGATAACCTCGAAAGATCGTAGAATTTTGTCTATACTTTGGTACTGTCGTTTCAGCTCTTCAAACAATATATCAACAAATCTTGTAATGAAAACAGCTTCTTCCTCTGCTGGACCCTGAGACTTAAGGTCTTTAAATTTAATCGGGTGCGTATAAGTCGTTATAAATTGTATAGAAGTCACGTTGTGAGTAGCCCGAATGTGAAAATAAGCTTGAGGGGCTACCGAACGACTTTTTTGGCTGACCTTTACTCTCTCATTCCAGTGGAAGTAGATTGTATTGGATAAGGATGACTCTTGTCCTCTTCAATATAATTCAGGTGAACGTCTGCTAAATCTTGATTTCTTGTGTCTTCTGGGAACGGTGTGCTGCTTCATGAACATTAGTGATTCCAGTACGATAAATCATGTTACTTTTCTAACGATGTACCCTCTACCTAACCAATGCATTCAGTAACTCCATTATATATAAATGTAAAAGGCATAACGTATGATACTACTAGTCAGAGACGTACAGAAAGCACTTGTAAAATACACTTCCAACTAGGCGTTTTGACCGATTTTAGTTTTATTTCATTCAGCAATCATTTAAGTAGTGTCTCTTGTTAAAGCTATCTAGTCAGGCTGTAAAAATGGAGGTCGAGTTTTGAAAAAGGAAATCACGCCCTTGAAATCATCAGTTGTAAATGGCTTTTCAATACCTATGCTGTTTGGTGCAAGTGATAACTAATCTCTCTCTCTCTCTCTCTCTCTCTCTCTCTCTCTCTCTCTCTCTCTCTCTCTCTCTCTCTCTCTCTCTCTCTCTCTCTCTCTCTCTGCCCTGTGTGTATTTGTGTGTGTGTGTGTGTGTGTTGTGTGTGTGTGTCACAAAGAGAGAGAGAGCTAGCTAAGAGGATAAACATTATTTAATTTCTAACAAATACAGAACACGCCATGTACAAGGTACTTTATTTCTACCGTTTAAGTGTTCCAATATACACTCAGTGTCTTAACTGTAGGATAGAGAGCAATCACCATCTTCGCTGAGATATAATTATCATCAATATATTTGTCCACCGAACAAATTCACATTCATGCCCCATGATTCTTTTTTATCAAAAATGAGGCGCCATGTCAAGATTTCCTTTTGAGCCATAATGCCGTTGACATATTATATTTCTCTTGTACCCATAATGCCATTCCCATGTTAAATTTCCTATGTGCCCCCTTTATTCACAGATTTATTTAGAATAAGATATACCTCTTATGCCCACTATACTAATGCCCTATCTCACTTGTGCTTGATTGTCATGACTTAAATTGATGTCAAAACTGAATCATATTTTGACACTCCGCATTAAGATAAACCGCTTTTATTTTAATAGCAATCGGTTTATTATTAGAACACCTTTCAATTTGTCTCAGCACCGTTCAAGAAACGTATGTATAGGCAGTCGAAGAGACCTCATCATTTCCCATCTACTGAAATCCAACGTTTAGCATCATACATACTCGACACTATTACCCTCAGTGATACTCTAATCACATCTATTTAGATTATTTTCTTACCTCGGAATGAAAGTCTTGTATGACTAACAGAACTAAAAATAAAAGTAATTTGCATGGCTGTTATATGGCTTTAGTTCAAGCGCTATTACATTAGTTGCACAAGTTTGTTAATAAAAATGGGTCAAATTATATCATGATGATAAAGGACAACGATCACGACGCCGATTTACATAGAATGGAGTATGATATGTTGTAAACTTCCGTTGTGTTTTGCGCATTATTTATAAAGTAATGCATTTTCAAAGTGAAAGACATCTAGTTTTATCTGTAGCTCGTTATGTAGAAACATTATATAGCAGATGCCCGCTTTAACACCCGACCAATTTAGATACTTACCCATACGAAGACTTCTTCTGAAGAATTAATAACAACTTACGCGTTATTTGTCTTATTATCTTCCATTGAATAATTTATGGTTGTTTTGTAATAGCATAATTACCTTTAGCTCTGTCTTATCAGTTATGTCACAGCCTAGATTTGATTAAGATTTGAGTGGAAGATGCAGTTTGATATGCATGCATGCATTCATACAAGAATCACTGACTTCATTTGACCATACTGATCATTCATAATTGTATAGACCTACCTGTCTAACAATTATGTGCATGCTTTTCTTTACTTTTCTTGTTCAAATTGCGTTGACGTTAAAGATCCATAAAAGAATAGCAAGAGATTCTAGTTCTATATTGAAGCAGATAAGAAGAACATAATTTAAGGTACTGTCATGATTACGTCTAGTTAGCTGGTTCGCAAAAAGTTTAAAACGATTTTTTTAAAAGCAATTGTGTACTTCCTTTCATGAAATACTGTTTTTTATAAATACATCAATTAGTACTCCTTCATGGTTAATCCAGTGTTTTTCTTCTGTATTACGAAATAATGTAAATTCATTTAAAAGTTTATCATAACTTTGAAAACACCACGCATTTTTTAATGTTCGGTCCAAATTATATTAGACAAAGAACTGAACTCAGGCGAAAATTACTCCCAGTGCCATATCCATCTGCCAGTTTAGATTTGCTGGTTTTTCGAATGGGCGATGCGAATGAAAAATAAAGAATTTTGCAACATGTATCCTAATATATAACCTTTATGGGACGGTTTCATAACTTATTCAAATTGTGATTACTGCAATTGTGATGCTCTCTCTCTCTCTCTCTCTCTCTCTCTCTCTCTCTCTCTCTCTCTCTCTCTCTCTCTCTCTCTCTCTCTCTCTCTCTCTCTCTCTCTCTCTCTCTCTCTCGTGGGTTTTCGTTATAAGTCAATTATCTCGAGCTGAATATGTGATAATACATTTTGTTTAAACTAGGATAGGGCTAATTTTAGTTATTGGAACTTGTGACCAGTTTCTTTGATTTGTATTGCGACAATATAATGGTGTAACAATGTTTATCTGCACTGCGTTGACATTTTAAATCTCTCCCATTTTAAAACTATCCATTATATTTCAAATACAGCTGTTTCTATGTTCCTCTCTCTTATTATAGTAAAAGAACGATTAAGCAAGATAATGGGTTTCTAAAAAAGGTTTTCGATCTAATAATGATACGTTTCTATCAATACAAAAATAATTGTCCCATTACATGACAGTGAATCGGAATTAAGAAGCTGTGCATCATCCTGAAAAAATTAAAAGTTTATATGAACACAAATATAACATGGAAAATATTAATTGACTTGCCACTAACATGTGTTTGATGGAAGTCTAACACCGTATTGCTAAAATGAATATCGGTGATTGAAAAACGTATAATAGGAAAACAATTAACCTTTTGTAAGCCCAAATATGGCATAAAAATTATATGTATGGAGGGAAAGCACATGCAGGAGACATTGCTATTGTTATATCTGATAAATAGGTAACATTATGCACTTACACTTGATATATTGGGTTATTGCACCACATGTTGATATATTAAGGGATATTGATAATGCTAATAGTCATGCCAGGATGTGTTGGTGTGGAATAGTAAAAATATGATGTATATTAGACGTTTTATGTGGCCTTAACAGTTAGAGTTTCTGGCCGCGGATGAATGAGATCGCGGGTCCCAGCTCCAGCCAAGACATACCATGGACATAAGAACGATACTAGTAGCTCCCTCATTAGGCGCTAAGCGTTAAGAGGTTAGTGTTATGACTTATTCCTACTACCAATATAATGTGACTGGGTAGAACATCATGCTATATTTCTACGGATTGATGTTCCAGTGCTAAACATGACTATAAATTGTCATTGTAGCGATAGTACTAAAATTGTTAAAGTTACGTAAAAATCCATTATACTCAATAAGTGAAAAATGTTTTGCACAAAATGTATTTATAAGACCTGACCAAGGCAATTTGACCTCGCATTTTACGCGTAATTGTCCAAGAGACTTGGATAGAATTGAACTGTTCCACTGTGATTATAGTATCGAAAAAAGATCAGAAACAGATGCATCGGCTTTCCACATTTTCATAAAAATGGGGTTTTACGTCCACTGCATGTGGCAAACATAACGATGTCATGGAGTCTGCCATATTGGTTTTCTTACAGTAAACACAGTCCCATGACTTAGATTCATATTACACGCATGGCTGTAACCCCATGGTTGTAACCCCATGGCCATTACACTTTCAAGTACAGTATTCTACTTATGTAAATCATCTTTCAATCACTATATCTTCTTATCTTATCAGTCCTTCCTTCTTGATACCCTCTGGAAATAACAGAAAAAGTACTTAGTTTTAGGTAAACAGACTAGCAATCACTTGTGTGTTATATAACTTTTTCGGTGACGAAATACAATCCACTAGGTATAAGCTTGACAACACAATTTCAAATCATTCATCGTCACCATAGAGCTTTGATACAGAATATTGGCAGAAACCTCTAGCAACATTTAAACCTATCTCGATGAATCTGGTACATATGATTGTGATGAAGAGCGCCCCATAGATATATAAAGTCGATCTGATTCCGACAACACGGCTGATTGAGTGCTTAGATTCAGTATTGACTTTACCAACCGATGCTATCAATAATATTCTCTCAACGGGTAATTCCCATCATCCTTCAAAACTGCTATTGTAAAGCCTCTTTTGAAAAACTGACGATTGACTGTCATGATTTATAAAGTACTACTGCCTTTTTTCTAACTTATAATTACTTTAACAAATCTTTGTAAAAGTTATTTTATTATAATTTGCATTTCATCTGAATTCAGTCTTTTTAGCATAATATAAAGTATGTATATGGCCATTGACGTAATAATGAACTTTCTGTATATGACACTCGATGTAGTAATGACCTGTAGTTCCATCTTCCCCCTCCTCGACTTGTCTTTGGCATTTGACACAATACATCATGATATTTTACTTCTTCATCTCCATCATGTATTTTGGTATTCACGATACATCCTTATTTTTTCTCAAGTCATAATTAGTCAACTGGAGCAAATTGTATTATTAAATGAAAAGATTCAAACCAAATTGGTATAGTTTTTTGTTCTATTGACACAGTTGCTCTACGGTGTCAAAGATCGACATGGTATACATATCTAGCTGATACCTGAAGTTGAGTAGACAATCCAAGGCGTAGAAGGGTGCGTTTTTATATCAAATCCTGACTGGCATGTAACATGCTACACATCAATGATCAAAACACTGATCACCAAGACACGAATATCTTACTCACATCCGTGTCCTCAAGGAAGAAGAATGTACAATACGATCATTCAATTGAAACCGTCAGTATGAACAGTACGAAACCTAAAATTTCTATCGTTACACCAACATGTAATGAACATATGTAATGCTGCATATCTTGCACTGAAAGGCACAAGCTCATCTCGCAATCTCGAACGCTTAAATGTGGTAATGGTCTGGTCTGTGATAATATCCTAACAGTCTTTTGATGTATCACAATTATATAATCCAAAATGTCCTTGTCAGAATTCGCTATATTCCAAATTGTTGTTTTAGTCCAAGAATACTATTCAGCTCATTGTAATTCTAGTGAATAATAATTGGAATAATTAATTAGCTATTAGCTGAAAACAAAAATAAAGATGCATACTGCCTCAGATGTTAAGGCAACAATGGGCAAATTTTAATGTAAATAATATTACGTTAAAAGATAAGGCACAATAATTGAGCCATGATGCAGTCAGTTTCCTCCATAAAAGCAATCAAAGTTATCAACAATTTTAGGAGTTTGCATGTGAAAAACGTAATGTCTTAGACTTAAATTCTAGTACCATATGAACCTGTATTTTGTACAAAGAACAAGTACAAAATACGAAACTACATATTATACTACCATTGTGAAAGGCCATCAAACAATGCAAATTAAATTACAAATTAAATAAAGATAACATATTGTTGTTATTGATGCTAAAACTCTATCCAAAATATAAGTGTATACCTCTGATAAACATCTAAAGCATAATTCATACTATTATTTCTTTATTCAAAATCGTATTACATTTCTTAATTATAAACTTTTGATTTAAATGATATTATTATTTTGCAATATTTTAAGTATATTAATATTCTTTACTGGAAGTATAACAATGCTTATTTCCATCAATATTACTGTAGTTTCTTGCAAGTTACATACATTGTAAAAATACCGATATTTATTATTACCCGCAAAAGCAAAGGGATGTAATTGTTGGGATTATCAAAGTTCTCTTTGATGCCGCAGAATTCGACATCAAAAGTGGTAACTGTTAACATCAATGACACTCACAGGCTGATTATTGCCTAACTCAATATCATCATGCTATGTAACAAATCACAACTTTTGTAACCTACGCCAATGGTAAAAGGTTCTACTGCATACTACTACAATTGTCTTTGCTCATAAGGTTGGACAAACTAAATATGTAAGAGAAACATTTGGGAAATGTTAATTACGAAATGAATATTTCCTTCAGAAATGATTTCAAAATGGAAAATATTTTGAAATTGTTTAAATTGAAACCAGGATGAAAAGTCAAGTACTCATGTCAGTAGACACATATAATTATTAGAAAAAGTAATTGTTAAAAAGATATTGTCAGTCTGTGCGAAGCCATACTTGATTTACAAAGGTGAAATATTCTCGACAACTTAATATATTCTGGAATATATTAAAGAGAAACTGAGAACGGGGAATAATACTGAGTCAACCTTACAAAACTTTTCTAAAAAATAGTTAAGCATGTAAGCTTGACCTAAAATTAACCACTACCCCGCAAGCAGATTTGTAATTTGTTTCGAAAATTATGGCATTAAGAGACTCGACATCATACACAATGCCAAACGCGCTTCAGATTGTATGGATCTGCTTGTGAGGAAATCAATTAGTAAATATATTAAATTATTGATCCAGCAGATCCGAATATTTATTTTGGTTCAAGCATTAATAATAATTTCTCCAGATGAAATATGATTTCATATTCGGAATTGTACCTATACCTACTGAGGGCAGGGATTACTCTTCAGTTATTATTTGGATCAAATGGTGTACGCTCTGCTGATCAACCTTTACGAACCTCAGCAGGTATTCTTATTAGACGATTGGAACAGCTGGACTTTAGATATTGATTATTTCATTACATTAACAACAAAAATAGACAAAACCGAAAACATATCAATTCACCTCTGATTACTTTTTAACGACGTTCAGCTTATTAATAGCAATGATATCCAATGTAAAAATATACCTGTGATTAAACGAAATCAAATAACTATCACGATTGCATGTCTGGTTTTCAATTTGTTTGGTTTAACGCCATTTTTCAGGGCATTATAAGTTATACATGGTGGCCATTATATTCGGTGGATGAAGACCAAAAAAAATACCTCAGGGTAAGAAATCACTGGCCCCGGGAATCTATGCCTTTGTAAGAAAGTTCGGCTCCGGACATTTTAATCCACTTATCGAAAAGTATGCGTACACGATTATGAAATTGCGCGTGAGACTCGGTGGCTTTCTTAGATGACTCTCTGAAAAGTTTACGGAAACTTTCAGCTGTCAGCTCGTAGTGCCGTAGTAACGCTTTCTTGAGAGCTTTATAATCATCTATTTCAGCGGGTGCCAAATTATGATAAACCTCCTTGGCAGCACCTTGCAAAAATGCCGAAATATTAATAGCCCACTGTTCTTTGGGTATTTGATTATTAAAGCTAACTTTTCAAACTGGGTTAAAAAGTTGTCAATAATTTCCTCCTTGTCGTTAAACATAGGCATGGTTATCTGAACGGTACGTCTATCCTCAGTTTTTCTGCTCGAGGGTCTTAACTGTACGTTCAGTTCTTCGCCCCTCCTAAACTCCACTTCGATCCTTAGTCTTTTCATGGCTAACGTATGTTCTCTCTCTTTATTCCTTTCCTCGGCTTGCAGTCTAGATAACTCAAGTTCTTTTTCTCTTTCAGCCTGCAGTCTGGTTACCTCAAATTCTTTTTCTCTTTCCTTCTCTCTTTCTCGGCTGCTTCTCTTTCCTTCTCCCTTTCGGCTGCTTGCTGTTCTTTGTACTCTTTGAGACTACGCTCTACAAATTCCGATAACGGTGTCCCTTCATAACCTAATTCTTCGGATCCAAGAACTTTGAATTCTCGCGCAAGTTGCTGTAATGTTGTCATTCTTGTCTACCTGTCTTGTCGCTAACTCACCTAGATTAGCTATCACTAACCTGTTTTCCGCCTTCAAGAAAACAACTTCCCTATGAATATCAACGAATATTCTAACTCAGTAAAGTCTTACCTACAGACTTACTTGAAAATCACACAAGTAATTTAAACGGTTTTCGGGCAGTACCAAACTATACATTCTCCCTAAATTCGTATCGTCTGCAACACATGTGCAAATTACCCTGGGAATACTTCCTTAATGATCTCTTCTCGCAAGAGTACTAATGCAAAATATTTATGGGTTACTTAGATACGGACAACCAACCACGCTTCAGCAATTTCAGATACGGAATCTTAATTTCTTACAATGTCATGCAACATTTAAGAAATTCACAAATCATGCATAATTTCAAACATATAAGAATAGGTGCTGACTCAAATTACACTCGTGGTTTCTTATTTTTAAAACTATACAAATCTATCAATGATACTGTGTTGTATTTCTTTCAATATATGTTCAGATCTGCTTTTTTTCACTGTTCAAATATCCCGGAACGAGGCTCCCACTTATGTGACAAATTGCCGGCGTGCAAACCACACCAACCTCTTTCACTACGGTTCGTTGCTAGGGAATGACCTCCGCGTTGTAGTTTACCCAGTGTGGATAGATAGAAAGAAGAATGCAGACCACTGAACAAGTATATTGAAGAAATAAGAAAACGAGCCCCCTTTTAATGAGCAAATATAAAATTTAATCAGTTTATCAACAGAATTTAAAATGAAAAGAAATCAATGACTTGGTTACAAAAGAAGGAAAATGGTACTAACATGTACTCAAATTAAAAGACAATACAAATTTCTTTAAATGTAAACTTACTTTCAACGTTAAATTACTATCTTCATTGCCAATGAGATGTGACCTTTGAGTGCAACTATGAGAAACTTTATCACCTATTTTATGCGGACATCAAGACTTCCGTTCGTCCCTGCTCTGCCGATCTTTGTCTAGCTGTTTCGTCTTGGACTCTTGTCCGTCGAACTCTGACTTAACAATCGTCTCTGGACTTAGATTTATGCGTAGAACTTGTTCTCGTCCTGTGATTGTTCAGGGATTTCTCATGTGAATCCAGGACAGCTGTTTCCTTTTGCTGTTTCTTTTTTCGTTTCCACGAACCTCAGGTATAGTCTGTCTCCTAACTGAGACAACTATCTCGCCCCTTGCTCTATAATGAAAACGTACTTTTTACGAATTCAGAATGTAGAGTTTGCCTACTCGCTGAGACAAATGCCCCCGCTTTACCGCTAAATCACGAGATTACGTCTTATACGCTCTTTCCGGTATCGTTTAACTTTCCTCACGAAAGATTAAAGACTGCTTAATTTTTCTAAAGTAAACCTTTAATTTCTTACAGAGTTACGCCCATAAATCCATATTAACCAATCGGAATAGACTGTTTCCTAAACCTGTTCCGTAGAATTTTTGGATTGACAAGACAACTAAACAACTAATCATGCCGTAATTAACATTACTTTGAACAATCATCTATAGCCAGATGCCGCCCTTTACCCTGTCGATTTTGGAAAAGGGTCTTATGTCATTCTCTTCTACCATAGCATCTGACTCGGTCATGTTACGTCGACTAGAACGAATTCCCTTTTGACGTTCAGAGATGAAATGAAAATAATTATCTATATCTAGCCCTTTCTACTTTAAATAAGTTGACTTTGATACAATTCCTTTAACCAAAGCTTCTAAGAGTTTTCAAAATTCGACACATCACATTAGTATTATAGCCCGAGCCTAATGTATAACACGATGTACACAAAGTCCATATTTTTATACTCTCATTCTATAGTATTAGACAAGAGTGTGAGTGGTACGTTTGGTAACAGGTACGTGCTCTCCAATAGCATGTGCTATTATCATGTTAAATTATACTATCAATGTTTTTGAGGATATAATTGATATACATGTAATCAAAACATGTGCTAAAATATTTTTACCAATGTCATTCATTTTTGGAAAAAATGCTAACATTAGTACACTTTATCTCATGTCCTTACATTATTATTGAATAACCTATTTATACATATCAACATGCATATTGCTTCTAGTGTATTTTTTAATTTAATAAAATGCTGTATATTTTACAAAGTGTAACTTCATAAATACGTCATTCGCTTTTGCAAGTCTTGTGCAACACACTTTTTGGATAGTTACATTGTGTATATACAAGTATTGTATTGACTTTACTTATGAAATGTACATATACAAGCGTAGCTTTCTAATACGTTTAAATCCTAAAGTCACGATTTCACTTTGTATCAATGAAATTGTTTAATTAATACCGTTTCATATGAATGTTGTATTTGAACATAATTACTATACTTTAGTTCTAACCACGTCAAAAAGCACTTACAGTCTCTAAATAGCCAAAGCAAGAGTATATGCTTTGAGCTATCGTAATTACATGTTGCCCAGCTGATTTCAAGCAGACTTGCTTCATGTGTGTCGACTGTCAAAATCCCGTCCGACGAGATCTCGTTTGCGTCTGAGAGATCTTGTGATACAATAGAGATAAATGATGATTTCATTACCAAGACTCCTCTTATATCCACCATATCCTTACTTAGGCTTTTAAACAATACTTTTTTATTGTCTCGTTTGATATTGTCAGTCAATCTACGAACATCATTCGTGTACATAAAGTACTTATTTTTACATCACACACAGGTCGAAAGACTCCCAGTACGTAACATATTTATTTGCCATAATAAAACCAAGGTAGTAGGAGATTAACTGCTTCATTCTTTGTCATATATATATATATATATATATATATATATATATATATATATATATATATATATATATATATATATATATATATATATATATATATATATTAGGATGATACACGATGCCTTACGTTCAAATCGTTTTCAATAAAGGGAAATTAATTTGTATTCTCTATAGAATTATAGAAATAGACGATTATTAGATATACAAATTTCCCATAAAACGTATGTTCTTGCTTTTAGGTCTAAATTTCTGTTTTGCAACTGTTTAAGAGCGACTAACCTGTAACGACTTTTCCCTCTCTGATATCATAGAGGATCTTTCAAATAGCTATTTGTGAATGTATATACATGCATAAGACCATACATAGTTTTAAATGGGAAGAAATTCGAAATGTCAGCGCTGTGCTAAACACAATTAGTATCACCATCATATCTTGTTGTTGCTGGGATAGTTTCTAAAAAAAAGGTATATTCCCGCTGCTATTCTGGCCTTTGGCGGTTGATGCTTAATTTGCAAGCTATTTTCAGCCTTTTAAGAACCAAGATATCTTTCTTGGTTGTTAATATTTCACAATCTAAATATATCTTTGAAAAGAAAAACGTCTATATGTATACGCAGAAACAGGCAAACATTCATATGAGGGAGCAACTGAGAAACAAGATTTATATAAATCATGTACAAAATATATTACGCATTAAAATATATTTTCAAAACAACACCTAATCTTATAAAATACATCGAAGAATATTGATCATCGTTTCCATTCCCGAACTCTGGGGAAGTACTTTTCCATTCTAGTTGAGATGTATACATAAATATAAAGAATGCATCGCCAACTCACAGTCGGCAATTATCTGAACAAGTTATTCATCAAACGTGCTTCTTTTATAGAAAGAATATTGGTACAAAATAAGTATGGGTCTGTATCAATACATACGAAAATACACCATCTTCCATTTTTTAAACAGAAGAATATTAAACTGCTGTCTGCTTAGCTACAAATAAAGAAATGATAATCAGCAATGCAAAGATAGTCTACTAAAGGAGCTATATCTTCATATTTCCCTAAAAATAAACAATATCTAAACATTTGATATTAGGAATCGCATAGCTTTTAGACGCAGGGTGGATGTACTCTACAAAGTTTTACTCGAGCCCGTAAGCAAAAATAAGGGTTCCTACAGAGGCTGAAAAACAAGGTCAAATAACAAACCAGCGCCTCTAACTTATATATTTCCATACGATTTAAGAACTAGTAATATTTTATTTAGTTAGCTCAGATTTTGTACTGTTGACATATTTTTTCAAATCATTTTATGCGATTTCGTTTAACCTGTCGTGGTACTCATTTTTTTTCGTTCACCCACTCTGCTACTATGAATAACTAAAGATTTTATCCAGACCTATAGGATACTTTGATCTTGGGTCATGCAGCTTTATTACTATAATAAGAATGGAACAGCTTGTGCTTTTGAAAAGAAGTTCAAAATTTAATCATGTCTATATCTCTTGAACACCAGGTATAATAAATATTATGTAATGTATAATTATCTTCGCCATTAAACACAACCAAAATATTACAGTTATCTCTGATCACCTTAGGTTTTTGTGTATATCGTTATGTAACATAAATAACGTCCGTGTTTTTATGTCAACCTCGAGAAATATTCTATCTGGATTATATTGCTTGTCCAGCATCACATCATCGTATATTAAAACGTTATTAATAAATCCATCTAAGTCATCTAAGGATGGGGCTTCATCAATATCGGTGCTCAAATCAACAATGTCGTTGCTATCTTGATTCAAAGTGCTTACATTCTCGTTAAAATCTTTAAGTACTTCGTAGCATTTTAATCATCTACAGATGTGCCATTAAATATAATTTATGTCACTTTATCCACCTCATTATCAGATTAAGCAATAATTGTATTTTATCAGATCCAAATGGACATTGTAATCATTCTGATGGAATTCGGAAGCGCTGGATGATGCTTTACTGGTTCTTGTTTACGTGTCGCTGAAAAGTCAATTATATCCATATAATAAATAATAGGAGTTGATATTGTGTTTGATTCAGAGTACCCATCCACACCGTTGGAATGACAACGATAACAACAAAAAAAAATAAATGACGTGCAATTACATGAAAATGTGCAAAATGTGGTACAAAAAAAATATATTTTATTTCCGTGTCGCAAATAGCATGTGGGGTGATATAGCCGCATCATTAGAAAAATTGACAGGAGCTCCGTGGGCCAAATACCCTGGTGAGAAACACCTTCATAGATATAATTTTTGTGATCCTGGAATTCAACTTGATATCCGACTTGCTGATCAAGATCAACCAAGACCAGAGTAGTATCCAGTAAATAAGATTGATCAAGCATGTCATATTCATGATGTTGCCTATAACAGTAAAGATTTGCAGCAGCGGCATCTCGCATATGTGAAATTGATTCATGCGTTAAATGCTATACCTAATAAATCTCTCAGAGAAAAACTCGCCAGTTTTTCTAGTAAAATCTGCAATGAAAGTTAAAATAATGCTCGCGGCTGTTCATAGTACGGAATCACCAGTTTTCTTGATATAATCGTTAACTGACTTACCCGAATCTTGCATTTTACCTTGATCAGTAAACATAATTATATTATCAACAATTGGGGTAGGAATTCGTATAAGTACAGCTGGCAGTTGTATACTGCTAGTCTTTAATCGTCCTTGTTTGTCCTGAGAACACAACGACTTCATTTTGATCCACACTTGTAATATTTAATAAATCGTCAATCTCATTTCTGAGCTGATCAAGAGTTGCTTATTTAGATAAATCACCTTGCTGCTGAGCTTTACCAAGAGTAGATCTTCCGTAAATATCTACCATTATATTTATAAATGTATGTTTAAAGGTGATAATTTAGTATAGTCATGCACGACTTTATGGGATGGTTTTGTTGACTTTAATATAGCATCAAGTACATTAAGTATTCAACGACTACATATTGGTGGATCAGGTAATGTTTGTGTTGGTAACGTTAAATAACAGCTTGGATCAGTATTATTGCTGATATAATGAATAACTTCTTTTGGTGACGCTAATCCACATGAATTGAAATAAATAGCTTCAACTGGATCAATTACATATTCAACTCAATGAGTACTTGGTCCTGAGTTTTAGTTGAGATTGATAATACCAGTTTCAATATTGTTCGGTTGGTTTCGTAATTGATCGCGCATGAAAACACCTCTAAAGTTTTTTTTTTTAGCAATTTAGCAGCATCGAGTAAATCAAAATTGGACATAGGTGATATCAGTAAACTGTCCCAGGAAGTCTTAGGCCCTTTCCGTAATATGAATAATGGGTCCCTGGAAGCCTGATATATTTCCGTAATATGAATATGGGGTCACTTTCAGTCTGAGACCTTTTCTCTTTTATTTGGATGTTCTTTTTATTCCCTGCCCGGTTACTTTTCTTAATGCAATTCCAGCAGCAATTCCAACAGCACCTAATTCAGCTGCATTTGCAACAGCTGGGGCTGCAGCGGCTATTAAAGCTGGTATAGCTGCGAGAGGTGGAAATGTATCACCTGTTTTGTGTTTGCTTTACAAGGCAGGATCTTGTGAATAAACTGGGGGACAGATTGTCTTCAATGTTTTCAATATAGTTAGCATGCCGCCAACTTATAATAAACCTAATGAAGTAAATAGTAATACTTCTTCAATCAATATTTTCATAATGTAGTCTTTGAAATATTCATCACTTTTCTCATCTAATGTTTGGAAAGAATCAATGTTTTTCTCTATTTTCTGGTCAAAAACCATATTGCAAATGAAGATGTATACTAGTGGTTGTTTGTTTATTCTTTTAAGATATACTATGACTCTCTTGAAATAATTGTTTTGGGACCCTCTTCCATAATGTTTACAAAAGACCAGTGGAGTTTGTAGAATAAATGGTGCCATGGGCAAGTGGCTTAAATGGTGCCCAGTTCGACGTAGATTGCCCACTGCACTGGACGACGAGGACCCGGGTTGTACAGGCAAGAAGGTTAGTGTCCCCTCTCACCTCTCACCTGCTAGGTGGTTCAGGAGACCGTTTTGTGCTCCCCAGCGAGACTCGGTTTGGTACCCTGGACACCATCGATTTTCCTGGAATATAATGCATTTATATATTTTTCCTGGAATTTAAATTTTAATATTCACACAAGACAATTCAAGAATAAATTCATGAATATATGTAATTTCCACATTAATTAATCGAATTGAAGACACATGTTACCAAAACACCTTATGCAAGAGACATTAAATCAACAGTCTAAACAAAAATAATAAAACTTACATTTTTATCAAACATAAATCTCGAATTTGAGAGGCTTAAAATAAAACAATATCTAACGCATTCTGTTCTACAATACTAAGAATTTAAAAATGTGAAGAAATTTTGCCGAAGAAAATCATTTATCAGCTGTTTTGACTCCTTAAACCTCTGGTGCCAGTGCAACCCACCCACCCTACCCATTAAGTATGCAAATTCTCAAAAGTGTGCATACTTTTTATATTAAGTATTGTGCCTGTATACTCACAAAAACATAAAACTATCAAGACAAAGCCTGTAGGAACAACATAAAATAAAATTTCTAGCCACAGAAGAACAGGATTTTTTCCTAACATTAAACATACAATTTGAAAAACAAAGGAAATAAATATTCTTTTCAGACTACAAAGTGAGGCGATGATACGATTTTTGTTATGCTATCTTATTTTCTTTTTGTGATTTTATAAAAATATCAATCCTATTATTTGTTGGCAATTCAAGGAAATCTGAACATGAAGAACGGATTATTGACATTAATTATATATGTAACAACATATATGCATATTTGAATAAATGCTACTCTATACCGTACGTTTACTTCATGTTCTTCTTCCAGCAAAGATACCATATATCTTAATTGCTGCAGTTACACGAAAGCTAGAGTTCAAAACGCACAATCTTGGATCATTAGATTCGCTTGCCAATTAGACATCGATTTGCTGCCTGCCATTTAGTACAATCTTATATCATGCTGTTCTTCAGATGAGTTTTGATTGTGTCTTGTAGATCATTCCAACACATTGAGTGTGGGGTAATGTTTAAGAGCTCTGTGTGTGTGTGTGTGTGTGTGTGTGTGTGTGTGTGTGTGTTTGTATGTATAAGTTCTAGAAACATTTTTTTTTTAAATAGGGACCCCGAGTGGCCGAGTGGTCTAAAACGCTGTCCGTTATGGATCACTGCAATCTCACCTCTGTCTGCGTGGGTTCGAGTCTAAGATTCGGCGAATGTGGATATGTGAGAAAGCCTGCCAGTAGCTTCTCTTGGGTCGGTGGTTTTTTCCGTGGATTTCCCGGTTTCTTCCTCCATCATTAATACTGGCCGCCATGTATAGCCTATCGTGTGCTGAAAAATGGCGTTAAGCCCCAGAACAATAACAAACAAATATTTTAGATAAGAAACGGCGGCCTGGTTCTATTTGCATGTTCTGTTTTTGAACATTAAATCCCATATTTGATTGTGTTGTGCTTTAATATAATTATAATGCCAATGATCAGAATTGAAAAGGATAAAGTCTTTAATTGTCGTTAATTAAATCACAGAATGTGATACATTAGCAAATATATTTGATAGACATTAAAACTGATGCGAAGTCGATAGACTATGAAATTTCCACCCTTTTTTATTTCTTATTTCTATTTTAATGACAATAAAGCCAGAGCTGAAGACTTTTTGGTACCTTTACATATGTAACAATATCTGAGTGGATATTTATCATCTATGTATGTATATATATATATATATATATATATATATATATATATATATATATATATATATATATATATATATATATATATATATATATATATATATATATACACGTTGCTCTTAGTTTGTATATGAGACATAACAGTGTGTGCATTTATACGTTGAATTCCAAAACTGCATTACTATTTCTTAGAAGTTATTCATGCTCTAGTTTTAAGCGTCATTAACGAATATCTTCCAAAGAGATACAAAGATTCAAAGCAACGTGTTTAGTACTGCATTGTTAGAAGAAAAAACTTCAGAGAAATTGTACTTTAATAAAGCTAATGCATACTATATTTATATGTGCTCAGTTAATAGCTTTGCTAGATTTTAGTAATTATTTGTTGATAATGGAGACTCCATGTTAGCAATATGTCATGCCCTCCTAATTACTTAACATAGAGAATTATCATGATAATTTTAAATTTAGGAATACATGTTTAATAATGAGATAGGAGTAACTGTTTGTACTGGATGTTTATCTCGTGTTTATTAGTGCAGGACAAGAAGTACCGTCATTCTGCTGAGATACCGTTACTTAGTAAGCATACAATATGTGAAATATACAAAACTAAATTGTTTCGTATATGTGATTAAATTGTTTTTGTTTAAGTTGTAAAATTATATTATTTATTTTTGTTTCATTGCATTTTATTGCAATAAATATTTTTGGAGGATTCGGGATTCTTTATCAGTAATGAGATATTCCTTTTATAAAAAAATTTTGTTTAAGACGAAGAAGTATTATGTGAGAATTATTTTTGTTAGTCTTGGGTTGGTTCAGTGTCAACGGGAAGCTAAAATGATTGGTCAGTATCATAGACATACTTCTTTGCGTTATCATAATCTGTAAACAACGTTTGTATATAATTGGTTCTTGAGTGTGGACCAATTGGTCTACGTGATCAAACTGGTGTAGTAAGAGACCACATGACAAATCTCGCAAGACTTGAAATGATGTCTGAGGTTTTAAATACGCAATTTAATATTTTTCGGACAGTTATTTTAACACCTTGAAGGAACAAGGAGGTGTATTATTTTTATTTGTCACCAAATTGTTTGTTTATTGTCTGATTTTTGGATTTGATTATTTATTCCCCTGGAAACTCAACAAGTTGACTCTTTTATAAACATTCTGAAAGCTATTCATGGAAATTTATTTCGGAATTATTCGGAAACAAAGACTGTAATTGAGGAATTGTTGATATTTATACATTGGACTACATCTGACGTCATCAAAGTTTGCACGTCGTCGGGATTCGAACCTGGATTATAATAGGACTGTTTAGTGATAGGACATGTGTATTCATTCTTAGGATACAATTTTGGATTATATTCACAAACTATAAGTCCTATTTACCAATGTTTATATTTCTGTCTAGGGAAATAATGTGTTTGGTTAAAATATACAAAACTTGTTGACTTTCACTCTTTAATTTGTTACTGAGTACGAGCTCTTGTCACGTACAATGCAAATGTAAAACAAGAATTTGTTATGTGTGATCATTAGCAGATTACGCAAAATTAATATAGCATTTGCGTATTTAAGAAAATTTTAGTTGACAACAAGGTCATTGAAATATGGGTAACATGGACTATCGATATACGCTTACGCAGGTGTTTAATTAGCTCGGTATGAGAATCCTTGCATGTAACAGACTAATTCGCCAAGTGTCTATTTCAGAAACTATGCTTGATTAAGCTCATCTTTAATAATTCAGAGTGCACACCCTAAATTCACTATTATATGTCATATATTAAGCATATTTCTCGATACTCTACTTTAACTTTAAAAATAATTAATAATGTAAAAAATTAGTAATGTTAAGAAATGTAATTATTAATGCCGAAACACACTAAATATGAAATCAGCGTTGTGCGCTGCTATCTGCATTGCCATATATACCATTGTTGCCTGCATAATTTATAGCCTTGGTGGTTTCATTGCAATGATAATTTCTTACGAATTTCAGAATTGCATTTTTCAATAAAATGTAATAGCACTCGTATGGATGAGTGTGAAAGTAATAATGTTCAAAAGGAAATTTTTCATTAGCGTTTCATTGTTTCCCATCGATAAATAATAGGTACGGGTTTTAGACTAAATGAAATGCCTGTCAAAGTCATGTGATATACTTACTTAATTAGATTATAGAGGCGTGCGACCATACGAGCATGTGCCTCTGTTTATTGCCTGCTCCACGTACTGATAATTTTCCTTGGAGGAAGGAATGAGTGCCTCATCCCCAAGGCAATAATGCCCTGAAAGAGGGCTGTTAGTTTGGCCGACAGGTCCTGGGCCAATAGAGACCCAATGGCCCATACAGGCTGAATTGACTTGGATGCTGAAGGGAAATGTGCAAAACTTTTAACCACATCATCACACCCCTCAGTTAAGAATGACATTCGATGGCATTTTTCACTTTATATTCTTAGAAAAATGTATTTGTTGAATTTTACAAAGCTTTTTGTTTCACAGTAGCATAAACAGGGCTGTAGTAAATACTGACTAAAATGTTTCCATGCTGTTGCTGATAATATACATTCGGTAACCATGCCCTTCGTGTGGTATTTTTCTTATATGTTTTATTCATTGCTCGATATTTTTTAGGAGCAATAGGTTTTTCTTGAATAGGCTTGGTCAGTTTTTGCCTGACTTCTTTGTGAAATGTTTTACGTTTATTGGTGAGGGTGTGGGCACTAATGTTTATCCAATCATTTCTTGCTGTAAGGTGCAAATATTGTTATATATTTTAGGTGAGGTTTTAAGTTTCTCGTGTACTTATTATTCTATCTTCATCTCTGTAGATGTGACTGCTATCATCTTGGTATCTGCTGATACTCTTCATTTCTTTAGTAGTATCGTCTGACGTTTTCACATGAAATTTTGTAGATATTACAACAATTATACATAGTGTAACTATTTTTCCATTTTTGAGATATATGTTTGATTGTAATTTCTTTTTGAAAATGTGGCATTTCGGCGAGAATAGGATTAGAAGTTAAATATGGTATATCTTGTTCGTGTCAAAATATAGTTGCATTTATCATGTACAAGGAACGCAAGTTAAAGGTAATCTTTCATTATGATCCAAAGATACATACATATATATATATATATATATATATATATATATATATATATATATATATATATATATATATATATATATATATATATATATATATATATACATGTGTGTCTTTCCAGGAAAAGGAATCCTTCCTATCGTTATCGTAATAACTCTTTCAAAAGAAAAATCCTAACAAAGGATCTGCAAATTTTAACAACGGTCCTATCAGCAGATAAAGAAATCATCTTCTTTCAATGAGGATATTTTACCTTTTGACTGATTGGGATTTAATTTTTCACAATTTGTCGAAGAGCGTAGCAACGTCGCCCCAATGGTCGTCCCCGCTTCTGGGTTAAGCTAACAATTTATTTCAAAATATTAAAACAGCAATGATTTTAAGTGCTCTTTGAATGGTCTTTTTTTACATTATATTTTAGATTACTGAAAAACATCCTAACGTTTATCTAAACGATGATTGAATCCCATTTTTCATTTTCTGGAAGGTTTATTTGCACGGTGTTGTGACATTGGAAACATCTTTCCTGAGGTAAAATAACCTAAAGCGAATCTTGGTCAGCACAATGTCTTTGGTGCTGGAATTTGTCTTAACTCATAGTCGGATGTCGTATAAGCGTGCCTTTGGATACTTCTGTTGCTCACAATCGACAAAATCTTTCCAGATCTTATTGAGATAAATCTAATACACTTTGCACTTTTTCTGTCTGCTACCTTGTCCGACAAGATGCTACTTTCTTGTCTGCATTAACAACCGTTTGAGCAGCAGATGTCGTTGATAGAGTAGACGTTTCTTTATAAATGGTTTAAATATCTTCATGAGGTCACAGATTAGGTATAATAGGCATCATTATTAACAAACGTGGAATCGACAAATAGTAAAGGAGACAAAACATGACGAAATTTTAGTAAATTGTATTCTTTTAGAGTATGGACTCGCTGCTAATCTCGTCTTTAATGTTTGTCTCTTATGGTTTACATTTTGGCTTTGAAATAAGAATCCCATTTTAAAACGGAACGAACAATGATCTCTCAAGATCAAATTCGAACTCGTTTCAAGATAATCTTGTTTTTAGACCTGAGTATCGATTCTTGGTTCAACTGCTTGTGACATCGCTACTTTATGTCTTTAAAAAATGGTTTTGTTTGATGTGAAATACAAAAGATACTTTGTATTAATTGATGTGCTGTCAGAGGAAATCATTATAAAACTTCTTTAAGACTAGCTTCTAACAAATATGAACGCAATAGTGGCTTAACTTTATTTTCATTTCATTTTATTTTGCGACTGATGTTATACAATGAACAAATCAGTTTTGGTAAGCTGATTAGATTGATAGGAAGTCCTTTTAAGTTTTGTCAGAAAGAAGCTAAGTGCATAGTGTTTTATATTCTTTTTGTTCTTAGACAAGGAAAGTGAAGTGCAAATAGCTATAACTCATTCTAGACACCAATCAGGAATACATTTATACGAAATCTCAAATAATGTGGAGAACTAGGTTTTAAATGGAAATATGCTAGAGTCAATTAATTGGTATTGCCAATTAATTGGTATTACCAATCAGGAATACATTTATACGAAATCTCAAATAATGTGGAGAACTAGGTTTTAAATGGAAATATGCTAGAGTCAATTAATTGGTATTGCCACAATCATAATTAAGCTAAGGCAGCATAACTGTGTCCGTAAGGCAACCTGTTGTGAACAGGGAAGTAGTACCTTTCCACCGTTGATGATCTAAAATACTTTATATTTAAAGTCTAGTTAGGGTTTAATGATCTTATGATTTTATGATGATCCGCCGTTTTCACAACAAATTTTCATCTTGAAATGATCTCAAAGCATTTTACGACGTAAAGTTGAACAACTGACTGGAAATATAGTTGTGTCATTTTTAGTTTTAGTTTTTGTAATAAGTTGTATTTTCTTGTCTCGATACCGTTAGTTGTATAGTTTAGGTCAACAGCTGATGAAACTCAGAAAGATAGTCTCTTCCAGATATTTGTTGGTTCATGCTACTTAAAAATGCTTCTTTAGTGTGATGGTCATATTTTCCAGAACGATCATTGTACATTCAAGTGTCAGTTTTAAAGCAAAGGACTCTTTCACATCAAGGCTCCAAGAAGGACTATGCTTTTCCAAGGGTTTTGGCTATTACGTAAGCCACAATACATTATAAACTCTTCAGGTTGTGCAACACTTAGACTTCTAATGCACCTAGAATAAATCTTATCATGTGATTTTCATACAAATAATGTGTTTTCCTTTATCGATTGTAAGATGAAAGTATCAACTTTGACCTGTCAAGTATGTTGTCTTTGCGAATATTAGACGTTAAGCCAGTTTAACCACACAAGCAATATAATATGACTTTAGCAAATGATCGTCCTCCTTCTTGATATTCGATGTATTTCAGTGAGATGCCTAGCAAAGTTGACATGTATTGTCGTACAACTCTATCGTGTTTTATTCAAATGTAAACAAAACTTTTAGGTTTCTTTGAGGAAACGATGAAGCGAATCCATGAAACAAGTATCTCAGGAACTCCTACACGAACTAGTGTTCTTTCTTCCACGTCAGAAAAGAGCTCGCTGTATCCTCATGTCCAACAGTAATGTAACCAACGCTATGGATTGGCTTACAATGATTTGTCCATCGTATCCCAAAAAGTGTGAGCAATGACTGTAGTATGCCGATTACAGTTCCCGTAACTTTGTTCCTCCTCTTCGCTCTGAGTGTCGACTTTGGGATTTGAACTGTACTCAACGGAATCAGAAGTAAGACACCCATGACATATTTCACCGCGTTTCCCTGAAATGACGGTACGATTCCGACAGCAAGAAAATAACGATTCTTGAAATTACTAGTTACTAGCGGTAAGACCTCAAAAATATGAATATGAATTCCATAAACTTGGGACCATTCAAGTGCAAAAAATTAAATTACCGTTCGGTTTGTTATCTCGTTCTGTTCGTCATGCAATACTTCCTCCAGTTCGTTGATATAACTCTAAATCTAACTAGGATGATCTAACTCAGGGTCACAAAAGAACACTCATTTTTTTGTTTCCTGCACAAATGTGTGATGCCTTGTCATTCGCCTGAAGACGCTTTGTACAAGTATATCGCCGTCTAAATAATTAATAAACTTATTTTTCTTGCTGGAATGTTTTATGTGATATATCCTATAACATGTTGAACAGACAAATGCAGACTAACAAGTAAAGCATTGGATTTTTTCTAGCTCTTCATGAATGCAAATTATGAAGGCTAGCCAGCCAAGACATATCTCTCCACTATCCATATGCTGTTCCTATGACGAAATGCTTGGTCAAATTGTAATAAACAACATGTTTTATCTTTTGACATTTGGATTTAATTTTTCACTTTTTTGTCGATGAGCGTAGTAATATCGTGTTAATGGTCGCTACCGCTTCTGGGTTAAGATATCAGATTATTTCAAAATGTTAAAATAACAATTTACAGATTTTATCAATGATTTTAGGTGTTCTTTAAATGATCTGTTTGTAACCATTATATTTTACAAGTACTTTGAAAACATGCCAACGTTGCTCTAAACGAGGAAAAATGCTATTGTTCCTTTTCTGGAAGGTTTCTTTGTATGGTGTTGTGACATTGAAGACATTTTTCTTGACGAAAAATCCTGAAGCGAATTCTGGTCAACATAATGTCTTTGTAACTGGAACTAGTCTTAACTCGCAGTCAGAAGACATATGGAACTATTGGTGCTCTCAATCGAATCAATCGTGTCAGATCGTATTGGGATAAAAAGATAAAACCAGTATATATATATATATATATATATATATATATATATATATATATATATATATATATATATATATATATATATATAACGATAACATACGATACTAATAGTCAAGACGTACAAAAAGCACTTGCAAAATACTTCCATTAAGGCTTTTTGACCGATTTGAGTTTTATTTCATTCAGCAGTCATTTAAGTAGTGTCTCTTGTTAAAGCTATTTAGTCAGGCTGTAAAAATGGAGGTCGAGTTTTGAAAAAGGAAATTACGCCATTGAAATTATCAGTTGTAAATGGCTTTTCAATACCCATGCTGTTTGCCGCAAGTAATAGCTAATATCTCTCTCTCTCTCTCTCTCTCTCTCTCTCTCTCTCTCTCTCTCTCTCTCTCTCTCTCTCTCTCTCTCTCTCTCTCTCTCTCTCTCTCTCTCTCTCTCTCTCTCTCTCTCTCTCTCTCTCTCTGCCCTTTGTGTGTGTGTATTTGTGTGTGTGTGCGTGTGTGTCACAGAGAGAGAGAGAGCTAGCTAAGAGGATAAACATTATTTGATTTCTAACAAGTACAGAACACGCCATGTCCAAGGTACTTTATTTCTACCGTTTAAGTGTTCCAATATACACTCAGTGTCTTAACTGTAGGATAGAGCGCAATCACCATCTTCGCTGAGATATAATTATCATCAATATATTTGTCAACCGAACAAATTCACATTCATGCCCCATGATTCATTTTTATTAAAAATGAGGCGCCATGTCAAGATTTCCTTTTCAGCCATAAAGCGATTTAGTCAGGCTGTGAAACTGGAGGTCGAGTTCTGGAAAAAGAAATCACGAGCTTGACAACATGAGAAGTTAATGCCTTTTCCACACCCAATCTGTTTGGTGCTAGTAACAGCTACTCTCTCTCTCTCTCTCTCTCTCTCTCTCTCTCTCTCTCTCTCTCTCTCTCTCTCTCTCTCTCTCTCTCTCTCTCTCTCTCTCTCTCTCTCTCTCTCTCTCTCTCTCTCTCTCTCCGTGTGTGTGTTCGTGTGTGTGTGTGTGTGTGAGAGAGAGAGAGAGAGAACTAATAGATTTAAACATTATTTATTTCCTAACAAGTACAAAACACAAAATGCACGAGGTAATTTAGTTTTACCGTTTAATATACTGTGAGTGTTCTAAGAAATTGACATCTGATGAAATTAATCTACCTAATCAACGCGTTATCGTTGAGATAAAATTTTTATCGATATATTTGTCAACCGAACAAATTCACCTTCATGCCCCATGATTCTTTTGAATCAAAAATGAGGTGACATGTCAAGATTTCCTTTTGACCCATAATGCCATTAACATATTATATTTCTCTTGCACCCATAATGCCATTCCAATGTTAAATTTCCTTTGTGCCCCCTTTATCGACAGATTTATTTAGAATAAGATATACCTCTTATGCCCACTGTACTAATGCCCTATCTCACTTGTGCTTGATTGTCATGACTTTAATAGATGTCAAAACTAGATACTATTTTGACACTCCGCATTAAGATAAACCGGTTTCATTTTAATAGCAATCAGTTTATTATTAGTACACATTTCAATTTATCTCAGCACAGTTCATGGAACGCGTGTATAGGCAGACGAAGAGACTTCATCATTTCCCATCTCCAGAAACCAAATGTTTAGCATCATACATACTAGACACTATTACCCTCAGTGATACTCTAATCACATCTATTTAGATTATTTTCTTACCTCGAAAATCTGACTAACAGAACTAAAAATAAAAGTAATTTACATGGCTGTTATATGGCTTTCGTTCAAGCGCTATTACATTAGTTGCACAAGTTTGTTAATAAAAATTGGTCAAATGATACCACGATGAAACAGGACAACGATTACCATAGACTGGAGTGTTAACATGTTGCAAATTTCCTTTATTTTTTGAGCATTTTATTTAATAAAGAATGCATTTTCAAATGTTTGATCTGCAGCTCGTTCTGTAAAAAAAAACATTCACTTGCAGATGCCGGCTTTTATACCTGTCCAATTCAGATATCTATCATACGTAGGCTTCTGAACAATAATAGCTATTTATCCGTTATTCGTCTTATTATCCTCCATTAAATATTTTCGGCCACTCAAGGTGTTTTAATTACGGTATTTAATATTCCAAATATATTAACTGGTTCCCTAATTGGTCGCATATAACCTCAACCGTATTAGCATAAAATGTATTTATTACCTAGGGGCATTGTTTAAATATTCTGCAAATGATTAGTTGTTTTGTAATAGCATAATTACCTTTAGCTCGGTCTTATCAGTTATGTCACAGCCTAGATTTGATTAAGATTTGAGTGGAAGATGCAGTTTGATATGCATACATGCATTCCCACAAGAATCACTGACTTCATTTGACCATACTGATCATTCATAATTGTATGGACCTACCTGTCTAACAATTATGTGCATGCTTTTCTTTACTTTTCTTGTTCAAATTGCGTTGACGTTAAAGATACATAAAAGAATAGCAAGAGATTCTAGTTCTATATTGAAGCAGATTCGCAACTAGACATAAATTTTATGACAATAACGTGTATGGTAAACGATCCCAAAAAACAGGACAGCAAAGGGAACATAATTTACGGTACCTACACGATTACGTCTAGTTAGCTGGTTTGCAAAACGTTTACAAAGATTTTTTAATGCAAGCGTGTACTTACTTTCACAAAATACTGTTTCTTTTATAAATATATCAATCATTATTCCTTCATGGTTAATCCAGTGGTTTTCTTCTCTATTGCGAAATAATGTAAATTCATTTAAAAGTTAATCTTTACCATGAAGCCAACACTAATTTTTTCTTGTTCGGTTAAAATTATGTCCCTCAAAGAACTGAGCTCAGGCAAAAATTAATCCCAGCTCCATATCCAACCATCAGCTTAGATTTGCTGCTTTGGCGAAAGGGCGATACGAATGAAAAATAACGAATTCTACAACATGTAAAAAATATATATCCTGTACGTATATATCCTGTACGGGACGGTTTCATAATTTACTCAAATTGTGATTACTGCAATTGTGCCACTTCTCTCTCTCTCTCTCTCTCTCTCTCTCTCTCTCTCTCTCTCTCTCTCTCTCTCTCTCTCTCTCTCTCTCTCTCTCTCTCTCTCTCTCTCTCTCTCTCTCTCTCTCTCTCTCTCTCTCTCTCTCAGGTTTTCATTATAAGTCACTAATCTCATGTTTAATATGTGGGAATTCTTTTTTAATACTAGGGTAGGGCTAATGTTAGTTATTGGACAATATAATGGTGTAACAATCTCTCCCATTTTAAAGCTCTCCGTGGTGTTATGGATCCATTATGTTTCAAGTACAGCCGTTTTTATGTTCCTGGGTCTTGTTATAATAAAAGAGCGATTACTCAAGATAATAGATTGCATCGGAAGGTTTGTGATCTAATGATCATGCGTTTCTGCCACTATAAAATAATTAGCCCATTACTTGACAATGAATCGGAAGCAATAAGCCGTGAATCATTCAGAGAAAAGAATTAAAAATTTATATGTACACAAATATAACAGGGAAAACAGTAATTGACTTGACACTAGCATGGATTTATTATATTCATAGGCAAATAATTTTTTACGAGCTTTGGAAACTGCCCGTGTTTGTTGGAAGTCTAACACGTATTGTTAAAATGAATGTCGGTGCTTTGAAGAACATAATAACCGGAAATAATTACCCTTCTTTTAAGCCGAAGTGTGGCATAAATTATATTTTTGGTGAGAAATCACACGCCCATATTGCTATTGTTTTATCTGACAAATATGTAAAATTATGCACTTACACTTGATATATTAATAAGGTTATTGCACCACATGTTGATATATTAAGGGATATTGATAATGCTAATAGTCATGCCAGGATGTGTTGGTGTGGAATAGTAAAAAATGATGTATATTAGACGTTTCCTGTAGCCTTAGTGGTTAGAGCTTCTGGCTGCGGATGCAGGAGTTCGCGAGTCCCATCTCTGGCCGAGGCATACCATATACATAAAAACGATACTAGTAGTTGTCTAAGCATTAAGAGTTTAGTGTTAGGACTCTTCTTCCTAGTACCAGTATAACATGATGTCCCAGTGATAGACATGACTGTAAACTGTCATTGTAGCGATATTACTAAAATTTCTAGGCATAACTATAAACTGTCATTGTAGTGATAGTACTAAAATTGTTACAGTTACGTAAAACATCCAAACCATACAATTCATGTATTGTACTCAATAAGTGGAAAATAGTTTGCAGACAATGTATTTATAAGACCTGACCAAGGCAATTTGAACTCGCATTTTACGCGCAATAGTTCAAAGGAATGTGATAGAATCGAACTATTTCACTGTGATTATAGTATTGAAAGAAGAGAAAACAAGTTGCATCGGCTTTCCATATTTTCATATAAATGGGATGTTACGTCCACTTCATGTGGCAAACATAACGATGCCATATCATGCAGTCTGCCATATTATTTTCTTACAGTAAACATAGTCTCGTGACTGAGATCCATTTTACACGCATGGCTGTAACCCCATGGTTATAATCACATGGCCATTAAACTTTCAAGACAGGGAGTATAGTTGAGGTCGGTATTCTACTTCTGTAAATCAATCTCTCAATCACTATATCTTCCTATCTTATCAGTCCTTCCTTCTTGATACCCTCTGGAAATACCAGAAAAAGTACTTAGCTTTAGGTAAACAGACTAGCAATCACTTGTGTGTTATATAACTTTTTCGGTGACGAAGTACAATCCACTAGAGATAAGCTTGACAACACAATTTCAATTCACTCATCGTCCCGATAGAGATGTGATACAGAATATCAGCAGAAACCTCTAACAGCATTTAACCCTGTCTCGATGAATCTGGTACATATAATTGTGATAAAGAGCGCCCCATAGATATGTAAAGTCGATCTGATTCCGACAACACGGCTGATTGAGAGCTTAGATTTAGTATTGACTTTACTAACCGATGCAATCAATACTACTCTCTCATCGGGGAATTCCCATCATCCTTCAAAACTGCCATTGTAAAGCCTCTGTTGAACAAAACAACGATTGACTATCATGATTTAAAAGTACTAATGCCTTTTTTATAACATCTAATTACTGTAACAAATCTTTGTCAAAGTTATTCTTTTCTAATTTGCATTTCATCTGAATTCAGTCTTTTTAGCAAAATATAAAGTATGTATATGACCCTCAACGTAATAAGGAACTGCCTGTATATGGCCCTCAATGTAGTAATGAACTGTCTATATATGACTCTCGACGTTGTAATGAATTGTGTATATGGCTCTCAAGATAATAATGAACTGTCTGTATATGGCCCTCAACGTAATAATAAACTGTCTGTATATGGCCCTCAACGTAATAATAAACTGTCTGTATATGGCTCTCAACGTAATAATGAACTGTCTGTATATGTCCCTCAACGTAATAATGAACTGTCTGTATATGGTCCTCAACGTAATAATGAACTGTCTGTATATGGCCCTCGACGTAATAATGAACTGTCTGTATATGACTCTCGACGTTGTTATGAACTTTTTTATATGCTCATCTTTTTTCTCCGTTAACTTTACATTGTCAGAATCGTGCAATATTCAACAATATTGAACACCTTCATACCGTATCCTACGTGCAAAGGAACTATTGTCTAACGAAAACAATTTTTATGAATGAACTAAAGCATATATTTCAAAGACGGCCACATACCAGCAAATGTTTCATAGACTGACACATACAAACTGCCTTGGCACATTCCGCGTTTACTCTTTTGATACAATATTTCAAATTTAACTATATATTGACGCTAAACAGGTTCCTCACAATTTAATGCAATTTATACACAAACTGTCTTCTTTAGCTGTAAATAAAAATGACCAAAAATATACTTACAATTTTACATCCTGAATTTCCTCAAAAAATATATTTTCGTAGGTCTGTAAATCTGAATTAGATGAGCTATGTCATGGGTTCTCAATGTTGATTACACATTTTGAAATTGTATTGTAATTTCCAGTATATTCCAAGGGTAGTTACATCATCCTTACTGCACTCAAAATGAAAAAAAAAAACATTAAATTCCACAGCGTGTTGTCGATAATTGCAATGGAAAGGCTTCATAATTTTTCCACATTGTGATCTGAATCATTCAATGATAAAAAAAGAAACACGCATGCCGATGTCAACAAAATTCAAAATATTAAAATGGCAGACGCTGCTGGAAACCGATGCAAGTCACTTCATGTAGATAAATCCAGACCATAATCAAAAGATTGCGTAGAATCGACAAATATACCAAAAGGTATTCATTACAGATCAAATGGAAAAGTTCTTGCAATGCGTATTCATCAACAATATTACTCCAGATTTCAATTTTAAGTAGAGCAAGCGCCATTTTCTTCGAAACTTACGTCTAGCGCGCGACCAACTTCATATTTATCTGGGCGGAGTTAGGCGCTCATTAATAATGTTGTGTAATGATCCATCAACGCTTATATATTTAGTTCGGAATACGGCGTACATTTAGTTACTTTGTTTCTTTCAGTGTATTTTTGTTTATATATTTAAGCCTGGGGAAGAATAAGAAATGAGCATATAATAAAAAGGTTACTGTATTTGTATGGGGAAATATGAACTCGTTTTGTCGGAAGGATATACTGCACTCCCAAGGTCGTGCAGTATATCCATCCGAAAAACTCGACGTAATAATGAACTGTCTGTATATGACTCTCGACGTAATAATGAACTGTCTGTATATGGCCCTCAACGTAGTAATGAATTGTCTGTATATGACTCTCGACGTTGTAATGAACTGTCTGCATATGGCCCTCAACGTAATAATGAACTGTGTGTATATGGCCCTCAACGTGGTAATGAACTGTCTATATATGACTCTCGACGTTCTAATGAACTGTCTGCATATGGCCCTCAACGTAATAATGAACTGTCTGTATATGGCCCTCAACTTAGTAATGAACTGTCTATATATGGCTCTCGACGTTGTATATATATGGCCATCGATGTAGTAATGAACTATAGTTAAATACCGTCTATTTGCTTCTCCCTCCTCAACTTTTCATTGGCATTTGACACAATGCATCTTAATATTTTACTTCATCATCTCCATCATGTAACTTCGTATCAACGGTACATCCTTATTTTGTCTCAAGTCATAGTTAATCAACATGACCAAATTGTGTCCCTAAATGAAAACATTCGAATCAAGTTGGTCTAGTTTTTGGTAATCCAAAAGGCTCTCTTCTTGCTCCTGTTCTCTTCATTTTAGACACAGTTTCAAAGATCGACATGATATGCATATCTCATTTATACGCAGACGACACTTAAATGTACATATCCAGCTGACAGCTGAAGTTGAGGCGACCATCCAAGTCGTAGAGAGGTGCGTTTTTATATCAACTCATGACTGGCATGTAACATATTGTACATCAATGATCAAAACACTGATCAACAAGCCAAGAATATCTCAGTCACATCCTTATCCTCAAAAAATAAAAATATCAATTTATTTTCAGCCTACTCAACAATCGGATATGACAAAGGAATAAGAAAAAGCAAGTGTGAGACTGCAGTACGCCATTTAGTTACCATGGTAGAAGGTGCTGTTTCATATAATTTTCTGTCAAAAAGACAGTGAACATCTTATACAACAAACTATGATTACAACAGATACAAAATGAGACTCAGTTGAAGCCTTATATCTGAAAATAGATTAGAGAAAAGCTCCAATCTCAATAGAACAGACATGGTAAATGAGATTTCTGAAGAAACCGCTAAATTATTTGCGATAGTGCTAAAAATTCATACGCAAATATGTGCAACAGACAAATATATCATAATAAGTTTATATTAAACCATTGTTCTGGAAGAGAATGTGAATTAATTATAAATAAATATCATACTACTAACAGACAATTTATTCATGATCAACACACCCAAAATTCAGAATTATTTGCTTCCCTCAGTGAAACGGTAAAGAAAACAAACATAAAATGTTTAAACAAGCGTAAATGAAAACACAAGATAAATAATTAAACTTGACAACAACATCCAAAACAATACTGCTCATTAATAAACAATTTCACTACAGCATGTGATGATAGACCTATCGAAATTAACACCTGTTATGATTGTTTCAAAAATATAAACTCATCCCACGAGAATAATGAGACAGTACTAATTTAACTAGTCTTTTCAGAGGAAACGTGGAACGTGCTGAGATATTTGAAATATAATAATTCGCCTGGTGCCAACTCCATTTTGAATAAGAGACACCAATCATCCTACTAGAGACCCATTTGTTTCGTGAGTTATCTAGCATTGCCCTTGACGATCTTAACGACCGAATGTCATTCTTTCTAGAATACAAACAGCTTGCTAGGACACAACCAGAATTTCGTAATGGATACTTCTTCGTAATTGATTATATATTTGCCAAATATTCCTTTATAGAACTTTTAAATGGAAAATATAAACATATTTACATGGATTGTTCTCCGGCTTTTGATAAGTCAGCAGAGTTGGTTTATAGGCAAAAAGGGTGAATACAAATGAGGAAATCCTCAAGGTAATAATGAACATGCATATAGATGGGAAATTCTGTATCTTCCAAAATAAAACAAAATCAGGGTTATTCACGTGGAATCAATGCGTAAGTCAAGGCGAAAATCATTCTACTCTATTATTAGCCCTGTATGAAACTGACACTGACAATTAATTTTTCTAATTGTACTGAAATGATATGTTATGTGTAATTGATTTGTATTGTACTCCTGACTATTTTCCTTGATTGAGAGTAGAGTCCTAGACTACCTGATTATTGTCTTCTTAAGATGTTTACTTGAGTTTGAGCCTAGACCTAGCCTTAATTAAGACTTTATGATGTTCTGGAAGCAAACTTGTTGACAACATTTGACACAACTTCCATTAAAAATGACCCACATATTGTGTCATAGGTCAGGTGAGAGTCTATATGTAAGGAAAATGTAACTATTCCGTCCTATTTAGATATCATTCTGTTTAATCGATTTTAGTTCTGTTCAGCTATAATTCAAGAGGAATAATTTATTTAAATGATTCATTGGACTTTTAGAATATCGTTCTGATTGACCGTTTGGATTAAAACACTGCATTGGCGTTGCTGTGAGTCATTCGAAGACATTCTGTATAAATCCTTGTGATGCATGAAGATGGAAGATCAGAACATCAACATGTTCAGCAGTATTGGAAAACTTTAGGATAAAACATTTAGTATTATTCGGAATTACAATTACCAAACTGTAAGATCATTTTAAAGTTTTGCTTTGCATTCTGTAAAAAAAAATTATTTGTTGATTTTACAAACACTTGTTGGTTTTCCTTACTTCTGTTATGTAATATAACACCATGAGAAGAATGGTGCATAGTTAATGGTGTTACGAGTCCATGCTCTTAAAATAAGTAACAGAAAAGAGTGAAAGAAAACAAGCTTTGTAAGATTTAACAATTAATTTATTTCCCTAGAATACAAAGTGAAGGTGAGAAAAAGCTCGCGTTATTGCTTATTAAATCCCAAATATAATCCAAGAATTACAGACACAAGTCTTACTAATTTAAAGTCCTGAATAAAACTCAGTACACGTCCAGAATAAACTTTGACCCAAATACAACATATTTGCTTGTTCTATTATTAATAATTCTGATTTTAAATTCACACTTATAGAGAACAATTTAGAAATGTACTGGTTCTTTACAATATATAAAAGTTAAATTTGTGTGAAGGAGAACTTTACTCTATTTCGGACAAGGATAATCCCAACATCAATTTTATATTACAAAGACATATAATGAAATAAAATTAAACTAACAAACAAAACAAATTAAATATACATAACAATTGGAATACAGAAGCTAATTAAACAAGCCAGGAAAGTTGTGCTACATATATAGTACAGAATACTGCATCTTAATTTGCATGTTCACTGTCAGCTCCGAGTCTTTAGTATGCAGCTGAGATGTGTTGGTTTCTAAACACGCAATATCGTGGAACTGGTTCATTTTAAGGACTCAGCTAAATTTTTAAATTTCAACCACAAAAAAAATATATGATTTATGGTGAGCTTGGTATAACCATGATACATTTACAAATGAAAAGGAGAATGGTAGGCTGCAGAAACATCATACATGGTAAGTAATCAATTATATCTTATATAATGATAGTAATTGCCTATACATTATTATAATAGTGATATTGACAGAAATATAACAATAGTTTAGGCAGGATTATGACCATTGTGTGGGCAGGAATATAATAATGGTATAGGAAAGATTACAATTATGATCTAGGCAGGACTGTAATAATGGTATATGCAGGCCTATAATGGAGCCTAGGCAGGATTATAATGATCGCCTAGGCAGGATTATAATGATCGCCTAGGCAGGATTATAATGATAATGTATGTTTGCCGAAGTTTTGAATTCAGATTTCGAAAAACTATGCTTCATTTACAAACTAACTATTAAAGTGTTATCCCGACAAACAAAATGATTCATTACTGAAGAAAACAAAATAAACCGTATCGTTGCCTTGCATATTATTAATAGTTTAATAAATGAAGTCGACATTTATTGCCGGTTTGGTTTCATGTTTATTCACTTTATATTACCTAGCATAATTTCTCATATAATATCATTTCCAAAGTTTCCCCTAATCTGCATATACTGCAAACGTCGAATGTGAACTTAACACTATACTAATACAAAGGAAATCAAATACAATAGAGATAACGCAAAAATTGTGTGGAGATCATCTAGCCTTGCAAATACTAATTCAGTGTGAGAAATAGCACTTCAACTTACCGATCTTTGAAGATTCTTAAATATTAATAGAATATTAAATTCCAAAATATTTTATTTAAAGTCATCGGAAGGAGATCTTATATTCACGCCTAAACCTGGGCTACGTCGAATTAAACCAGCACGTATTTGCTAGAACCATTATTAATTCCTTATTATAGTCTTGTAGACCAATAGACAGTACATAACATATTCTACTATACAATTTGGATTAGAAAATACATAGACATATTATATTATACAGTTTAAAATAGCTCCGAACATATTCTACTATACAGTTTAAATTAGTACATAAACGTATTCTAACTTGCAGTTTAAAATATACAGTATAGAATATAGTCTACTAAACAGTTTAAAATAAACAGTACATAGATATTCTACAATAAAGATTACAATACAGTGACATGATGTAATGCACTCTACATTCCGTATCCACCCGTTACAACTGAACACCCCCTGAATGGAAGTCTACCCCTACCTAAGAATTACTAGCAAGAAAATGAAGACAATCTTTCAGTCTGTTCAACATTTTCTTCTTCACAACAAGATATTCAATACTAGACACAAATGGTTCTTCTCATTATAACGACAGCAATACTTCCAGACATTTCTTATTCGAGTGGCATGAAACACATACCTCAATTTTATCACAGCACAGTCTACCCAGATCTCAATTTTATCATAACACAATGTACCCAGATCTCAATTTTATCATAACACAATGTACCCAGATCTCAATTTTATCATAACACAATGTACCCAGATCTCAATTTTATCATAACACAATGTACCCAGATCTCAATTTTATCACAGCACAGTGTACCCAGATCTCAATTTTATCACAGCAAAGTGTACCCAGATCTAAATTTTATCACAGCACAGTGTAGCCAGATCTCAATTTTATCATAACACAATGTACACAATGTCCATATTTAGTATTATAGGCCGAGCCTACTAACCCTTTGGTTTGTACCCACTGCCGATTTCAATAACAGAAAGCTTTAATTTGATAAAAAGTGCAAAGAACTTAGTCAATTTATTCATTGGTTTATATTTTCTAACCAGACTGTGAGTAGAATGGTCTTAACACCGTCATTGTCTGCGCTTTTCATGCTTAACGGAAGTTGTCAATATTATAGAGGGACATGCCTAAGACCCGTTTCCAGTTCCTGGACAAGTCCATTTTCAGCAATGGGATGTATGCTTGACTAAAGATGTACATACATATGTCATCTGCTTCCGATATTTACAGTGTCGAATCAATCAAAGGAAAAGAATGAGAAAAGAAAATTGTCTTTCACGTGAATTTAAGAAGTGGTTTCATTAATATGATCATGTGTTCAAAGGAATATAATTCCAAACTCAACGCTATGGTAATTTACAGAATTATCCGACAGTTACCGAATATGATGAATTAGGTCATTATGCTGTCGGATGGAAATAAAATACCCTATAGTGTACGGAATATGGCGTCGTGTTAGTATGGAAAGTCCGTTAAGCATGAAAGGTGCAAGGGGATACCAGTATTAGTGCCAATCTGGTCACAGTCAGGTTAGAAATTATAAATCAATGATTCAGTTGACTTAGTTCTGTGCACCTTTTATCACGTTAAACGTTTAAATTATTGAAATCTTTGGGGGGGTACAAACCAATGGGGGTTGTAGCATCGGACTATAGACAAGAATGACTGTTAAGTTGGATAAGAGGTAATTGCACACCAAAATCATTTGCTATTATCTTGTTAAATTATATTATCAATGTTTTCGATCATATAATTGATAGACATTTAATCAAACATGTGCTAAAATATCGTTATCAGTGTCATTTTTGGATACAAATGCTAATATTAGTACACTTTATATCATGTATTTAACATTATTATTGAATAAGCTATTCATACTTAACATACATATTGCTCCAATATGTATTTTTTAATTTAATAAAACGTTGTTTATTTTACTATATATAACTTCATAAATACGTCATTTCTCTAGTTCGCCTATGCAAGCCTTTTGCTACATACTTTTGGATAGTTACATGGTGTGTATACAAGTATTGTATTGACTTTACTTAGGAAATGTACATATAAAAGTGAAACTTCTAATACGTTTAAGTCCTAAAGTCACATTTGTAATTTGTAGCAATGAATTTTTTTAATAAACCTTTCAAAATAAACCTTTATTTAAAATCGAACGTTACCAATTTTCGAGGACTTTAATGTTTTATTTTCTCATTATTACTATGCTTTAGTGCTAACCACATCAAAAAGCACTTACAGTCTCTAAATGGCCAATGCAAGAGTAAATGCGTTGAACTATCGTAATTATATGTTGCTCAGCTTATTTCTAGTAGACTTGCTTCATGGGCGTCGACTGTCAAAATCCCGTACGACGAGATCACGTTTGCGTCTGAGAGATCTTGTGATGCAATAGAGATAAATGATGATTTAATTTCCAAGACTCCTCTTGCATCCACTTTATCCTTACTTTCAAACAATACGTTACTTTTTATTGTCTCGTTTTATATTGTCAGTCATTCAACGAACATCAGTCGTTTGCATATAGTATTTATTTTTATATCACACACAGGTCGTAAAATATTTATTTGCCATAATAAAACTATGATAGTAGGAGATTACTGCTTAATTCCTTGTCGTATGTATTTTAGGATGATATACGACATTTAGCGTTCAAATTGCTTTCAATAAATGAAAATTAATTTATATTTTTAGAATGATAGAAATGAACGAATATTAGATATAAAAACTTTCATATAAAACTATGTTCTTGCTTTTAGGTATCTGTTATGTCAATTGTTTCAGAGCGACTAGCCTTTAACTACCTTTCCCTCTGTGATATCATAGTGTAGATTTCAAATAGCTATTTCTGAAATAATATGCATGTATAAGACCACACAATTGGAAGAGACTCTAAATGTCAGCGCTGTGCAAAACACAATTAGTATCACCATCATATTTTGTTGTTGCTGGGATTGTGTGTAAAGAAAACATAATATTCCCGCTGCTAGTCTGGCCTTTAGCGGTCTTTGACCTATCCGAACTGTTTTTGAATTGATGCTTAATTTTCAAGCTATTTTCAGTTTCTCAAGAACCAAAATAACTTGCTTAGTTGTTAATATTTCGCAATCTAGATATAACTTTGAAAAATAAACGTCTAAATGTATACTCAAAAACATGAAAACCTTCCTATGTAGGAATAACATAGAACGAAGATCTATAAAAAATCATGTATGAAATTTATTATTCATTTTCAAAATATATGAAATTTACTATTGTGGCATTTGAAGTAAAACTGAATATGAAGAACGGATTATTGACATTAATTATAAATGTAACAGCATAGATGCATATTTACCACAATACTACTCTATACCGCAAGTTTACTTGATGTTCCTCTTCCAGCAAACATTCCATATATCTTGATTGCTGCAATTATACGAAAGCTAGAGTTCAAAATTCACGATTTTGGATTTTTAGATTCGCTTGCCAATTAGACATCGATTTGCTGCCTGACAATCTTATATCATGCTGTTGTTCGGAAAAGTTTTGATTGTGTCTTGTTGGTCATTCTAAAACATCGAGTGTTGTGCAATTTTTAAGTGCTTTAATTGTGTGTGCATAAGTTCTAGAAAAATTTAAAATTTTTAAATAAGAAACTACTGCCTGGTTCTATTTGTATGTTCTGTCTTTAGACATTTATTCTCACGTGTAATTTTAGTGTGCTTTAATTGAATTATACCGCCAATGATCATAACAGAAAAAGATAAATTCTTTAATTGTCGTGAATCAAATCACAAAATTTGATACATCAGCAAATATTTTTAACAGAAATTAAAATTGATATGAAGTCGATAGACTATAAAATTTCCACCACATTTTATTTTTTTTATTTCTTTTTTCTTATTTCTGTTTTCATGGCATGAAAGCCAAAGATTTAAATCTTTGGTACTTTTAGATATGTAACAATATGTGAATGAATACCTTGTCATTTAGATATACGTTGCTCATCGTGTTTATATGAGAAATAACAGTTGTGCATATATACGTTGACTTCCAAAACTGCATTGCTGTTTCTTAGAAGTGCGTCATGTTTTAGCTTTACGCGCTATCAAAGAATATATGCCAAAGAGATACAGAGATTAGGAGCAATAAAATGCTATATAACTTGGGTTGTGGATGAGTATAAAACAATAATGTTTAAAAGTAAATTGTTCATAAGTTTCTAAATATTTCCCAACGATAAATGACATATACAGTTTTTAGACTTAATAAAACACCTGTCAAAAACATCTGATTTACTTACTTACTTAACTGGATTATAAAGGCGCTATCACATACAGGCATGTGCCTCTGTTTATTGCCTGCACCACAGACTGGTAATTTTCCTTGGGGGAAGGGAGTGCCTCATCTCCAAGACGTTAATGCCCTCAAATAGGGCTGTTAGTTTGGCCGACAGGTCCTGGGCCAATAAAGGCCCAATGACCCACACTAGCTGAACTGACCTGGATACTGAAGGGTAAAATGATAAACTTTTACCCACATTAGTACACTCCTCTATTACAGGAGACTCGTTGGCATGCAGAAATTACTAAACTTTGTTCTTCCATTTATAGGTCCCCAAAAAGCATTGCAGATTGTTAAATCACACACCCACATGCATTTCCACCACATCATCAGCTAGGGGCTTTCCTTGAGTGGAAAAGGACCCAGCACACACTAAGTATTTTTCCTGCCAATAGCAGCGTTAACCCAGGTGTCAACCATAGCAAGATAAGACTTCGAAAAGGCAGACCGTATTTATTTCAAATTCCGTCCATTTTATTAATTGACGAAACTAATACCAATAGCTTGTGAGCCACCTGTTAAATTAACCAAATATATATATAGTTCCGAATTTTCCTTTCGCCTAACAATCTATATTTTTCTAGTTCACAGTGAACTAGCATTTAAGTCCCTCTCAATTTTAATTACTAATATGTTATAGCGACATAGGAGAAATAAGTCATGTGGTATGAAGTATATCAACACACATTAAAATAATTTATAGCATAAATCCATCTGATTAATCAGATCTAACTGTATTTGTTTAGACCAGGTGTGATCATGCCCATTTAATTGAGAAACAAATTCGAATTTAGCAATCTTACTTCATGCAATTTGGATCACTCATCTTCTTACAACTTCTGTCCCGATAACAGAGAAGTACAAAATCAAAAACAGCATAGGAAGGCAGCATGTTATACCTTTAAAGGACATGTAATCACCACTGTTGTCATTTTGAATGAATCTGAAATATAGTTCAAAGATCTGAATTGAATCTGAATTTCTATGTACCCAACGCTCTTCTTGGCAAAGTAAAACTTTAGTGCATGCTCATTTATCATTATTGGCAAGGTCAAAAACTAGATCACCGGCTTATTAAGTGTTAAGAGAGCTTTGAGGTACGAACTTGATTTCGAGACTGGTCTAATTGATCATCATCCGCAATAACGCTAGATGGAAAGTCTTGACTCTGAAAAACAGACATTAATTGAACTACGTAACCCGAGGGGCAATCTATATGATTATAGAGCAGCAAAAAGGCCAGGTTACGTGAGCAAAATTGTCCGCTAGATATTGGTTGCAAGTTGTTGAATATTGGATTCAATCATCGCAGAAGAATGCTTTACTTTCTTATATCTCACGGGTAAAGCTTGGTTACTGGCTGTAAACTGTTGTTTTTTTTACCTAAATACATCAAGAATTTCAGTCCTTCTATTCTGGTAAAATTAATTAATATAGAAATCAAACACAGACTCCAACACAAGACTGCTCGATTATTCTTCAGCTTTAGTTTTAATTGCTGAATGAATAACTAAGTTCTAGCATTCAAACTTAAATCATTTTCGATCATAAGACTACAATGACAACACGGCATTATGTAACAATAACTACCCGTACAACAATACATGCTTTAATTTGGCAATAATTACAATACGATAATGCAGGCTTTGGAACTATGCATAATGGCAAAAATACACATTTTTATTGTTTCTTATCTCATATTTCGTATTCCATTTTTTCAGTGCTCCAGAAACATGAGTAAAGACACAAAACCCAAAATCTCTTCACAATAAAAATGTTTAATGATTCTATCTCTAACGATAGTGACACATACAAAGTTATTTTGCTACAAGTGAAAAAAATATATAATTTGTAGACTTCATGAAATGCCTCTCAAAGCCTCTTGTGAATGCACGTAAATCAAAACACATAATATGTGGTTCATAAATGACTACAATGACAATACTACATGCTTTGGTACAAACTATAATGACAAGAAATACAAAGGCAATAATGCATGTTTTGACATTAACTATAATTCCAATATTAATAATGGAAATATCGGCATTATCTACAATGATAATAACTAAAATGACAATAATGTATGTCTTGGCATTAACTACAATGACAATTACGATGGTAATAATGCATGGTTTAGCATTAACTACAATGACAATAATGCATGCTTTGGCATTAACTATAATGCCAATAACTACAGTAATAATAATGCAAATATCGACATTAACTACAATGTCAATAAATAAAATGACAATAATGCATGTCGTGACATTAACTACAATGAAAATAACTACGATGATAATATGCATGCTTTGGCATTAACCACAATGACAATAATGCATGTTTCGGCATTAACTACAATGGAAATAATGCATGCTTTGGCGTTAACTGCAATTACAATAGCTACAATAGCAATAGTGCATGCTTTGGCATTAACTACAATGGCAATAATAAATGTTTCGGAAGTAACTACAATGGCCATAATGCATGCTTTGGCAGCAACTACAATGGCAATAATAAATGTTTCGGAAGTAACTACAATTGCCATAATGCATGCTTTGGCAGCAACTACAATGGCAATAATAAATGTTTCGGAAGTAACTACAATAGCAATAATGCATTCTTTGGCATTAACTACAATGGAAATCATGCATGCTTTGGCGTTAACTGCAATTACAATAGCTACAATAGCAATAGTGCATGATTTGGCATTAACTACAATGGCAATAATAAATGTTTCGGAAGTAACTACAATGGCCATAATGCATGCTCTGGCATTAACTACAATGGAAATAATGCATGCTTTGGCAGCAACTACAGTAGCAATAGTGCATGATTTGGCATTAACTACAATGGCAATAATAAATGTTTCGGAAGTAACTACAATTGCAATAATGCATGCTTTGGCAGCAACTACAATGGCAATAATAAATGTTTCGGAAGTAACTACAATTGCAATAATGCATGCTTTGGCATTAACTACAATGGAAATAATGCATGCTTTGGCGTTAACTGCAATTACAATAGCTACAATAGCAATAGTGCATGATTTGGCATTAACTACAATGGCAATAATAAATGTTTCGGAAGTAACTACAATGGCCATAATGCATGCTTTGGCAGCAACTACAATGGAAATATTGCATGTTTCGGAAGTAATAATAATGCATGCTTTGGCATTACTACAATTGCAATAATGCATGCTTTGGCATTAACTACAATGGCCATAATTCATGCATTTATTGTTTCCAAAGGAAAACAATCGTTTCACCAACAAAACTTTAATGATTATATCTTAAACATCAGTGACACAGACAAGAGCTATTTGCCATTCTAAAATGGGTTCTGTTTGGAGGAAGAGGGTTACACAACAATTGGTTGCGCGGTTTTTTTAATATTTAAACCCATCGAACAGTTACATATGAATATATTTACTGGTGGAGACTAATATACGTTAATTGGCTTAAAATGCTACAGTGAATAACCCATTTAAAATTTAATTGTATTAGTTTGGCTTTTCTAATTCTATCGCTTTTATAGAATTTGTATTATTTTCAATTTCTTAAACCTTTTCATTAGCTTTCAAACGCCGACTTTACTCTTACTTTAAACATCTCATCTATCTTTATCATCTAATTTATATATGGTACAGTACTTATAACGAATTTGTCAACTTTATCAGGACCGTAATGTTTCCTCTTTCAACGTTTTATACATGATGATATCACATGAAATTTAGATACACGTGCATAAAATAGCATTTGTACGAGCTCAGATTAATGAAATTCATATAAATCTACAAAACTTTGTAGAGACATAATTGTTATAAATGGAAATACGTCACGACTCAAACTGTTCACTGTATAATCAATGCTAGACAGAATAGACTATGTGGACAAGGTGATATTACACTGTATAATCAACGCTAGACAGAATAGACTATGTGGACAAGATGATATTACATTAAACCGTTGAAATATGTGATAAAACAAATGATCTGTTTGTTTGCATGTTAATTAAATTCAACATACTTCCAGCAAAGGATGCTATAAACTGAATCATTAGCTGTATTTGTATAAAAAAATAGCATTGTTTGTAAATTGTCTTTTCTTTATTAATTAATAACTGGTAATGCTTATAACACATTCTGCCATTTGCAATATCGTTTCCATGCCAGACTATGTTATGTTACTGCACCCATAGTTACAAATTATATTTCATGGTACAGACAAAGAAAACAATATTATTAATTCTTCACACAGGACAGAGTAATTTAAGGTTAAACTTTACGGCATTAAAATAGATGCAGTTATTAATCTGCATTATCCACTTCACCCATGTAAACATTTTTACAGACCATGCACAGCCTCCTCAGAAAACAGGCGAGAAGCACATGAAACATTTTGTTTTACTGACCATATATGGCCAAGTCAGAACACTGATTTACAGATTCACCTACCTACCTGTATTTCGGTGAACATATACTTAGAACGGTGTAATACGAAATTCTGACCATAAATCACATTGGGTTGTTACAGACTAATGTGATTATCCTATTTTGTATTTGACAGATCATAGTTTGGCGGTGTTAACAAACTCAGTATGTAGGTATATTAATGCAAGATATAAACATAAACGGTACTTCCTTGGACTGCCTACTAGAGCTGAAGTGGGAGATCTTAGAAACGTCAAGATAATTGTGTAGCAGGTTCCTTTGAATATTGGAGAAATGAGCTGGATCGCTACACTAGTAGTATTGTGAGGTAGTATACGGACAATGGGAATTAGCATTACAAACACCCTTGAGACGATATGGACCCAAGATTTATACGGACAAATGGCACACTCTGTGGTAGTATACAGACAATGAGAATTAGCATTATGGAATCATAATATTAAATATACGGACAAGTTTTTATGGACAAATGACACATTCTGTGATAGCATACAAACAATGGAAATTTTGTATAGGAAGACGAGGAATGGCACAGGTGGCATAACGTCACGGTACTAGACATTCGCAACACTGTAGCAAGGAGCTGACCTAACTATGCACAGCTACCACTACTCTAGGGAGGGACACATACAATAGACACAGAGACATAGATAAACATAGGATGGATGGATGGATGGATAGATAGACAGACAGACAGACAGATAGATAGATAGATAGATAGATAGATAGATAGATAGATAGATAGATAGATAGATAGATAGATAGATAGATAGATAGATAGATAGATAGATAGATAGATAGATAGATAGATAGATAGATAGATAGATAGATAGATTCAGTGATGCTCTCTATGTAAATGTCTTCACGAATATAAGGAAAGGCTTATTCTAAATTGCGAGAACTTCTAGTCCGACTCCATTTGCTAGCATTAGTTACAAAAAAATATATTTGACAATTTCATTAGCTATATTTACTTTCTTCGCACACATAAACATGTTTGAAATGATAGGTTGCAAGCCAAAAATAAAGTACTATCAAAATTTGTTACAGTAAATATTAACGAACAAGATAGATTGAGAGAAAAAAAAATGTAAAACATCAAGAAGGTTTTCTATTTGCACAGGTTTCTAGTCAAAACGTGGTTTAAAGGGTGCATCTTCCACAGGAAATGCTACAAATGTGGACAATTTGGGCACACGCCAAAGAGATGTCGAGTAGAACAAGAACGCATAGAAACTCCAACGGATACAACAGACTAGACATATTAGCGAGATAACGATATTCCCAAGACAAGCGAAACAGCAGAAAGTGACAGAGAAACAACAAACTAATCAACTACAACAACAAGAACAGACAGTGGATGAAGAACTGAAACAAAGGCAACATCAACAACAACCATAAAAACAAGTACAAGGAAACCAACAGCAAATGACCCAAGCTCAATCTACACCACTACCAATACAACAACAACAACAACAAAGTGAGAAACATAATCAGGCAGAGATGCAAATGATAAATACACTAACGAAAAAGAAGAGAAAAGCAAAAAATGCGAGAAAAGCGCTGAATAAAAGGAATCAATATCGGAAGAAACATGAAACATCAACACCAACAACGAAAAAACAAACTATCCAGAGATGAAATCCTAGAAGTAAAACACTATAACCTAAAAGAGATAGAAGATCAACAAATGCAACAGTATTTTATGGACATGGACAAGTTCTTAGATGATCAATAAAGATTTTTATAAAAAAAAATATAGAATAAAGCAATATGCAATTGCTAACATCATTTCTATTATTGAGCCTTCGGGTATGCATACAGTTAGGCCTTTGGGTAAAAATAAAGTTAGGGAGGTGGGGCCCCCTTGAATGGTCTGAAAAGCTCAGACAAGGGCAACCACCCTAAAAAAAATTTAAAAAATCACTTGAAAATAGATGTTAATTTGCCCTGTAAGAGCTGTCATGCACGCCTTAATTATTGAGAGGGTAAGAACAGGAAGCTTTGAGTTATTTTAACATAATACGATTTCATGTTCAAGAATCTTTTTGTGAATCAGATTGTGTCAATTTGGTGTGTTTATAGAGATTATATGAGAATAAACAAGACATGTATTATGTTAATAAGATATGCCAGCCTTGTAAGGGAAAGATGAAATTAATTTTATTTATTGTAACAGAATTTGACCTGAATGGATGACTGGATTAAATGACAGCACAAACACAATGTCATAAAAGATGAAAGTTTATGAAACGAATTAATAAATATATGTATATTCTCTACAACATATACAGTACATTTTTTTTCAAGCTCTAAACATACGACTCATTTGTTATGAGAATGAATTTGTGATGTTATGAAACGTTATGACATAAAAGAAAAAATAATTGATACAATCATTAAAAAATGGGAAAAATGTGATTCATATATTCAAACTGTACAGCAAAACCAAGATGTGGTTCGTATAATCTTATGTAATATAGGTAAGATTCACATAATCTAGTGCAAATAGGTATAACTCGATTGTACTCAAATGTACTCAATTGAAATACAATATATGTTCCATATACTCAATTGAAACACAACATAATCAACTTAGACAAACATGAGCAATTGTAATACACATAACAGTTGTATCAAACATAAGACTTGTGACTCATATAGTCATTTGTACAGCAAGTATGATTCATAACAACTTATGACTCATTTAAATACTTGTAAACCTTGTAAACAAGAAATTGTAACCTGGTTCATATGTCCATTGTCAAACCTCACTTCTCCTGAATTCTTATGTTATGACACACTTGTACTGGTCACACACACCCTTCATGGATCGATAATGCCCACAAGTCTACAGATTAGCACTTCCGTCCTTTGTTGACCTTGATGGTCTCACATGCTTCCATCCGCATACTGACAGACATACAAATAGCCAGACCGAGAGCCTGATACACCAGTACACACACAGCTAAAATAAAACCAAAACTGGTTGTAATAACAGGTACGGAATTAAAATATATACACACATGCCACTAAATTGAACTCTTAATTGTAGATTGTAACAGTACAAAAGTTCACATTCTTTCAAATCCGCTTAGTAATAAAGGCAATATTTTACGCTACGTCATTAAAACTGAATATTTCACATGTTAGGAAATAAAATGTAAAACTTACCCCTATAGCTGTAGAATGAAATGGAGAGCATACACTCCTTGACAAGATCACAAAAGACCAATGTGTTGATTAGAACAGAAAATATACAGGAGAAGAGCATTAGCAAGGATAAAATACTTGTGCATACCGTGTTTTTGTGTTTCTCACCGCAAGCTATCTATGAGATACATGCTAGTTCAGTCAGTTAACTAGAAAAATAATTATCCACCCTATGTAATGTTGCATGTATGTACGATGAAAATGATCAAATCGTTCTAAGACGAAACCAAGTTTGTTTTTTTTTTGCTCTATTCTGTGACATTTATAGTATTTGTTGTTGGGTTTAGCAGAGAAAAATTCTTTAATTTATATACTCTGTACTGTTTGGATTATGTGAATTTATTCAAAGATTTGAGTATTTAAATAATTTGTTTGGATTATGTAACATTTTAAAGGACTTTGGTTATATTCTACTTTCACAGGGTTACATTGTAGTATAAACATCTGGATTTAGACCTGTGTTTGTTCGGTTCAGTGATGCTCAAGTGTGCTAAAGTGTTAGCACTTAAACACATTAGGAATCAGTACACAATTAATAAAATCCGGTTCAGTACCCACGAATGTAGTCTCAGACTATTTTTAGATCACTTTTTCCTGTCTAAGTTTGGTGGTGATACTAGAGTTAGATTTTGGCATTCTTGGTAAGGATTTAAAGGCAATTGTTTATTCTTTAAAATGTGAGCTTATGGTGTGGTTGTCTGTGTATATTTCGGCGACAGTGCACATTGAGTAATAAGGTCATGGTGATGATCCTGAAGTGAAATCTGTGTTCCGTTGCATGGTGTTTTGTTTACAATTCAGCCTCTTAAAAAAATGCAGGTCAACCCTTGACAAGAACTAAACCGTAAAGTCATTTTTGAAGGTATTTTAGATTAACATATGATTTGTATTGATTATCACACAGTGGAAAGTTCAGTACTGAGAAACAAATGTAGAGACAATATAGTGAAATTAATTGTGCTCTATGGCCATGAGGACAATCATTCGGACTACCTTTGGACAGTTTCCGGATTAGCGTGAAATTGAAAATGCAGTTTAGGATATTCTATGAACTTGTTCACGGTAAGTTACTTTTTAAGTATTTCACATTGTTTGATTTTATATTTTGTTTAAAGAAATTTATATTTTGGAAAATCGAATACTTGTGTTTACCATTTCGTGTTACATAAATTGAAGCCCCTAGACCTAACAGTCGAACACATTCATTATTTTCCACCATTATAAACTAGTTAGCTAATGAGAGTAAAAATACTTAAGCAAGGCTAAAGTAACTGCCACTATGACCATTGCAATAAAGATTGTTAATGTATAGTATCCTGACCAGTCCTTAATTCAATATTTAGGTTAGTGAGAGATTTTATTATGATTGTATAAAAATTGTTGAATATTAAAGTAATCGATGTAGCAGTGAGTATGTGAAAGAACAACTTCTAAATAAAATATTTTTCACACTTGTTCACAGAGTTGGATTCATTGTACAGCATTATAGTGTATGTACTTAGTGGAAAGGAACTGTCACTAATACTTATGAATGATTCATATAGTGGCAAATTGAAGTGGATTTGTACTAATCTTCCATGTATTTTTAATAATAATAATAATAATAATAATAATAATAATAATAATAATAATAATAATAATAATAATAATAATAATAATAATAATAATCCGGTGGCCTGGTGGTTACAGCGTCCGCTTTGGAAGCGGGAGGTCGCGGGTTCGAAAATCGGTTGAGTCATACCAGAGACTGATAAAAATGGTAAACTAATAGCTGCCACTCTTGGATATCGGCATTAAGAGATTAGTGTTAGAATTGGTTTGTCTGGTGTCAGGATAACGTGACTGAGTGGGTCATCGATCGTGCTACATGTATGTGGCATGATAACTGAAAGATTTTTAAAGCTATGTTAAAGATTCAAATCACACACACACACACACGTGCACGCGCGTCAATCTTACATGCCTTTATCACGATGAACAATATCCAATTTTTCATTATATAGTTAGATAAAAATAAATGTTTCAAAAATATTTTTCTCTTTTACTGATCTGTTCCCAATAGTGCGAAAAAGAATATTAATATTGTACTCTTAGAAGTTTTTTGCTTCGGGTTCCTTTTCAAATATCGTATGTCATTGATTTGATCTTGCGTCATGTCCTGTTTGCTATTGTGACTGCTTTTGTTCCATTACAGCTACATTGTGCTAGCCAATATTTTCTCTGGTACTCATGATTTCGACTTGGTATTAATTAAACGCTCATTCAATTTTCGTACCTTGATACTAAAAAATCAAACGATAGGATTAGACATTCTAGGCCTCCCTATCTAATGTGTAGTGATCCCTATTTATGCAACAAATGTAATACATCGGTTTTTCTACATGACACTGTGAACACAGTTTTCGCCATGATTTAGTGGGGAAAAGGTGTTATATTTCAGCATTCTCTCTCTCTCTCTCTCTCTCTCTCTCTCTCTCTCTCTCTCTCTCTCTCTCTCTCTCTCTCTCTCTCTCTCTCTCTCTCTCTCTCTCTCTCTCTCTCTCTCTCTCTCTCTCTCTCTCTCTCTCTCTCTCTCTCTCTCTCTCTCTCTCTCTCTCTCTCTCTCTCTCTCTCTACGAGACCTCCCGCATCCGAGGCGAACGTTCTAACCACTAGGTCATCGGAGCAGTCTCTATAGATCGGTCATATTGCATAAACATGAATATGTGTTATCTGGGTTTTAGGTTTTGAAAGATAGGAAGGATAACACCCGGACCTTCAAAACTTCATCGCGATGATTCCCGTTCAAAACATAATTATTTTATATTTCATATCCGTTCAAAATCATCAATAGATCTGGCTAATGCACCCAGTTTAATGTGCAGTAAAAGTTTCTGATTGATTCACATTGTTTAATACAACCCGATTAATGCTTACTGGTTAATACACGCTGATTGGACGCTTAGGTTTACTTATTACTTACTGTTTAGTATGATGTGTCGAATTTTGAAAACTCTTAGAAGCTTTGGTTAAAGGAATTGTATCAAAGTCAACTTAATTAAAGTAGAAAGGGTTAGAGATAGTTGGATGATTATTTTTCATTTTATTTCTGAACGACAAAAGGGAATTCGTTCTAGTCGACGTAACATGACCGAGTCAGATGCTATGGTACAAGAGAATGACATAAGACCCTTCCCCAAAATCGACCGGTTAAATGGCAGCAGCTGGCTATAGATGATTGTTCAAAGTAATGATTAATTACGGCATGATTAGTTGTTTAGTTGTCTTGTTAATCCAAAAATTCTACGGAACAGGTTTAAGAAACAGTCTATTCCGATTGGTTAATATGGATTTATGAGCGTAACTCTGTAAGAAATTAAAAGTTTTACTTTAGGAAAATTCTTTAGTCTTTAATCTTTCGCGAGGAAAGTTAAACGATTCCGGGATCGTGTAAGACGTTATCTCGTGATTTGGCAGTAAAGCGAGAGTTTTGTATCATCGAGTAGGCAAACTCTACATTCTGAATTCGTAAAAAGTACGTTTTCGTTATAGAGTAAGGGGCCAGATAGTTGTCTCAGTTAGGAGACGGACTATACGTGAGGTTCGTGGAAACCAATAAAGAAACGGCAAAAGGTACGCAATCTTAGTTTCCCGATTTTAATATGTTATTTCATTTGTTGATCTATTTCAAATGTATTCTTGATATGATATATGTATGTATGATTTCATTTTGCAGGATTTTAGTGAAATGCTAGTCATGACATTTTTTATTCTTTGATTTTCTAATTATCAATTCATTTGGAGAATTGGCAAGATTGAATGTAATTAAAATTTCTTTAGATTAATTGAATCTTGAATACATAGGAGTGATTAGGAATTTAAATGAATTAAGCTTAAGGAATGATGGGTAATGTTTCATAGTTTATGGATTAACTCTGTTTAGAATGAGTATGACCTAACATTACATGTATACCATATACTAGTTTGTAATATTTAATTGATCACTTAAGTGTATATCTCTATTCTAGTTTGTAATATTTAATTGGTCGAGTAAACTATTTTAGAATAGTTAGATCTGAGGGTCTAAGCTATCTGTAACTTAACACTGCTAGATTGGTATAGTAAGAAGTCAAGGGGGTTACATACGGGTTCATACGGCTGAGTTGAATTTAATTGACCTTCCCTAGCGTGATCCGAATTAAGGTCAGGACAAGCATTGACCGTTTATGTAAACATAACAGTTAGCTAACAGAAGTTACTGCGGCAGAATTTATGCCTTTTGTTTTCTGAGCCGAATTAATGTAAAAATATAGATATACTTGGGAATGTGACCTATTGTCTATTGCGAGACATTTTATTTATTGAAGGAAACAGCTTTCCTGGATTCACAGGAGAAATCCCTGAACAATCACAGGACCAGAACAAGTTCTACGCAGAAATCTAAGTCCAGAGACGACTGTTAAGTCAGAGTTCGACGGACAAGAGTCCAAGACGAAAAAGCTAGACAAAGATCGATGGAGCAGGGACGAACGGAAGTCTTGATGTCCGCATAAAATAGGTGATGAAGTCTCTCATCGTTGCACTCAAAGGTCACATCTCATTGGCAATGAAGATAGCAATTTAACGTTGAAAGTAATTTTACATTTAAAGAAATTTGTATTGTCTTTTTATTTGAGTACATGTTAGTACCATTTTCCTTCTTTTGTAACCAAGTCATTGATTTCTTTTCATTTTAAATTCTGTTGATAAACTGATTAAATTTTATATTTGTTCATTGAAAGGGGGCTCGTTTGTTATTTCTTCAATATACTTGTTCAGTGATCTGCATTCTTCTTTCTATCTATCCACACTGGGTAAACTACACCGCGGAGGTCATTCCCTAGCAACGAACCGTAGTGAAAGAGGTTGGTGTGGTTTGCACGCCGCCAATTCACCATATTTAGGTTTATAAGGCAAATCACTATATTGCATTCAGTCCCTACACAAATGCTGAATTGTTCTTCCATACGGAAGTATAACGAAAATAAATGGCGTCATTTTACTATCATTCGAAGGAGAGGAAATTGTCAATAAAAAATAGATCAAAGTTCTTCAAGTTCTTGATATCGCTAATAACAACCTAATTAGAACCCAAAATGTCGTCGACACTAACTTTATGTGCACTTGCACAAGAACATGTAGTTATAAACAAGAACAGTAACAGGAAATTACACAATTCTAAGAGGCTTTGGAAGTAACTAATTAAAATATTAGTTTGTAAAAGGGAACTGCATTCTGATTGATGTCAAATTTATAACTATACTAAAATGAAACTTAAACGTGAAGAGCATAGCGAATGAGTGAAACAGGAATAGATGGAGACTATTTTGAAACGACATACTTTGTTTGATTTTATACTTTAGAGAAATTAATTTTATAGTTTGGAAAATTTTGCCATCGCATAATGAGAACGATCCATTAGTTTGTCATGTATTTCACTGTTGTTTTGAAAAGCGTGACAAACTTGCGCATGCTATGTTAGTGATATGGTCGCTAAGTTTTAATTGACATGGAGATGGATCCCTTGAAACAGACCACTTTTGGACTGCTGTTGACAGTAAATATGCAGACACGTGCAGTCAAATCTCAGTGTGTGTGTGTTTATGTATGTGTGTGTGTGTGTGTGTGATGCTCTTTAATGACATTGTCACTCCCTTGAATGTCAATCCGACTTCAGCTTTCAGATATGTGTGTCAGAAAATAGTTTTAAAACTTAAGGTTGCCTGACACCTCTCTGATACAAAGTTGCATGAAACTTGGTACATTGGTTCCTTATATCAATGACAAAACAAAAAGAACTATCGTTTCAATTCTGAATTTCGATAAAACTTTTTATAACTATTTAAAAGTTAAAAGTCTAAAAATGTCTGTATTTTAAAATGTGAACCTTTTATGTGTTGACCAAATGCACTCTGTGAGGCGGTTATATTTATTACTACATCAATTTCCTGTTTGTTTTGAAGGTCATTATGGAGGATGTTTCAAACATCTTACATTGAAAATTAATGTAAATATTTGCCTGTTCGGAACGATCATTTGGACTGGAGGCCAGACACTAAATGGGATGTATGGTTAACTTTTTACTAAGATTTTAATGAACATAAATGGAAAAGAAACACGTCCACCGAATTGTGTACTTGATTTTATTAAGAATTATTGTAAAATACCCAAACGTCTTGAATGCAGCCATATATTCTTTAACAATTTGTCTATCGATACATTTCATTTACGTTTGGAAAGCCATTAGGCAAACTGATTTTAGCAGTTATTCTCTTAGTAAAGGGAAATGTTTTAGTCACTGTGAGAATCCGGTAAGCATTTTCGAAATTTGACAGTCAATATACCAATAATGCCGTGTGGTAAACAGTTTTATCTTATTTAGTCTGTAGTCTCTAGTAGGTAGGTATGTATGCATATGTGTGTGTTTGTGTGTGTTTGTGTGTGTGTGTGTTCTTGTTATTACAGGTATTTCAGTCTGTTTCAGGCATATTGGTATTCCTCATTTTGCTTTGGCATTTCTCTTTCTCCTTTCCCGTAGTAATATGTTTATATTTAATCAAGTTTTCAATATTTGGTAAAAGCATATACTATATCATTATGTCTCTTGAGAGTGTGGCACGTGACTTCCGGTCTGGCTCTGGCTGTTTGTGATATACAGATTTATTTATACATTCCAACATTTCAAATTATTTTTGTGATGTTTATATACACAACTTCTCCAGCTCCTCGGCAACAGATTTGGCTAATTTGTTGTTGATTTTTTAAATGGTTATGCATATTTCTTTTCAAAGCTCCGTACGTACTAGACATTCTTAATTAAAGATGCATGTGATATGTACACAGCCATCACTTTTGTGTGTTTGTGTTAATCCTTATTTATATTAAAACGCTTTCTTTGCAATATTTCTTGCAAGAGCTGCTGGCAGTTTTCATCTCTTTGAAGACTAATGGTTTCGTTGGAAAAGTATGTGACTGCTATCATAGACCCCCAAAGAATCTTCAAAAACAGGTGCAGCTTTGCGTCTAGAATTTTGGGTAACAACTTTTGATTTTATGTAATGTGCCTCCATCTTCGTCCATTGTTTTTGATAAATGGTTACAATGGGTCTTAATATGTCGAGGAGGATGTTTGTTCTGCTTCTTATTTTATATTTGTGGTACTTCAAGAAACATCGCTACACGGAACATAGCTAATCTAAAATGTAATTAAACTCAGCCTTTAACACCTGAGTCAAATCAGCAAATATTCCACTTGCCACAAAGGGATACAGTGTTTGTATGATTTGTACAATCAAAAGGGCTATTTGGAAAATAAACTTAATTGACAAACTTAACAAGAACTTCTTATGACGCACATTATGTGTCACAGAATAAGGCTAAAAATAACTTGGTTTTGCCTTTAATCTATTTTATACTTTATTTGTTGTACAGGCGTACAAGGTTACATGGGGTGAATCACTGACTACCGGGTAGAGTGATTCGAAATTACATGCAGGCGGAGAGCCATTGAAATGCATGGATTACGTGGATATTTGACTATGACTATTAATCACTCCTATGGTCTTCAGCTTGATACACTGTAAACTAAGACACAAGTCATTTGGATTTCGTCAGTGGTAGGCGAACATTCTACCATAGTCTCAGGCCATAGGGGTAAGTGTCGAAATTTCGTCTTATTTGATTTGTGAAACTATTTCTCGGTTTTGTGTCCTGTCGGGTGACGTTTCGCTTTTAGCGTTTGTTCTTATTGCGATTTTATTAACAAAGTTTTGTTTTATTGTAGCTTTTTATTTTCTTTTTGGATACGAGTGATCCCGTCGGATGCTATAGTATCCGTTCGGTACTATAGTAGCCTGTTCGATACTATTGAAGGTGGTTGGATACTATTGTAGACTGTTCGATATTAATATAGACCCCGGGAGTCTATTGTGATTGCGGGAGTCTGTCGTGAATTATGGGAACCATTGGAGTCTGTTGGATCAAATTGTTGTAGCTCATAGGATAACGGACATTAAGAAAGCTTAATGAACATTATCAGATATCATGGTACATTAGTGGGCTAACGAAGTCTCGGTGGAACTGTCGAAGCCTAGCAGGAGATTCGGTGTTGAATGAGTCGACCAGATTTGAGTTAATATGTCGTATAAACTGTAGTCAGTTTAGGAAGTGGATTCCAGTTGAAGAGCGTATGTTTGTGTTCATTTGCGTTGAACGCAGGAAGTGGTCGAAGTGTCAGAAATAACATTTGAGTATTGCTCATTTTCATTCAAGAGATTATGTGAGTCTCGGTTAAATACTTTACGAGATTAAGTGAATTTCATATTTCATTTATTTTATTTTTTTTTTCATAGCATGTGTAACATTTGTTAGGTTAAATCTTATTTTCGTTTTCATTTCATGGGTGTATGTAGAATATTGTATTAGTGAAATGATAGCAGTGTACGTGTAAGAGTCTTTGAATTTGTTTTATATCCATATCTATATACATATATATCTAGTAACGCATTTTATAAATTCAATCATTCATCACTTTGTGTTGTTGTTATTCATTTAGTCCAAACAGAGAAATCCCACTCGGTTTCAATTATGTTACATTGTGAATTATTTTAAATGCACATGTACTACAAATGAAATATTGGCAGTATGTTATATCTATTTCCTATAAACCATATTCCAGTCTAACACAATTTCTTTTCACATAAATACTGTAATTTTGATAAATTGCTGTTTAGCAAGCAATTCGCATAGTTTGTGATAATGATTGCCCTGGCTGATCTCTGCTAACAATACAAACAGACTTACAGCGTGCATCAAATTCAACACTGACATGTGACCATATTACAATTAAGAAAGTTTAAAATCAGCTACTATCCAATGTCCCATTTATGTTTTCGTGTTATGCATGATTCCATTAGTGGACAACCTTTACGTGCCTCGTAATTTGTGTCATCAATTCGGCTATTGTGTCGTTCCATGTTATTATTCCTTATGAAAGTAAGGTATTTAATAACAATGTTCAACGCTGCATTTTCATACTAGCATCCAAACAACATCCAGATGTTATGCAAAGCACATTTTTCACGGGATTATAATCTTCAGAATTAGTATTCAGAACTTGTCACACCTTTGTTAAGTGGATCACGGCTCTTCTTGAATCGTGCAAGTTTGTTTTTTTTGTCGCCTATATGTGCTGGTGCAGGGTTTCAAGCACCATCTACACAAGCGTAGGGAGAGCTTTATATATTTTAGGCATAGCATTGTAATTCATACGTAAACTCCTTATCCCTTTAAATTCATTTATCAATGATGTAAATTAAATTCATCAATAATCACCACATCATCAGGAGTCCTACGTGGTATTTGTGTGTGTATGTGTGGGAAGATTCTAGTATTCAATTCAGACCTCGCTGGCTAGATATGTGCATCTCTTGTTCAAAGCCTGTGCATTCTTTGGGAGATAGTTTTGTATTGTGTGGCTTAAAGTCAGGGCATTTTTTTATATGTGGTATGCCAGACCATGATAGAATGATTCTTGGTCAGTACTCAGTAATGCAATTCACATCTAAATTCAGAGGTTTTGTTTGATTGGGCCTTAACTTAAAAATTAATGTTCACTACCACTCTATTGTGAATTGGTATTTGTTTTGAGATACATGTGGTTGTGAAAGAAATGTAGCAAGGTCAATATGTATATGGTTACAAACTATGTTTAGATTGACACTATCACCCCTGTGACTCCTAGTGTGATTAGAATCTTTATCAGACTTCAGCTTATATCTATATTCAAGAAATAGGAAACTTTATTGTAGTCTGACCCCCGCTCAGATAAATAGGAGTCGTCTAATTCTTTCTTTGACCATTTTCCACCACTCTTGACTGAGAGTTTAGAGGATATCTTTGTTTTGGACATGAATCTTTGACTGTAATTATTATATATTAAATTTACGTAGCATTTTATGGTATGACCCCTTTAAATATTTAACAATCTGTGATATCGAAGCATAATTTAGGTTATTCAGTCTTGCTTTACTCTTAGATACTCTTCCAATTTTGAGCAGCAGACAATTCTCGGACCAAAAAGCCGTCATTGGGACCTTGTGAATGCCAAGATTCATGTTACCAATGTTTTCAAGAAAAGGAGAAAACTTCAAAACATTTTAATCACTCAGATGTAAATGTGTGAATGTACCCTTATTTAATTTACTCCAAGCTTGCTTGTCGGCTATAAACAGCAAACTTTACTCGCAATGCTCATTAAGAAAAGTTACAACAAAAAATGAGAGTACTGTCTAACAAAGTAGCATAATTGCAAATCTGTGAATTAAATAAAAGTGTATTTTTAAGATCGAAGGATGGGCCTAGAATGATTAAATCTTAAATGAAATATCATTAATTTGTCCTTTACGTGGATTTACGGTGAATTGGATAAATTCTATAAAGCTCGTATGGCAGTTTCAAGGTTCATGGAACGATATTGACAATGACGGAATCTGGAAACAATATGTCAATGTTATTTATTTGTATGAGGACTTTGGCTGCGAAATTTGCTTTATTAAGATCTGGTTGATGATCAATTTGAGCAACGCTCGAAGGACGGAATATCTTGACTTGCGAGAAAGGACACTAATGAACGAATGTAACCCTAGGGTCGAACATTAAGAAAATAAACTAAAGCTGGTAACGTATCCATCACACAATAACGAAGTGTTAAAATGAGAAATGTTCTAGGTATTTTCTGATTCCTCGTGATTAAATATTGAAACCTTAAGCAGACTGTTTGATTTTCTGGCCTAAACAGAAAATAACATAGAGTACGGAAAACTGGTTTTAGTAGGGTTCAACTTGACGAAGATCAAATACACATGATATAAACGTCAATGTGTAAAACAATACAGTACTGAAAGAGCTTTCACTAATTATTTTATATTGTTTATAATTAATAATTGTTGATTTTTGTATTGTCCGGAACAGAGAGAAGAAAGTTTATTTTTAGCAAATGTTCAACAAAGTCGCTTCGTTTTCCGGACAATGTTTTGCATATGTGAAACAACGTTTAATTATATAAAATATAAAAATAGAATTCAAACCTATATTACACATAGTGTTTGTGTGTTTGAAATAAAATCCACTACATGTAGCCAACTGGAGTCTGGACCAAAATATGTCATCAGTACAAAATCAATATAATTGTATTTTGTTCCCAGTTTAGGTTCATGAACACACTCTAGTAGTTAAGATAAATGAGTCGTCTGATTTTGATATATATGCACAAGAAACGTTTGTACCTTTTATCTTTGCTATTTTAACTTGGGTAGGCAAGCATCAAAAGCACGTCAATGTTTCGTCGATACTATTATTTGTTTATTGCCAAATAAAAAGTATGAATTGATTTAATTGTCGTTTACGTAAGCAGAATATCCAGTGAACTGTCAGCCAGGTGATTGGGTCCAAAGGTAATATGTAAAATAATAAATGCATGGTGGCGAGATTATTACTTGAATTTGTATGCCGTGAATTTGTAAATCTGGTTTACATTGATGAGTTTTTCTTGCCTCTATATCAAACCATAATATGTAGCCAAAAATGTTTGTACTCGGTCAGTAGCCCGAACTGAATCTTACATACTGGGAGGTCTGTTTGTTTTTTCATTAGTTAAAGGTTAATTTCGTCATACTCAGGGTAGTCAACGAAACATCCCGATATGGCTCAGACCTTGGATAATATGATCAAGCAACAGGTCATCTACAAACATAATTGTGCAAATAAAATCTGTATATTGCTTAACAATGATGGTTTCTGATAAGAGAATATAAATCCTAGACTGCTCATTGATGAGGGTTCAAGGCAAGCAAATAGGGATCCTAGATTGTTCAATTATGGCGGTTCCAAGCAAGTGAATTCCGTATCTCAGAGCATAAGTTACACAATATTTATCTATCAAGAATACCTTTTAATCGTCCTGCCTCGATATAGAAACTGAATAGACATTTTTGTGGAAATCAGGTTGAATGTAAACAATGTGTTGACTAGCGCGTGAAACAAGACTGCATAGAGAAAGGCTGCCTGAGGAAAATTGATGCGGATAACTTAGCATTGAGAGGTCTCAGACACTGAGATTCTCACACCGGTTGGTATTTCAAGCACCCTCTGTTGGCTGATGAAATCACAGCAGGAACTGGCAATGTCATCAAAACATCAGCAACGAGCAACTATTAGTGATTTTCTTATATGATGAGTTGAAAGAGCGTAAGCGATCTCAGTTAGATAATAGGAAACTTTACAAACATTCCCTCAAAATATCCTTAATCGTGTGCAGTGCGTGCTCGGCCATTTAACAGCATCATAATCAGCAAGGTGCAGAGCCTGCAGTCCACGAGGGAACTTTGCTAGTGGATAGATCTTCACAAAATGTAACACGGTCTGTTGAGCTCCACAGCTACAGGATGAGTCAGTGGCCAGGCCGCATCGGACAAGATCGACTGCACAACTACCATGTCCTGTCGGAATGCGATTAAGTGTGGTCCATAGATGATGTGGTAGGTTGAAGCCAGGATGGCAGACAGATTGTTCAGCTATGAGGGAATGGTTTACAAAATCTGTTGAAGACTATTCGACACTATGCCGAAATAGATATCATATCCTCTCGTAACGAACGTAACCATATTGGGCGTATGGAAGTCAAGCGGCATGCTAGATGTTAAGTTATGTCCATGTACAGTGGAAGTTTCTTACTGGCATAAACCTCAGCCAGCACTTTTGTTGTTGCTTCCTGACGACGCAGATGTGGAGAAGGAATATTGCTGAGTACCGGCAGTCATGGTAAGGTAGTAGAACGTAGTATTCAAGAGATTATTTTCATAGTTGTATTGAGCTGGACATCAATTACCTTTTATTGGGATGATCAAGCCCAGACAGGAACGCACTACTCAGATATCGAATAACAGACGGTCATTGGTGATGTCTTGTCTGAGCCCTAGTGCCCCAGGTTGTGCCAGCCAGCTTTTGTGAAGCATATTGTTTCGAGTGCTAAGTTTCGCTGCGATTTTCTTTCTTCCGCTGGTTCTAGACTCTCAGTGACCTGTCCAGAGTCACACTAAGATAGCAAATGAACTATTCAACGGACCTCTGATGGGTCATTCCCATTGGTGACCATTCTTTGTCAGTAAGCCAAACTGTTATAGAAGACTTCCCACGCAGACAGAACAGACCAATACCTATCCTTATTGGACTTAGGTGCCGACTACACACAGCTCTTCACCCGTCTTGCTTTTGTCACTTGTAGTAAATGGCTACCAACAAAAATTCGGTTTGACAACAGAATGGATTTAAACTGGCAGATGCTAGGTTGTGCCAATCATGCTTCAGCATTTCTGGAGCCCGTGAAGGTAAGTGATCATGTAGTTCCCCCAAGCGAGTGCGCCTGGCAGTGTCCAGGGATTCAGTTAATTGATCTGCTATGTCTGGGTCTTTAGATGTTTCATATTCCTTGAGAAGAGCCTGAAAATCTTCATCCAAACATTGTGCATACAACGGACGACGGCTGCGAAAGACAGACTAAGTGGTTGCCTTGAATATGGCTCTTTGGAAGCGGTAGTATTCTTCCTTGATTGGTGTGATGTGAGATGGTATAGTGACTATACTACTCTCCAATATGTATGTCAATGTACTACGTCAAATCTGCTTTGCGTATGTACTTGAGCCGTTGTGTATAATCGGCAGGTAAGTAAAACATGGAAATTTTATTGGTCTGTTCTAATTGTGTGACAAATCGTCTTAACTGTTAGACTTTCTAGTTGAAAATTATCACCAATGGAGCTTACCCAACAGAGCTCTGGTGAGTAATTCGTCTGCCTTTTGGTGAAAGAATGGTACCACATTGCTTGGAGTCTGCCTCAGAAGGTGGTCATTGTTAATTGACCGCTCTAACAAGTAGGTGTTCGAGAGTTGGAAGAATATTTTTGTCTCAGTGGGCACTGTTCGCTTTATAGAGGTTAGCAATTTTGTACCCTTCAACCTGGACCACGTCACAGCATGGATATGTTGTACGGACAACTTTGGAGTCTGGCGTTGATGAGATGAGATAAAAGCCTCCAATGATATATCATCCAGCAACCTGGTCTGCTACGTGAGTCTCTTGCAGACGAATTTTGTCAACGTTATGACTATGGGCTATAGAGCTGAAGATGCATCGTTTAGTTCCTGTAAGACATTCAACGTTAGGTTGTAAACTTGTAGGGCTGGTTAAAAGACTTGAAAGTCATATGAAATTGGCACATCGGAGGCATTTCTTGGTAGAGGCACATGACCGGGATACAATGCTGAATTCGGTTTGCGAACTGCATTCTTTGCTTCCTCAGCCTCTAGAGGAGCCTTGGTTTAGTACATACATACACACACATACATACATACATACATACATACATACATACATACATACATGCATGCATGCATGCATGCATGCATACATACATACATACATACATACATACATACATACATACATACATACATACATACATACATACATACATACATACATACATACATACATACATACATACATACATACATACATACATACATACATACATACATACATACATACATACATACAGTGGTCTAACTCATGTGTTTAGGGATTGTGTTTCTATGCTTTTATATATATATATATATATATATATATATATATATATATATATATATATATATATATATATATATATATATATATATATATATACTGCAGATTGCATGTATTGCAAATCCATTGACGGTGTTAAGCGAGCATCTCTATCTGCAGCCGGTAGTTTGGAACATGTAGATGTACATTTTTTTGTAAGTTTAGTCATCCACGTGTATATTAAGTTGTAAGAGGAGTCTCTCTATTTTAACCTATACTTCTATACTCAGTTGTATTTGAAGTCTCTCTACGTCAAAGTTAATTGTAATATATATGTGTGTTATATAGTGCAAACTGTTGCCTATCAAACTGCGGTGGGTCTATCCAGTTACTGTGGGAACTGGAATAGGAAACGACACGTCTCATTTTGTGATCAACAGAAAATCAAGAACAATAATGAGTGACGGCGTGATTCCATTGGGTTCCCAATCATTGGCATAGATAGAGGTCATGCCTAGAAAAGGAAATTAACTTATAATTCCTTGCATAAACTAACAATAATCCATTACTATTTTCGCTAAAGGTTATTTCTGGCACAAATGGGATTGAAGAATAAAATAGATGACAATGTTGTAATATTCTGAGAACTTATTCATAATGGTATTTTGATATTTAGAGATCTTCGAGGCACACAACTGAGGTCTAATTGATCATCATTTTCTATTACGCAACGCTGTCTCATGACTCGTAATCATTAAGCGTTTAAAATGCGAGATGTTTTAGTAGTAGCAGTAGTAGTAGTAGTGGTAGTAGTAATAGTGTTAAAGATTCTTTATATGTTTATTTCCCCATTCCATAGTTTTTTCATTACCCTTTTTGAATTATGTTTAAACTTGTGTGCATAGCAACTGATAGCCAAGCTATATTTGTGTGAACTAAAGTAGAAGAGAAACGTAAAGAAAGACCAAATGTGGGCAATCAGCTAACAATATAGATCAAAGATCATCTTAGGCAAAGAAAGGAAATTAACTTATAATAGCTTGCATAAAATTCGCTCTTTGTAGCTTTTGTTTGCCAGATTCAAACACGGAAAGTTATAGACAATTTCCTTGCAAGGCCCATAGCAACTTCGTTAACGGAACGGGATAAGTGAAATTCGGTGTTATAAGGACTTTAATGAGTATGATCTATTCAAGTTAGAGAGAGAGAGAGAGAGAGAGAGAGAGAGAGAGAGAGAGAGAGAGAGAGAGAGAGAGAGAGAGAGAGAGAGAGAGAGAGAGAGAGAGAGAGAGAGAGATGACGGAAACATGAACATTTTTTAAAGAAACGCTTAGCTAAGACGTCTTTGGGATTTTTGGAGTGTTAACTTAATTGGTGTATAAACATTTATTCATATCTTTCACAACTGACCCATGAATAAAAGCAACGCGTGAATGCAAGCATCACAGACAACGAGGAATGTATAACCAATAAGTAATTAATCGATTTTAATTAATTCTGACAGCCTAAATAAATAACACCTCAGCTAAACTGACATTGTAGGTCAAGCTAGATATACCGGTAAAAGGATTGACGAATGGATGGATGTAAATCACTCTCAATGACAGTTTATATATATATATATATATATATATATATATATATATATATATATATATATATATATATATATATATATATATATATATATATATATATATATATAGTTTAATACAAATAACAATATCATACATGTTAGAGAAATTAAATTCGTACTCTACGGAGTTTCGAACCCAGGCCGCGAGTAAATGGCACCCATCGCCTTGTTTGCACGCACCAGCCCATATACCGTCACGATTAAGCACGCATCACCAAATAATGATGGCACTGAGTCGGTGTTATATAAGCTCGTGCGTAGGCGTTCAGTCATAATTCGCTCAGATGGTAGCTTCTCATATAGGATTTTTGTATTGCAAAGAATTATAGATAGATACCAAACAGAACAGACAGTGCTATCCCTGGATCTTTTAGTAGAATCTTGATAATAGTGGGCAGAAATAATAGTTTAATACAAACAATACTATCATACAGGTTAGAGAAATTAAATTCGTACTCTACGGAGTTTCCAACCCAAGTCCGCGAGTAAATGGCAGCCATCGCATTGCCAGCACGCACCAGCCCATATACCGTCACGACTAAGCACGCATCACCAAAAAATGATGGCACTGATATATATATATATATATATATATATATATATATATATATATATATATATATATATATATATATATATATATATATATATATTCCATTTATGCCCTCAAGTTTCAGCGTGTTACTAATTCAGAGTATCTAAATTTTCAGTCGTATATTCTAAATCATTAACTTTTAGAAACTTCTAGGGCTAAAAATAAATGATACTAATACATCTATTTACTTATATGATTCAAAATGAGTTCCTTTTGCAAATTATCTTTGGCAAACGATAATTATTTCATATAAAAAAATAGGTTTCAGGTGGAAATTTGTTGTGTTCTATATACCTAACGGAAAGAGAAAGAGCATGGAAACAGTTGTTATAAACACACTGTAGGATTTTAGGTCTTATCATCGATTGGTGTCGAGACGATATTAATAACGCAAACAACAAACATGGCAACACCAACTGTACTAACAGCGTTTAATATTTGAGAATATATGGGCACCCTAAAGTTCGTATCAATAAAAAAAATGACGTTATTAAGAAAGCCAAGTTCCTAACAGAAAAAAAACGTTAAGCATTAACGATTATTTACGTGCATGGCGTGATATTCTATTCTTTTATTTCGTGCTTTAGATTGAGAGCAAAAGTAAATTAGAGGTATTAATAATGTAAATAACGATCTACTTTTTAAGCTAGATATTACAATGTTCTGTTCGTGTCAGGATAATTTTCAGGACCCAAAATTTTGAAAATTTGTTTTTCAGCTCTGATGCAATCGATCATCAAAATAGTGCTATTATTAAGAAATAAACTAGATAGCTTCCTGTGTGGTCAATTTCAACATTTGTCATTAAATGACACAAAGTATACGTGATGAATTTGCCTGTATTAACAATTTTCCTCTCGGGAATAATATTTTATCTATAATTTGTCTCACCTGTGACTACGAGCACACCTTTCACAAGTGTTTTTATCTCGGTTTACGTATATGTTATCCGTGAAATGCACCGGATCCTACGTAGGCGTCCTCTCTGTCAGTTTTAAATAGCGACTACATCGCTCTAAATTGTTCATGGGTTGTTATTTGGATACGTTTTCAGCACATGCTTAAAATTGAAGGTCATAACCCAAATATATAATATCATGCTTTTAATAAATGTAAGCCAGTGAAATTAAACAATATAACTAATTAGCATATGTCGAAGTCAGAACGTTCTGCAATATAATGTCTCAGAGTTGTGATTTTTGAATATATTAATGTTTGAATTTTGTGTACTTGGTGTACTTATAAGAGCTTAAAATTTCCTTCAATCTGTTGGGAGGATGTCACCCATTATGCATTTTATCACCGCATAATTTGTCTTTGTTTTTAATTTTGACCGCCTTTCCAAAGGATCATGTTTGTTTAAGGGTCTTCAAGACCAAAGTGAAGACTGAGATATGGGATATTATGCTAGACAGTTGGCCGCGCGGCCCGGACTGTCCTCTCTACAGAGCTTGTTCGTGTCAGGGAGGGGATTATAGGACAGCAGGGGAAACGAGGTTAGTCTTGGACAGTCCCTTACATATGAATGATGCCAACACCTTTTAGGGTGTTTTATGTGTAAATGTGTGGATGGGGGGTTTGTAGGACAACAGGTAGAGCTTCCTGAACTGTTCCTCGTTTGAGGTTTAGGCAGTTTTTGAACAGTATTCATCCTTTCATAATGGCAATAAAAGTCATAAATCTTTTCATATTGGCAGTTGATGTTGTTTATGTTCACTTATGAGAACATTTCTCTAAATGAAGGTCAAGCCACAATTAAATTAGTAGCTGTGGTGAAGCTGCTGATCTCATGAGGCTATGAAAGTTAGTTCTTTTTATATGGGTTGTTGTAGAAGATGTTGTTCTCTCTGCTGTCTTTCTCTTGCTTACTGTTGGACTTTTTTTGAGACTGTTCCTCTTGTAGATGTCCTCTTGCTTATCTTCCAGATTTATGTTGTTCTGGTGATTCATGTCCAAGTAAATTGTCATAAAGTCCGTTGGATAGTTATAAGTAGTTATCCATAATTGAATATATTAATTAATTAAATACTATACTTCTTGCAACTATTAATAAATATTTTCCTAATCAAATTCTTTATATTAAAGTTATTATTAATTTAACCTAAGTTTATTGTTATGGTCATTAATATGCTTCGATAGGCGAAGCAATATTAATTATGATATTATATAAAGTTATGGAGTGTGGTTAGTTTAATTTATTTTGTTATGACTATTTATTTTTATTGATTTTTGTGCTTGGTACTTGGTCAATTTAAGTCGCTTGCTGCCGTCGTGAGGCTTACACGACTGCTTACAGTCCCGGGCACATGGACTGCAGTCCCTCTGGGGAGTATTCCAGTCCCGGGCGTGGACTGTGGTCCCCCCGGGAGGGCGCTTGGCCTTTGGTGCTAGGCCTTTTCCTGACCCCTAGAGGTCAGGGACCTCAAAAAAAGACCCGTATGGTATCGTTTCTATTCTCAACTTGACTCTAAGCTCAAAAATGGCAGAACCGCAACCTACTCTCCCATCCGGGCCGCTACACCCGCCCCACCAATGCCCCCAAGTTAATATCCCCCTAACTTTTTTTCAGTTAGGTGGATATTTTATCAAATATAGACCAGTTTTTCCTATTCGTATCCCTATATCAATGTTGTGTGAGCCACCTGTGCGATTGATCTAATGAGCCTGAGTTGTGGATTTGGAATAAATATTTGTAATTGGAATTTTGCGTACTTGGTGTACTTATAATGTTCGTAAAGATACCAATCTTTAGGCGTTAACCGCCTACTTGATAAAGTTATCACCGCTTTGGTTTATGTGGTTGTGTAATTTTGACCGCCTTGCCAACGAATCTTGTTTGGGCCGTAGGTCTTCAGAGCCAAAGTGAAGACATAGGTTGTAGGTTTTTCGTTTTTTGAACAGTTGGCCGCGCGGCCCGGACTGTTCATCGCTATTTGTTTGTCCGTACCAGGGTTGGGATTTTGGGACAGCAGTGGGAAGGTGGTTAGTTCTGCATAGTCCCTTGATTTGTTGTGAAGTGAGGTCTGCTTGTGTGCGTGCTGGGTTGGGTTTTCTGAGATGTTAGCTGGTACTGACTAACTATCCCTTTTTGCTTTGTTTATTATGTTCATGTTTGAGAAATTGGTCGGATCCAATTCTCCGCTTCGGACGTATGCTGGTGGAGCACCCATTATATTGGTTATATATGACGTTATGTAATCTTTTCATTAAATCCCCCTATCGTTAGAACGACTTTGGGGATTATTTTTGTTTTGGGTCTTGGTCGGATCCAAGACCCCGCTTGACTTGATAGTGCCTTCAAGTCTTGTATCTGTCATTCGGTAGTACATTGCATATACTCCTCGTGGAGTAGTTCGCTCTATCCCCTGATGGGCTTCCAGGGTTTTACCTTCCATAAGTTTCGGCCATTTATATTGTTGTAGGCATAGTTAAATCTTTTCACAACCTCTTGCCGTTAAAACGACAGTAGAGGGTGTAAATTTGTTTTTGTGTTGTATGTGGTGCTTATAGGTTTTCAGGACTTAAACGCTAGTTCGGCCAATCGGTCTACTCCACTCCTGGGAGTTAGGGATATCAGGTGGGAGGTTCCTGATTTTGCCCTTCGCTATCGTTCATGACCTATATGTCCTTGTCATGGTCGGAAATCTTAGCCTATCCAGTGCTTATAGGTTTCAGGATTCACCCAGGCTTGTGCTAGTATGAGTCCTAGCGCCTGTTTTATGATATGGACTAGGTATGGTGTTTGCTAATATGTTAATGTTTGTATGCTGGGATGGGTTATTAGGGATTCGATACGGGCTTATTGATTCCCTTTATTTGATGTTATTAAGCTGTACTTCCGGTAGGTTTGATTCAGCTAACTGGTTGTTTCTTTCCCCTCTCCTTCCTGTATGATTCCGGTCCTTTCTTCTTTATATCGTATTATTTACTGTGTAATATTGGATGATTCAGATTTTATCATTATTCCTCGTTAATTTAGAGAAAAGTGTACGTTTATTAATAGTTAAGTGGGAGCGTTTGGTCTAAAGTTAAGTTTCTTGTGTATGTCTTTCCAGTGCTAGATTTTGATTGGTTGTAATAAATTTTGGTTTTCAATCCTTCTTTTAGTTCAAGATTGTATGTCTTTCTTTTGTGATTAAGCGCTGTTATAATCGGTCAATCAGATGCAGCCTTAGTTTAGGGCTTATGCATTTCGTATTATCTGAATTGTAAGCTGGTATGATGTTAACTCGGTATGTTGAAAGGGGAATTTTACTGTTGGTTAGGGTTTAAATTTAATTTTTTAATTAATTCTTTTTTATGAATATTCATGTAGGGGTTGTATAATTAAGTATTTAAGTATGAAGTATTAATAATATATTGTTAAGGTTATTGTTGTGGAATGGTACCACTGTTCAGTGTATACTTTTTGGCTGCCCACGTGTTTGTTCCGCAAGAACAAAGGAACAAAGGAATTTTTCCGTAAGAACAAAGGAACAAAGGAAGTTTTAATTAATAGTTTTGGATTTTATCCAATATGCTAAGAAATTTGTAAAATTTGTAGAGAAGAGTATATTTATATCGTTAGTTGTGGTAGTGGTTGTTTGAGGTGATAAAATTCAGTACTAGTTGGCTTTAAGTATTTTATAATTACATTGTGTTTCTAGTAACGACATTTAATTTATAGTTATGGTGTAATGAAGATTTTAAATAGACTTTTATAGATTTAGTAGATTTTAATAGATTTAAGTAACTTTTACTTTACCTTAGCTTTTCCTAGTGTAATATCCTTAGTGTGAAGTGAATCATCTAATATTATCCTTAAAGTCCGAAAGCGCAGAAAAAACACGTCCGTTCTGTTCCACAGTCCAGCCGAGAGCCCACTGCCCTGCCACTGCCGATATTTGGACGTGATGGAAAACATCCCCAAACACCCTAATTTTTACCATGCAATACACGGACTTAAAAGAAGCACTCACATTGACTTTCTTGACTTACAAACACAAACAGATACGATTTTTGGACAAGACAGAAAACAAAGGGTGGGTTTTCTTGTTTTGTTTTATTGACCAAATAAACGAAGTGTTTGTAGGCACACTTATATAATTGGTTTTGTAATAATAATTTTGGCAAATGAAAAGAGTATATCTTTTCTAGAGTGATGGGTAGCCCTGAAAAGGGCCGTGCTATGGTGACGGAGGGTAATAGCAATCTTTTGTTTTTCGCTGTCTAAGATTGCGACCCCGTCGGGCAGAAGGCTTTACTATACGATAGGGCCTGCTTCTGTGAAAACCAAAAGAGAATTCTTTGGTGTATATTCGATTGTCCACAAATTTTCCCTGGTTCTTGCTGCTGCTGCTCTTCTCTTTGCTTCTTCTGAAGTATGTATTTTTCAGTCCATTCTTCTTGGTTTTTCTTAAATTCTTCTCTGAAGAGATTTTCTATGAGGTCTTGGGCTATAGAAAACATCCTAAAATTCTCTATTTCTTCAGACCTAGGTATCAAGTTTAGCCTGACACGATGTAATTGAACGTAAGCTTCGTGGAGTTTAGATAGTCTTTAAGGCATCTTAATAGGATGACGAGTCAACAGTGAATGGTCAGACTGGAGACTCAATCGCTTTACATGGTACAAGCGCGGAGTTGATTGAAAACATCCCTATTGTGCTTTATTATTGGAAAGTGATGATAGCTCACCTGATGCGAAAGGATAGAGAGAAAGACAAAGAGCATATACTCACGGATTTTAAAAAAAACAAACGACAGACACGTTTTTCAAATTACAACATTTTTTATTTAAAATAACAATGAACATAATCAACAAGGATCATTCAAGAATCATATTCAAAATACAAAATATTGTCCACACACCATGAAATCTTTGCTTTGTAATTTTACATTATTGAATCGTGTCGTCTGTGCATTTCTTCTCATAAAGTCAATGATATGGTCTTCCAAAGGCGGTAATCCATATGAATTAAAATACATCACACAAGTCTCTTGAGTAAATTACACTGCTACCCAGTGAGTTCTTGGAAGATGACTGTCGTCCGTGTTGATGACATAAGCTTGATGCTCTTGAGGTTTGTGATGTTGGAGTTCATTTTTATCACACACCACAGGATTCCATGAAGCAGTATACGAACTGTTATTCAAAAGGTTATAAAGTTCCCAGGTATCCATTTTTCTGGTTGTTTTGTTTCTTTTGCTTATTTAGAGGTAATGATAAGTCATCAATTCAATTCTGTCTTTTTGCATGAAAACCTCTCACAAGTAACGGTTTATTCGCTTTTTTCACAACTCTTGGCTAATGAGATAGATATCTTAAATAGTCAACGGAGGACAGGAATGATCACGCAAGCCTTTATGCCACTTATGCAACATGGTTTCTTCTGAGAGGAGACTCCAAGATTCATCTAGATACTCGTCCAATGTTTCTACATGGTTCATCATGAGACACTTATCATGTTGAATTTGACTGGGACGATCGTTTTGACATCCATAGCAATCTTTCTTGACCAATACCGTAATTTTCTCCGCTACGTGTTTAGCAAAACACGACATTAAATGTTGTTCTTGTTCTGGCCATCTGAACTTAACTATTTCGTCCTCTTTGTCTTAGTCATTAGTTTCTGTTTCCACGGTATCCTCCCATTCCATAGATCCTTCACCTTTCAAAGAAGGATAAGAGTCTTCTATAGTGTCTAATAATCTAGAATGACTTCTCTTAAACAATTGATTTATACGGCATTATCGAATTCAGCATACAGGATGACGTTCATTGTGTGTTCCAGACCTAATGTACTTCTGAACTGAAGTTACACTCGTAGTTGACCCGACATTATAGGGTGGAAATATCCCTCATCGCTGCCTTGGTCTGGAGTGAAATCAAAGACCCTCAAAGTGTAACCTCCAGCATAATTGTCGGACGAAATGTCGTGGCTAGTGTTGGTTCCTAGTTGTCTGGAAACTTCTTACAGGCTCAAGTATGATCTAAAGTAATTCTTCTGCTCAAAGTACGTACGAAAGGTCTGGTGGACAAAGTCCTGCCATCGCGACTGTTTTCAATCTTGGACCTATCTAAGTGATGAAATTTTAAAGGATTTTCATTGTTGGTTCCGTTGAAGGCTGAATTCCTGATGATAACAATGATTAAACGTTTGGGTAAATGTCCTTGAAACAGATGATCTTCGATCTTGGATCGAAGTCCACCAGCAATGGAAATGGTTTTCTCTTCTACGCGTCGTCTCGATCGGATACTTGACAGTCGTTCTGCTCAAAGTGTTACTGATGTTTCCCGTTTTGGGTAGCACTTCTACGCGGCGTATGTAAAGTATTGCTTCTTCGATGATGGTTTTGTAGCCTTGGTCATCAGCCATCAAATGGAATGAGACACCGCTACGATTCAGTCTCAGGTGAATATCCACTCCGTTTAGCAAATACTTCTCTTGCAACCACATGTCCAAATGCAAACAATCCATCAGTTCTAAACTACATCCTCCCACGATTTTCTTTTTACGGTCGTTAAAGTTCACATTCTGAGGATTGGCTCCTGAGGCCACAGCTATGGTGTTGAACTTATTCGGCGTGTCAGGCATCTACAACACACATGCATCCAGATGAGTACTTTTTTGGCCTCTTTCCCGTACGTCAAGAGATTTTCTAGGTACGCTCGATAAGAGTAAGTATCCATGCTACTGATGACAGTTTGTTTAAGTACATATCCACTACGCTGAACACGGAATGCATTAAATTGTTGACGGGTGCTGCTTCATCATCGTCATCTACATTGTCTTTGTTCTTTTTCTTCACTATTACTTTTATTTACAAGTAATTGCTGATCAGATCGAAGTAATCTTCGGTTTGCCCTTTAATTTTAAACTCGATGGGAGTGGAATCTGTCAAAAAGGAGACGGGATGAAATTAGACCCATTGAGATTCTTGCATGGTCATCATAGTGGGTGGCTTGGCAAACAAATCCAGGTCCGACTTGGAACAAACACAAGACTCTCGGTGCATCATTTTGTTTTGTGTGAAATTTAATAATCAAAAACGTCTAAGTCTAGAAAAGATTTTCTTTTCTTAGTCTTTCTAGCTCTAAGGGCATGAAGTCCTTTGAAGATGTGTTTTAGTTGTTTTCTTTTTCTGCCTTGTCCTTGTTGAAATGTTAGGGAAGTAGGAATGCCTGACTAAACAGAGATCGTGGTATTTATAGGAGTTTCTCGCCGTCCCAAAAGATCTTTACCCATTTGAAGCAATATATTTTTGCCTGTTCTTAAGAAAGCTTATATCGGGTTTTGTTTGTCAATCAGGACATTTTGGAGAAATTCTTTACCATGTGTCGATGTGGCATCTTTCAGGGTGTGCATTCTCCGTGTCACTATCGGTTTTAAACTCCGGAACCACTGTACGACAGAGCGAATTGAGCATATCCCCTAAACCATATTCTCGTTATCGAACTACTCCTTAGTAAATAGTATACATGACTGACAAGAACTTTTCAGAATAATAGTTTCAAAATTGGAGTTTCACGGTGACTTTCCCTTTGGTGAATGGAATATTTTGTTCTAGATCTCCTTTTGTAGTAATGTTGACAATGTCGAAATACGACTTACTGGCCGGTAAATAGTGAAGATGCACAAATTCACGGTCAACGTGATAGGTGTTTCCATCTTCTTAGTCAGCAACTATGGCAGAATCTACTTTGAAAGGAATAACACGGGGAGTCGCTTTTTTCTTGGTGACAAGTTTGGGTGCATTGAGATCCCATTTTAAAAGTGAACGTCTCTTAGAAAACCAGTACCTCCAGGTTTCAAAACGATTTGCTTTTTAGTTTGAGTGTCAATGCGAGGATCGGCCAGTTGCATCAAGGCTACCTTGTTTCTGTCAAAAAAACAAACGTTTGCTTTGATGTGGAATCTGAATGATGCCTTGCAGTAATTGACGTTTAGTCACCGTAAACCATCGTAAGACTTCTTTGAGACTGACTTCAAAGACTCGAGCAAGTATTTGTAGATTTTTTTTCCACGACTAATGCCGTATAAGACACGAATCAATTTAACGGGAAGATGAGATTAAAAGGACGTAATGTTGTATAAGACAGAGTCCAAGTGACCAAGGTTTTTAACGATTTTTTTTTCTTTGGTGGTTATTGTCAAGTCGACGACGGGGACGTGTTCACGACAGATCCTCCGGCTTGGCACCAGTGGTGAAACAGATGGATACGAAATCGCAAATAATCCATATAATCGGGGTAATGGGTTTTAGATCCACGAGTAAATATGCGTGTAGGATTTGAGTAGTATTTTCGTACGCAATGGTTAGCCAAGATGTTCCTAAATGTTTGCCTAAGACTTTCACTTGCTTTTTATTTCTAGGATTTTTAAAAAAGACAACTCAATGAGCATTGCGACCGCGTGTACGATGGGGCTTTACTTTCTTTAAACAAATCTTGAGAAATGTAAATGACACTGGCATTACGATGATGTTCTCTACGTGTAAACCACAGTTGAATTTCTTTTTCGTCTTCTCCTAACATGTCATCAAAAATGACCAAATTGGTTTGATTGCGATCAAACTTGATTCCGTCGTCGTCGACAAGAATGCCTTCCACAATGGACTTTCTCGTAGTAGGCTGTACGCTGATTGCCATTCTTTGTAACACCACACGATACGTTGAGGTGAACGATCGATCAAATTTTGTTTATGCTCGATCAAACTTTTGACAAATTCAGTTTTGCCTGAACCGCTATTTCCAGCAATTAACATATAAAAAGGATGTCGAAGATACAAGGCCCTCCAACTAGCACGATTTAAATGTTCATCAATGACTTTAAAAGTAGAGGGAGAGGGAACAGAGACAGTAGTGGTAGCCATAGTCACCTTTTTGACACGTAAATATACAAGACAAGAGTTTTTATACTTTTTTCATGACATGTTTATTGCAAACATTTTGAATTGTAAATAACACCAATTACAAAAATACATAATAGCCAAATGGTTAAGTACATGGAGAAAAGGCACATTAAAACAACCATAACGGAATATAAAAGTTTATACTTTACAACATGTTTTGTCATCCAAATGTAGTGTCCTAGGGACAGTGTGTAATATTTTAAAAGTTTGTATATTCCTTGGTACCGTCAAGCAAGGGTTCTCCTGGAATCGTCTTTCAGGGATGTCAAGCACAGTCCTGTCCTGAAGAGAATGGTTTTCTTCGGTGACAGTCTCTTCTACGTCTTCTAGTACTGTCACTAACACGGGTTTAAAAGTGACTTTCTTCACGGAAGGTTTAAAAGCTTTAGAATTACAAATCTCTGGCATAGTAGGCCACTTATTTAGCCCACGACTCAAAGCGCCAACTTATCCAGTTACATACATCTGTCCAGTGATGGTGTAAGTCACAACCTACACACACATCCTCATACACATCTTCAGTACCTAAAAGTTGGGGGCCCCGAGTGGCCGAGTGGTTATAAGCGCTGACCGTTACGGATCACTGCCATCTCACCTCTGCGTGAGTTCAAGTCCAGAAACAGCTAACGTGGGTAAGTGAGAAAGCCTGCCAGTAGCGTCTCGTGGGTCGGTGGTTCTACCCTGGGTTTTCTAGGGTTCTTCCTCCACCATTAATTCTGGCCGCCATGAATAGCCTATCTTGTGCTGCAAAATGGCGTTAAACTCTACAACAATAACAATAATAACAATAACCTAAAATTTGACTAATCTTGCTTTCCGTAAAGGTCTAGAAGTATCCAGATGAAAGCGGAAGGCTTTGAGGAGAATAAGCCTCTCGTGGGCATTTAAAGGGACGACTTTTTCATAGTTTATCGTGTGGTAGGTACTGTTCGTAAAGAGTCCACAAAGCGTCGGACGGTAAACAAAATCCCAGAAAGCAAGACACTAAGACACACACGACACGTCGACCTCAATTCAATGGACATCGGTCTCGTAAAAGGCAATGGTAATCCTCCACTGTTTGAATATGGTCATGAATTTCTTTCCACGGAATATGTTGTATCATCAATGATAAAGGTCGTTGCATGATAGAAAGTGTTTATATTCTCTTTCTTCGCCAGCTATAACCGTAATTTCTACACAAACATGGTCACATTATTCCGTTGTCGAATCCAAATTTTCTAGTCACTAACTGACACATGACAAGTCGATCAGAAGTTTCCTTTCTACTAAGTATGCATTGTGTACAACATTTTGGTAACTCTATCTCTTCTTCTGGAATTCGATTCAGTGTACTAGGTAGTAAATTTAATCATTGCCAAAAGTTCAACTCTTTTCCTCCGTAATTAGTTGATCAATGTCTTGAACACTTTCTCCAGAATCAATCCTCTTATAACATTGAGATACTAGTGGTTCAAACATCGGTGACGTAACGGATAAAATTCTTTGCGTTTGACTTGTATTTGGACCAACTCTCGGTAAATGTGTTCTCTCGACTCCATAGGTAAACCACAAATGTTTTCTTGTTAAGGATCCATGACCATGTATCAGTCAAACACTTCCGCTAGAGCGAAAGTAACGAACTTTGTGAGTTATTTCTTTCCACTTCCATTCAGGGTAACGGTCAAGAATGTCAATAAAATCTTCCAATGTAATTGGCCTAAAGTTAAAACAAGAATTAACACACCCTTGATCCAGAGACATCATACTCGTCGGTTGACTTTTTTTAACTTTTCTCTTGTGAATTTCTCGACACAAACGTTCTACCGTCACAAATTGAGATTTTGCTCGGCAAGTCCCTGCTAAATGTCCTTGTAGATCTTCTCTTCCAATTCAATAGGTAATGTTTGAAGATTATTTTTTATATCGGGATTAAATACATATCTAGGGGTGGTCCAACGTTTGACTCCTAACAATGTCGCTACTTTCTTACACGACATGGTTTGACCCACTTCAATGATGAGGTCCCACTAAAGATATGTAGTGACAATCTGGAGACCAACAAGCATGTTTCAGGTAAGCGGAATCTTTCTGTTCCCACTCGTTAAGTGACACGCCACAACCGAAGCACTTGACTTTATCCCCTTCGCTCAAGAAGAAAAATCAGGCTCTATCTAATTCTTCGGAGGTAGGTCCTCTCTGATATTTTGGCCATTTGCCTCGGAAGGCTTGGATCCAACTTTCATAATCAGAGTATTCTGGCAAACGCACAGGGAATGAATATTCGCCTTGTACAAGTTCAGTTCGATGAGGGTACGGTGAAATATGCAGAAGTTTATTTAGTTTTACATGACATCAGTAGAGAGGTATCTACATGGTTTCTGTGGATGACACTAATAATGAAAACCAGTAAATTAAAAAGGTGTACAATAACGAGTATCATTACTTTCGCATCCGTCAGGTTTGACACGTATACCATCATCATCCCTTTCCTTGATAGGCTTGGTTGTCATTGCAAAGTTTGCCATGACGATAATGTGGTACTGAATCATTGATGTCACAGCGTACGGCATCTATGTCATGGCAAGGCACAGCATCGCACTCGAATTTCCTCTTGCTGAATATTTGCTGTGTAAAATGATTCATCTTTCTGTCTTGGTCTTGGTAGTCACAATGAATTATCGGTCTTGGACGATATCCCCTTTTTATATGCTGACCAATATCGGCGTGTCCGTAAGATAAAATAAAGAGGTTAGAAAGCCTACTTGCTTCTGGTACACGATCTGATAGACTTTATCCAAGAATCGACTGACGATTTGATGTGTGAGTAAACATACGATCTTGTTAGTATGGTAAGTGGTCACTATAAATTTTCCATTCTGTCCAGATTGCAAGGCTTCTTTGAGTACTCCAAAGTTTACCACTTGATTGGTAAGATAATTGAGAGTCAAACATTTCACTTTGCACTCCGTGTGACCTTCTCCTTGAAGATTACGGTATTCGTAACCGTAATTTTTCGGACCGCCACGGGCAAAATTTAAAATTTTGTTCTCGGGATGCTCGTCTGTCAATGTTCCTATACGGTCTCCTTCGATCGTGTCAAAATACAGCACACGATCACCTAACAATTCTAAAGCTTTGCAGTTTTAAGCGAGCATGGGCTGTGACCTAAGCCGCAATGATGACATTTCCAAATTCTTTGGCTTCTACAAATTCAAGTTCTTCGTAACTGGCTAAGAGTAAGTCCTCACAAACGACGTCAACGTGTTTCATGTATTTACTTTTGTCGTGAATCATCTGTAAGTAGCGGGAAACTATTTATTAAAATATATTGTGCTGTGTTGTGAATTGAATTGTAAATATTTGTACCAGAATAGACTAGACTGAAGAAACGTGTCTCCTGGTTTCAATTTTAGAATAAGAGTCTACATTCACGCACTCACACACAAACATGCTACGTTTAAAAAAGTGATTTTGAATTTTAATTGATTTTTGGCAAAAAAAAAAGGACCGTTGAGTGTTTTGGGTTTTATGATGAGAACAAACTCAGGAACGAGAAGCAATCCGCTCTAACTGCCTCCAACATATGCCACGGCCAAGGCCTAGTTGTGGACTTGCTCCTGTCAATGATTGAATAGAAATGACTAGCGGTGATATATCTGGTGTAGTCATAGGGTTAGATTGATTGCCTCAAGAAGGTCTCTTTTCCTCTTGGGTCGTAATAAAGAAATATGATACATTTGATTCAGACTTTTTAACTCAGCCAAAATATCCAAGAGTATCGTAACCGTTTGACTTTCACTATTCTCCTTCTCTCCTAGACTTTGTTTCTTTTGTACTGTATCTTCTTCCTGTCGTTTCCTTCTTGCCTCTTCTTCTTCTCGCTGTTGCTGTTCAAGAAGAAATGCTTGCTCTGCCTTTTTCTGTTGCTGTTCAATTTTCTCTAATTCTTCTTTCAGTCTTTGTCTAAAATCGTCGACGTATGGTAAAGAAGGAGAACGTGGAAAAGGTGCTGGTGCCGGTACACATTATTGCAAAGAGAAAAAAATCTACTAAATCCCCACAGCCGGTGCACCTCTAGTCATCACCTTTTTAGGTTCCTTCATGTTTCAGAAAACAATGTCACACCAATTCACCGCGCTCAAACGCTGGTGTGTCTATATAGTGAATATGACGTCACAGATAACTCTCTTCGGATTGGAAGACAGACTCCGCGAAGTGACCGAATTTTGCAACGCGTGTTTGGATTGGTGAACAATTTCAATCCGTTTCGATATGGTCTTTCCCTATAAATAAACGAGATTCACTTCATTTTCTACATCTGTTCTCGTCACAAAGAAGATGTTGATCGACGTTGAATTCTCTACTTGGGTATCGTCATTGTTTTTCCGTACGGACTTACCCATGTATATGAAAACGAAATGGGCTGTCATCCTGTTTAAGTGTGCCACTGTTTAGAAAAGAAGATGTTATGTGGAAAGGTAAGGCTGTATCATGCGGACTCTCATCTTCGGACCAGAAGTGAGATGCAGTTTAAGAAAAGCTTTGAGATGTTCTGTATGTTACCGGAATGATGTTAACATAGCAAACAACGGCCCTTTTCCTGGAACAGATTATAATTTTTTATATTGCCTGTATAGGTTATAAAAACATACATCCCCTGCATTCACCAACACGACGAACGCTTGACGTCACAGTACTTGACGAACGCTTGACGTCACAGTACTTGTACATTGCTACAATGTTGCAAAGTGACCGGTACCGTGACGTCATGCCACCTGTGTCATAAATCTTGTCGTTATACAGGTCCAGTGTGTGCTAGTCACTAATATAAATTTCCCATTGTCGCTATACAGGTCCAGGGTGTGCCATTTTTCGGAAAATCGTTTCGATATTCAGGCCCGCGGGGGGTCGGTAATGTATTTTCCAATTGTCGCTATATCGACCAACTATACTACTTACATTCTTCAACCCGATTTTCGTCCTCGAAAGTCTCCAGAACATTCAGAAAAACACACCTCCCCAACACCCACCGAAAGCCTACCCATAACCACCAAAACAGACGCCATAAATTATACGTATCATAGTACTTAGGTGAAAAATGGTAGATTTCTTTCAACGTAACAAACATTTCAATGTTAAATATTTATTTAAAATAAACTAACATTCTTAACTAGCTATATAAGTTGTGAGATAGACCTTTTCTCTGACCACTTATTTTTTCCAACCAGCATCTTTTTATTGAAATTATAACAAGTCTCAATTTCGATTTTGTTTTGCCCCTTTTTTAATTCAGCTTCCAGACTAAATGCTTGAGTTCAGAATCTGACATTAGCTATGATTCATTCATTCCAAATTCCACCCATAAATCCAAGACATCATCTGTAAGAAGAAAATCTTATATACTGAGTTTCGGAGAGGGAAAGAAAAACATCAGTTATTTTCTAATATCGTTTGATCAGAACGACTACAATTTTCAATACTCACATGACATTTCTCCCACAATTTGCTTTTGGAATCGATATTCTTTTTATGAAACAACTTACACAATGCTCGAGCATCCGGAAAATCCGAGAACAGCTGGCGACCTGATAGACGGTTTTAGAGAAAGAAAGGTGGACTGTGGCCTCATTGTGATATATCTGCAATATTATGGAGCTCGTGACACCTAAACTGGAATAAACATTACGACGTAAGTTTACATTGTACGACTATCGAGACCCAAATGGAAATTGTCACTAAAACTACATTATTACATTTTTAAAAGTTGTTGACTATTAATAATGCAACATTCCTATATTGTTTGAATTTTTTAACTTCACAGAGTTATCTAGGGATCAAACGATAATTTAATATTACACCGCGTGTCTGTTTAAAACATTGTATACATTGTTGTGTGATTAGAGGTGGTCGACCTGAAATAGTACACACGTTATCCAACATTACGCATGTAATGGCCAGCACCAAGTCAAATATTAGCTCAAAAAAAGGTTGTACATTAATTATCGACATTGAATTGAAGTTCAACTCAATTACTCTTCGCATCTGAAATTACCCAGCAGAACTTCCATTAGAAATGCAATCATGTCAAGCTGTGTAAATTATGTGCGTTCTTTAGTGTTTAATGTTTACTTTATTTATCTCTGTTCTGTAAGCGCCTTAGACAAGACAACTTAAGAGTCGGCAGTGAAAAGAGGAGTTGAAACTAGTTTCATAGTGTTCGATGTTTATGGATATATTTTATTCAGTCCCTGACACACATGATCCCTTGCTGCATCCTGTGCACTTGAAAAGACTACTGTCATATGAATATATAATATATGTATGTCGTGTGTGCGGAATCTTTTATACACAATGAATTATGTGAATTTTTTCGACATGTTTCCTTTTAATGGAAACTTTATACAACAAGCTGTACATCATAAATAGAGTGTACAAGCTATACATACAACTTCTCTATACCACACAGAAATATTTATTCCCCAACGCTGTTTAAGACTTTTTATAAGAAACAGTGAATAGACGAAAGGAGTTAACTTTTTAAATGAGTTCCCAGCGTGCCGTCTACAAAATGTAGTTCTTCCGCGATTCAAGTCATTCATAATTCGCTATTGCATTAGAATAATATGTCGGAAAGCTCCTGCTTGTGAGATACCAAGTCAGGAGTATATGACCTATGCTACAATAGCAAGACTGTAGGTGGTGACTGATTCTATGTATTTTATATATCTAGGAAACAAAATGTCCACAGTAAAAAAAAAACATCATTTTAAGAGTAATCCATTAACGACCCTAGCTAGCATGCAAATCAGTATGAATTATGACCCAACAATTTAAAGTCAGATTTGACATTTTGATGAAATAAAATTGTCAATTATATAAGTGCAAGAGTTTTCAGATAAGCCATTGGCGAGATTGTACATTTTCAGCAATTTCAAATGGAGTGAAACATGTCTCCTTGAAATAAGAGAAATCTGAGATATTTACTTCCTAAATGCACTGCAAATGAATTACAACAGACACTCTATTATAAATTAAATTCAATTAATCTTAATATATTAACACATCTGTTGAAAATTTAAACATTCCATTAAATCCTCTTAATTAATTATACTGAACGCTAAAATATAATATTGATTGTATATTAGAAGAAGACACGCAATAATTTTAAAGAAAATATTATTTACAAGCTGTTGTTCCTAAACAAATAGGGTATACCGCAATTTCAAACATTTATTAAAACTGATTATTTAGGATAACATTTAAGGTTCCACATCTTTATAGGTAACACTTGTTTGCATTTTCATTTTCGACTATAATAATTGCGTCCCTTTATATATATATATATATATATATATATATATATATATATATATATATATATATATATATATATATATATATATATATATATATATATATATAAACTATTTCTGAAATTGATTTTTTTTATTACACAAGACTTTTTGATGACCTGTACATATATATTTTCCACCGATCAGACGGTGACCTTATATGTAAGTATTTTTAAGATGGAGAAAACACGGAAAACTGGACGATACCACAGACATTAGATGGACGAACACACATCATGTCATGTCCCAGTACACTCTTTGAAACTCAGGCCCACAAATGCTAAAGTGGAGTACGTTAATACAGATTTATTAGCGACAGAGATTGTTAAAGATATTTTTCTAGAGAATTACCCGGCAAAGAGCAGGTTTCATATCATATTTAGCAAGGCTGGAAGGACTTAAGAACTAATAAACGATGCTGTTTTCCGTATTTATACCTCTTATAAAGCGAAATGGTTGTTACGCAATGTGTGTTAATCAGTCCAAATCGCTGACGTAAAATAACAGGATAAAGAGAAATTTGCGTAAAAATATTTTAGGAAGATTGATGACTACTGAGTGCAATTGCTCACTTTAAATATCTTAAGGCATCTCTGGTGTAAGCAGTGTTTATCAATTTAGCCTGCCTCTAATACAATTTTCCCGCAACAGTAAATGACGTAGGGTTGTAAAGCATCGAACACCAAGGGACATAACTTTAAACAAATCTATAATTATCGATACGGAAAAGATGCAAAATAGATTTTTAGGATCTTGTACTTACAGTTCTATGAATACAATGTGCGTGCTCAATATGTCGTTTTCACTTTTTGGTATCGCTGCTCATAACAGACCGTTTTAGATTGAATATCTCGTCGACAAACTGCGCTGTCTTGGTGTGGATCTTACAAGCTCGTTATTGGCCAAAAACACTGGAATCAAAATTTCAATCATTTCTAACCTATTACGGCAAAGAATGCATCCTCGACAGTTGAGATTAATATTCAATATAATAATTCCGGGGTCCTAGGAAAACCCCTATAAAGGCGGCAGGAGCATGTTCACACTTGCATAAAGTGGACATTCATCCCAAGAAAGATACATTTTGGAGGCAACGCCTGCTCATAACAGACCCTTTTCGACTGAATGACTGCTTTTAACGGACACAAATTATGGATCTAAATAGTATATGATGTAAATGTATTTGTCTATTTCTTTTTCAATACAAAAAAGAACTATGCTTTTATATCTTATTTTGCCACAAAAGCAAATGCAAACACTATTGATTATATATATATATATATATATATATATATATATATATATATATAGATAGATAGATAGATAGATAGATAGATAGATAGATAGATAGATAGATGCAATAAACTGACGACGAACAGTACGAAACTAGTAACTAACTAGCCTAAGCGCTTTCGACTCTTAATGAGTCTTTTTCAAAGGCAAATACAAAACATATATACGATAAACAAAAAAACACAAAAACGTTGTGTTAGTAAACCTCTACATGGCTGTCTTCACATGTGCTAAAGCTATAAATACAACCAGCTTGTATAGACTAGATGCGGAAACTGAAAACGTTGTATAATTCCCTAAATGTCTACAAGCCAAAGCGACATCTATTTTTACTTTTTGTACATATGTAACGCAGATTATATTCCGGATATTTGATTCTATTCCGGTTATTCTTATAGTAAAAATTGAAGGATAATAAGAAGATTTAGAAAATGTTCAATTTTACTAGTGCATAGTTTTCATTTTCTAGTCTTCTTGGTTTAGACCGCTTGGTTTCAATGTTCTAAGGCGGCGTATCCAGTATGATTCCTTTTCCTTCCTGGTTTCGGAACTCCAGCTGTGGTTGTTAGCAATAGCGATAAGTATTATATCACTGAAAGTGTGGCCAGGGGAGGAGAAGTGTTCTGCGACCGGGCTTCTGTACAGCTTTTTTGTCATCCAATCAGATCTATGAAGGTTTATCGTTCTGTGTAACTTTTCAGTTTCTCCGACGTACTGAAGGCCACAGATCTTACATGTGATGAGATAAATCACATTCTCTGTTTTGCACGTTTTGTTTGGACCATGTATGTTTAGTTTTTCTTTAGTCACTTAAGCACAGAAAACCAAAGAGCAGGTAGATTTTATCTTCTACCCAAAATCCACAAACAAGGAAACCCTGGCAGACCTATAATCTCAGGTAACTGGGACCCCACAGAAAGGTTATCAGAATATTTAGATCATTTTATGAGACCACATGTCCACAAATTACCATCATATCTTCAAGACACGACAGATTATCTCATAAAAAGCAAAGCTAGTGAACCATTACTGCCAGATACATTACTTGCTTCCTTAGACGTCACATCTTTGTACACCAACATACCGCACAACGAAGGGTTACAGGCATATAGCGAAGCATGGGAAACAAGAACTGTAAACAATCCACCCACACAATTCTTAGTCCAACTCCTGGAGCTTGTCCCAAAACTCAACAACTTTGAATTTAATGAAGAAAACTACCTACAAATCAATGGAACTGCTATGGGTACTAAAATGGCCCCTTCGTATGCTAACATTTTCATGGGAAAACTTGAGGGTCAGCTCTTAGCATCGGTTGAGCGTACACCATACCAGTGGGTACGCTTTATCGATGATATAGAAATGAATTGCCAGTATTTAAGAGAAAGTCTGGATGACTTCATATCAAAGGCAAACACCTTCCATCCTTCAATAAAATTCACGGCAGAAATTTCCAACTCAAACCATGTTTTCCTGGACACAACAACCAGACTGGTGGAAAACAAATTACACACAGACATCTACTCGAAACCAGCCGACAAACACCAGTATCTCCTCCCAAACAGCTGTCATCCAAAACACTGCAATAAGAACATTCCATATAGCCAGGCACTGAGGATACGCAGAATTTGCTCCGACGATGAAAGATTCCTAGAAAGGTCTAAAGAGCTGGCTAAACATTTAATTTACCTAGGCTACGACAAAGACCTGATTGCGGAGGCAATCCAAAGGGCCAAACAAACAAACCGTGATGACCTACTCAGATATGGACAGAAAGAAAAGGTTGATAGGATACCATTTATTCTGACCTATCACCCAGACAATCCCAAAGTAGGTAAAATCATCGCAAACCACTGGCCAACCGTGCAATCGTCAGACATACTAAACCTAATACTTCCGAACAAACCTGTAGTAGCTTACCGGAGACCAAAAAACCTAAAGGACATCCTAGTCAGGGCAAAGCTAACGCCAATCGCTAGTCAAAACCAACCTAGTCAATCTGGACCCTGTGGCGATAAAAGATGCAAAACCTGTCAACATTCCTTAGACATTCTCTAGCACAGTGACTAAAGAAAAACTAAACATACATGGTCCAAACAAAACGTGCAAAACAGAGAATGTGATTTATCTCATCACATGTAAGATCTGTGGTCTTCAGTACGTCGGAGAAACTGAAAAGTTACACAAAAAGATAAACCTTCATAGATCTGATTGGATGACAAAAAAGCTGTACAGAAGCCCGGTCGCAGAACACTTCTCCTCCCCTGGCCACACTTTCAGTGATATAATACTTATCGCTATTGCTAACAACCACAGCTGGAGTTCCGAAACCAGGAAGGAAAAGGAATCATACTGGATACGCCGCCTTAGAACATTGAAACCAAACGGTCTAAACCAAGAAGACTAGAAAATGAAAACTATGCACTAGTAAAATTTAACATTTTCTAAATCTTCTTATTATCCTTCAATTTTTACTATAAGAATAACTGGTATAGAATCAAATATCCGGGATATAATCTGCGTTACATATGTACAAAAAGTAAAAATAGATGTCACTTTGGCTTGTAGACTTTTAGGGAATTATACAACGTTTTCAGTTTCCGCATCTAGTCTATACAAGCTAGTTGTATTTATAGCTTTAGCACATGTGAAGACAGCCATGTAGAGGTTTACAAACACAACGTTTTTGTGTTTATTTGTTTATCGTATATATATATGTTTTGTATTTGCCTTTGAAAAAGACTCATTAAGAGTCGAAAGTGCTTAGGCTAGTTAGTTACTAGTTTCGTACTGTTCGTCGTCAGTTTATTGCATCTATTTTAATTAATCCCTGACACACGTGATCCCTTGGTGGATCCAGTACGCTTGAAATGGTTGTTATTTTTTTTAATTTTTTTTATTCTTTTTTTAAAAAACAGCGTTCTTTACAAGATGTAGATTAAAAGTTTACAGTCAGTATGTACATAGTATTACAAAACGTTAGTTTTACATAGTGGAAACATTTTTTCCTCATTTACTCTTATTAGCGGATTGTCTTGTACAAAATATTTTGTAAACAAAGTCTGATCTTTGTCTTTGTAATGTTGATACACAAAAATAAATATGTATTTCCTAGTCAAATATTTAAACAATTTTTCTATGTCTATTTTCTTCCCTATTGTCGACATGCTGTTTCGTGTTTTGTAAATACACAATCGAGCAAGGCTCAGAATGTAGTTTAAGAAATAACTATTGACCGATGCTGCTTCTTTATTATATCCTATCATCAAGATTTGTTCAAAGGAAATACTATGAAGAACATCAAGTCTACAGTTTTTGAAAAGAATCTCTACAATATATACAATATAATTTTTAAAAGAACTTAGTTCAGGACATTTTAAAAACATATGAAATAAATATTCAGTTTTCAACTGGCATACTGGGCACTTGTCATTATCAATTTTGCCATAATATTTCAGTCTTTCTTTTGTAAATATTCGATTGTGCATTATTTTATAATCTAATTCGATACAATCTGGGGTTTTGAAAGGCAAGTGAATTAATTTCCAGTTGTCTAGCTTTTCTAAACTAAACATCTTACTCCAAAAGCAAACCGAAGATGGTTCTTGAAAAATGGAAGTAGACAAAAGTTTGTAAAATATTTGTTGTGCTTGAACATAGGTCATACAATTTAGTACCATCTTTGAGAAATGGTTGTTATTCGCCATATGATTTGTATTCTTTATATATATATATATATATATATATATATATATATATATATATATATATATATATATATATATATATATATATATATATATATATATTGCCACAGAAGCAAATGCAAACACTATATATATATTGCCACAGAAGCAAATGCAAACTATATATATATATATATATATATATATATATATATATATATATATATATATATATAGATGGATGGATGGATGGATAGATAGATAGATAGATAGATAGATAGATAGATAGATAGATAGATAGATAGATAGATAGATAACCAGTAAAGAATCAAATATCAGGGATATAATCTGCGTTACATAAATACATACATACATACATATGTACACAAAGTAAAAATAGATGTCGCTTTGGCTTGTAGACTTTTAGGGAATTATACACCGTTTTCAGTTTCCGCAACTAGTCTATACAAGCTGGTTGTATTTATAGATTTAACACATGTCGAGACAGCCATGTAGAGGTTTACAAACACAACGTTTTTTTGTTTATTTGTTTGTCGTATATATGTTTTGTATTTGCCTTTGAAAAAGACTCATTAAGAGTCGAAAGCGCTTAGGCTAGTTAGTTACTAGTTTCGTACTGTTCGTCGTCAGTTTATTGCATCTATTTTAATCAATCCCTGACACACGTGATCCCTTGGTGGATCCAGTACGCTTGAAAGGGTTGTTATTCGCCATATGATTTGTATTCTTTATATATATATATATATATATATATATATATATATATATATATATATATATATATATATATATATATATATATTCTTATTCTTCTTGCACACATTCAAAATAAATAAATATTTTGAAATATTTATGCCTAAATCAATCGAAATGACCAACTGAATGAAATGCCAGTATGAAAAAAGTTAGAATAAATGCAAGTCTTTTGATGATTCTTTTCATAAGTCTTCGAACCAGAAGTAATTTCAAGACGTTTGAATAATTTAATGGTACTGGTTATTTAATATAGGTTAGTCATATTTAAAGTAATGGCTCATCCCGCTATTATAAAATTTTGGTTTTGTAAAACCTTGCATGGACTTAATGATCAAATTTATGAAACGGCATCCCTCAGAAGTACGGGCACTTGTAGCACAGATCACATTATATACGCAATATATAAAGTTCTGCTCTAGAACAGTTTAATATCTACCTATTCATGATATTTGAGAGAAACATTAGTGGTGGAGAATTAAATAAGCAAATCAAAATTACTATTAAAGGTAGAGGTATAATGGTGAGTAATGTTAAGGTATTTCAACGTCATCCAATGAAACTAATATATATCCAAAACTTTGAATGTTTCGCAATAATGCAATAAAGTGGTGTCTGTGTAGAATAAATTGTTTCAGCTCTGAAACTGTTTTGGTCAAAATTACAAATAATTATATATTCATCTCATAACACTAATGAGACTGGTGACGTCATAGAATAAGAATGGTATGCTTTAATTCCCTTATATTGTTATCTAATGCTTAGCAAATAAACAAAAAAGGGGATTGAAAGAAAAATTTCCCAACATGGCCAGTTTAGACAGAAATATAATGTTGACGTAAATTTGGCAATTAAACCTTGATTTATGAATGGAGAAAGTACATGCATGTATTCTTGCTATAGTACATGTCAGTCCTCTCTCTTTCTCTCTCTCTCTCTCTCTCTCTCTCTCTCTCTCTCTCTCTCTCTCTCTCTCTCTCTCTCTCTCTCTCTCTCTCTCTCTCTCTCTCTCTCTCTCTCAACATCTTTGGCAGAACATTAACAGAAGAATGTAAGATGCATTGGACAAGTACATCCAGCAAGAATATGCTGGCTTTCGACCTGGACATTCATATTTAGACAACATATTTGTACTGAAAATTATCTTGGATCACATCCAGTAGTGGAATACCCATTAATATGTCAAATGTATTAACTTAGACCAGACTTTAAACAGCACACATCGAGAATCATTATGGAACATACTAGGATATTACTGAGTTGCCCAGAAAATTGCAAACATATAAAGGATGTTGGCCAACAATTTCTCGTCAAATGTACTCTGTAATATTATTACACAATAAAGCTGATATTGGCCATTGATGTGTAAACTGGAGTGAAACAGGGATGTATCCTTTCTCCTCTGTTGTTTAGAGTTGGGATTAACTAGATCATGAATGTTATGGTCAGTTAATAGATACGAGGGATTCGCTGGACCATTACCAGCCTCATGAATCATGAAGGATCTGAACTTTTCTATTTATATTGTGCTGCTTTCACATAAACACCTGGATATGCAATCCAAGACCGCTGACTTGGCAAAGGTAGCAAACAAATTTTGACATCATATCAGTAAAAGGAAGATCAAGCACAATATGATGAAAAACAATGCTAGAGTATATCAAGCTGAATGAAAATGAATTTAAAGAAGCAGAACTCTTCACCTATCTGGGTTAAAAACGACAACTAACGGAGATTCAGAAGAAGAAATACGAGCAAGAATTTTCTAGGATAGATAAAAATTAGCGGCACTCAGGAGTATATACAGGGACATGCGCATTAGGAGATTAGGTTTTTCAATAGTATTCGTCTCAGTGCTATAAGATATAGAGCAAACTCCTGGAAAATTATTAACATCATAAGCCATTAATGATCCAGAACATTTGCCCAATGCAGAACTCCCATCATATTTTGCCCCACTCCATCCCAAACAACGAATTGCATAGAAGGAATGAGACTAAACCCGAGTGACCGAGTGGTCTAAAGCGCTCTCGGTTACGGATAACTATCATCTGTGTGGATTCGAATCTCAGGCTCGTCCAGTGTGGGTACATGAGAATGTTTTCCATTAGCTTCTCGCGAGTCGGTAGTTCTTTCCGGGATTTTCCCTGGTTCTTCCTCCACCATTTATAATGTCATGTATAGCCTATCCTGTACTGAATAATGACGTTAAACCCTATAAAAAATAACCAAAGCCATCCCACAATAAGTCCAGATACGCAGATGAAGGTAGATCAGACACGTGCTCTGAATGCTACATACATCATACATAGATAGACCTCAGACGATCCATAAAGGAGAGGCAGACCTGGATGTGGACATTGGAGAAGGAGATGAAAGAACAAAGGTGGACCTAGGGACACCTTGAGAGATGTGTATCAGACTAACCACAGTTGTCAGCTCTGGTTGTGGCCTTATGTGATACTCAGTGAGAAGTGGATTATGTAAGTTTTCTTGTCTTTCAAGAAAGTAAAGAAAGTTGCAACTCACCTTCGAAAATTCCTAAAGTTATTCAGGCCTAAGTCTTCAAATTGAACATGTTGGACTTGTCCAAATAAACATAAAAGAACAAAGCTCTGATAGACCTCTTGGAGGTTCAAGTTAACATTATGTTAAGCGCAACATGGTCACTAACTTCACTACCAATTAAAATGTCAGTATGACCTATAGTTACTGAGTTACTTAAAAAGATTGAATCAACCAAAGTTTTAGTACAAGATGCAATTCATTTTTTCAAAGTATCAAACCAAAGTATAAATGCTGAACACCAAAATATGTTCTAGAGGCACAAAAGGTATGCAGCTGAGGTTTGTAAGGATACAAATTACCTGAAATTTATGAAAGCACGTTCGTCATAAAACAGAGTAAACAATGGTTTTGAGAGTGTAGGGAACATGATAAAGTACGTCAAGAAACCTGGAGCAAAGAAAACAAGGAACAATATTAAAAAGCAAGAAACTTTTACATGGTGACAAAAACCTCACGATATATCAAAACATAAGAAAATCCTTTCGCAGTTTTGAAAGGCCTTCATCCTAGAATTTTAAGGAATCGTTTTTGGTTTGGTCGTATGATTACTGTAAAAGACATTACTTCACGAAACGTAAAAAGGTGGATGATAATGACCTTCGTTTAGATCATATTTAGCTTTCTTGAACACGAGAAGTGGAAATATCATAAGCAATGGAACAATGTACCAACAACGGCATAGTCACGTCTAACCTTTGACTCTAATACACAGTAATAACCTTGTTCGTCTAAAATAAATTTCTGTACTATTTTTTAACAATCTTTAACCACTGAAACAGACTGTTAAAGATTTTCTGGTCGAATTAGAACCTGACCACCAAAATACAGCTCACGTAATACTTCATATGCTGATTTAATATTCTTATTCCTTTACCTGTTAACTATTCACCATCCTTTTCTTCATCTGTAGAAGACGCCATCTTGTAAAAATCATTAGACGTAATGATTTGTTTTTCAAGTTCTGAAGTAATTTCAATTTGTCTCCTTCGCATGGTTTAACTTTTCCCATCAAAACTAAATTCCATCCCTAATTGAACAAGGTTAGTCCTAGTCCTGTCCTTGTTTACTTTTGTTCAAGGTTTTCGGGATTTGTTTTGGTTTGTTTCTGTTTGTCTATTTTGTTGGTGCTTTTGGGGTGAGAGACGTTGTTAAAACTCCCATCTTGATGCTCAGAAATTGTAACATTTTCGCACCTTTGTTAATTATTTCAGAGCTACTCTGCTATTGTTGGTTTTAAAGATTTCTTTATCAGATGAATGTGTATATTATTCAGACTTATTTGTTCGTGTCTGCAAGTTAAAAGTGTAACATATTTTGATTTTGCTAATTCTGGAAACACTTGTTACATACATCTTGCACAGTTGTCAATGAAATCTAACGACAGCCCGCCCGACTGACTTATCTCTAATAGCCCATTTGGCCATAGTACACAATTAATTTCACTATATTGTCTCTACATTTCTTTCTCAGTACTGAACTTTCCACTGTGTGACAATCAATACAAATCATATGTTAATCTAAAATACCTTCAAAGATGTCTTTACGGTTTAGTTCTTGTCAAAGGCTGACCTGCATTTTTTTGAGAGGCTGAATTGTAAACAAAACACCAGGCAACGGAACACAGATTTCACTTCCGGATCATCACCATGACCTTATTACTCAATGTGCACTGTCGCCGAAATACACACAGACAACCAAACCATAAGCTCACATTTTAAAGAATAAACAATTGCCTTTAAATCCTTACCAAGAATGCCAAAATCTGACTCTAGTATCACCACCAAACTTTGACAGGAAAAAGTGATCTAAAAATAGACTGGGACTACATTCGTGGGTACTGAACTTGATTTTATTAATTGTGTACTGATTCCATTTCATGGAGACTTCGGCGAACTTCGTAATTTGCTCGGAATTTTGATCACGTGGCGGGTGGTCAGCTGTCCGCAATATCCAATCGATAGCTGGTAGGCAAATAGTCTGGTCCCATGCTTAGTATGCTCCCTAGTATAGGATAGCGGAGTGAATCGCAGAGAGAATTCTAAGCAGGGGACCAGACTAGTGGTCAAAACAAGGCGGACGCATCAGCATAGAATGGAGACTTCGGCAAACTTCGTAATTTGCTCGGAATTTTGATCACATGGTGGGCGGTCAAATGTCTGCAATATCCAATCGATAGCTTGTGGTCAAAACATGGCGGACGCCTCAGCATCAGCATCAATTGTTCCAACTACTTCAACTTCGTTTATCGAGTTGAAAAAATGCCTTTTCAACTGCTATGATGCCACAGATATTGACTAAATTTAATATTGGAACCATCCTGTCTTATTTTCTAGATACCAGTGCGGATTTTAAAGCCATACGAGAGAGAGTAGCTATGAGCTTTTTACATCTGGACATGTGCATGTGAGTATGGAAGCAGTGTCGATGTTAAAAGTTTAATCCTGACAATCAAAGAGCAAGTTGTTCAAACTATTTATTTGTATCCGAAACGTCACTAAAATGAGATGTGTTCAATATGAGTTTATCACATTTGTTTGTGAAAGTCTGTGGAATATTTACATTTAAACATAAATCATTAAATTAGATCCACTTGCTCACAGGGGCTCGTATCGTTTTAATGTAGAGTCATTTTGTGATGTACACATATATATATATATATATATATATATATATATATATATATATATATATATATATATATATATATATATATATATATATATATATATATATACCTACCAGCGTTTGATTGGCTGGAGTATAAAGGGACTCGGGGGTATTCGGATAATTACGGATCAACTCGGTTAAATCCGGTATGAAATGGGCTATTACACCTGTCACACGCCTTCCATCAGCGTTGTGTCGATTATCATGATATTTATAAAGCTCTTAGAATTTGAGATCGACGAGGAGATTTTGTTCTTACATAAAAAGTTTGAAAACCTTTTGCTTCTAGATATAAAAATACAGCAGTACAATAGTTCAACGTCACAACGGGTTTTTACCGATGCTGTCAGTACACTACAACATCACAAGTGGTTGTTTCCGCTGCTACCAATACACCTAAAAAATTAAAATGCAATTTGACTCTACCTGTAAAAAGTAGATTTGCATGGAGTGATACAGATTTATGTCCCGCCGCTCTTTAAAATTTCCTGCTGACTCACTAACCTATCAGAATAAACTTAGCATTTCCTGTTGGGAAGACAGATTTGCAAACAATATTTTCAGAGTAAAGTTTGTCACTCTCAGGCATGGTGAAATCTGTAATTTCACTGTTGAACCAAAAGGTCGACAGAACATGATTTCATATCGGTGTTTACCAAATCCCTGCTATGTCCGGTATTTCCATTTTAATCAGATGGTTCTTAGTTGATGACCAAATACCTGAAACGCTTTTTGATTATTATGAAAGTGGTTGTCTCTTGTAAACAAACGGTAGAGTTCGAAAAATGTAAAAATGAAGAATTGCTCAAATGAGTTGCGAAGATGAACCCTTTCACACACACATACACAATAACCACACACACACACACACACACACACACATTTATATATATATATATATATATATATATATATATATATATATATATATATATATATATATATATATATATATATATATATATATATATATATATAAACATGGTATGTAATAAGATAACATATTAGGTAAAACTGTTAAAATTCTGCATAAGGTATCAGAAACATATGAAAAAGGTAACGCATTCTGTATAAGGTATTGGAAAAGAATGATAGAGGTTTGTAACAGGATTTGACCTGAATGGATGCCTGAATTAAATGACAACACAGTGTGATAAAGGATGCAAGTTTATAAAATGAATTAATATATATTTTGACCTGGTTCAAATTCGATTGTCAAACCATATAATTCTCCTAAATTCTTGGCTTAGCTCACACTTGTATTGGCCACACACACACTTACAGATCAGCACTTCCGTCCTTGTATTACCTTGATGGTCGTGCATGATTCCATCCCATACATACAGACAGCCAGACCGACAGTTTGATACACGCGCACACACACAGCTAAAATAATATGAAACTGGTCATAATAGCAGGTACGGAATTAAACTCTATAGTCACATGCTACTAAAAAGAACTCTTCATATCGACCTATAACAGTGCAAAGGTTCATAACTATTCAAGTCAGTTTATTAATAAAGGCAACATGTCACGCTACGTCATTAAAACTGCATATGCTTTACATATTGGCAAAAATAAAATGTAACACTTACCCATATAGCTGCAGAATGAAATGGAGATCATGCTCTCCTTGACAAGGTCCCAAAAGCCAATTTGTCGATAAGAACAAAAGCTTGCCTTAAATCTACAGGAGAAGAGTATTAGCAAGGGTAAAATACCCGTTCATACCGTGGTTTTGTGTTTCTTGCCGCAAGTTATCTGTTAATCAATTACGAGATACATGCTAGTTCAGTCGCTTAACTAGAAAAACCTCCCTAGGTAACTTTGTACGCATGTACAACGAAAACGATCATATCGTTCTAAGGCGAAACCAAATTATTTCTTGCCTCATTCTGTGACAATATTATACATTCTATATAAGATGTCGGAAACATAAGATAACTGTAACACACTCTATATAAGGTATCGGAAGTATAGGATAAAGGTAACGCATTCTTTCTACGCTGTAGAACACGAATGTTAGAGCTAACACATTCTGTATAAGGTATAGGAAACAGGTAAAAAAGTAACGGCTTCTCAATAAGGTATCGAAAATATAGGTTAAAGATAAAGCATTCTGCATAAAGTATTGGAAACATAGGTTAAACGCAACCCACATAAGCTACCTACATCATACGCCAATTTCAACTGTCAACTAACATTACGTAACAGACAATCCTCGTGACCTTGAAACGCAGAGTTTACGACACAAAGCTGCGAAAATGCAATATGCGGATACGCACAATAATAATAAATGCTGAGACAAACTTGCTGGAGGAACAGTATCGTATCCAAAGAAAGCAAAAGCAAAGTTCTTCTGTTTCAGATATGTGGTCATTATATTCTTTGAATAAACTACTTATATATAAGTACATAATTTTCATTTCCTTGCGTGTACTCATTGCCATTTAGGTGAAACAAACTTACCAACACAATAGCACAATATTACTACATTCCTTGCATACGAATAATTAAAAACAGTTTACGATACGGCAGCAAATTGGAGGAGGATACATCCCGAGACAAAAGCATAAAATAAATGTTTTCCGAATTAATTTTGTCTGATACATATATGCATTCTAAATCTTCATTTATTCCTCATACTTTGAAGAAAGCTGAGCAAAGTTTAATGCAATTTATGGATCAGTTTTATATACAAAGATCATTCCCAGAAATTTACTTTATCTCAGACCAGGATTATCCTGCTCTTCTTTTCTATTATCTCTTGCCCACGTTGTTTACAACTACTATAATGTACAAATTTGAAATATGTGTACTTTTCTTTAGTTTATCTTTACATATAGAATCTATCGCACTGCGATTCTTATAGGAAATTATATAGATATGAAATCAAAGGGATTTGTATCAAATGTTACCAGTCCTTTTTGAATGATGGAATCGAACAATACAACCGTCAGTATTATGACACTGTTGTGTTATCTCTGAGAAAACTGCTTGCGCTTACTTAAATTAATTACTTTGCATATAATTCAATTTGGAGCGGGGAAAAGCATAATATATCAAACGAGGCTTTAATTATTTATTTTAATTTGTCTTTACTACTACAAGTAGACATAAAGAGAAATGTTTTATTCCTGCATCGGTGTCAAGACCCGAGTAAACGTAATAAACTTAATTATTTAAATTCAATTTAAGGATGCGAAAGGTGTGTGCCATTTGCATGTTCCTCAAATTATACTCTGCCAATAAATAAGTACATGTTATATTTGCAACTCAAAACACATAGCCGCATATGAACTGACGAACAAATTTCAACATACGAATAACTGTAAATTAGGAGCTAGTAATTGAGACACATACCCTGACAATAATTATTGTTTCTGATCACGTGAGTTAACGAAATAGGCGATTACAATTAGCCGTGATATTTCTGTAATGATAAAATCAGTCTTATCTTTGTGTCGTGGAAAAATGCAAGCTGACTTAGGTGGTAACTGAAGTTGCTATCCTGTGAAACCAATTACCTTCATAACTAAAACATGTATTTCATATTCAAAAAGAACAAACATTGGTATTTGGTTCATGAGACTTTAAAAATTGCTACCTTCTGATTACATTTAACAATGTGAATCTGTTACATTAATAACCGCACAAAAGAACTGCAAGTGTATATTCCTACAGTGCTTCACTATCAGCTGGTGTATTGCACGATGCTATTCTTACGGCGGTTCAAACTACGTTATCAACTGACCTATTGCAAGTGCTTATTCTAACAGTGGCTCAAATTACCTTATCAACTGACCTATTGCAAGTGCTTATTCTAAGAGTGGTTCAAATTACGTTATCAACTGACCTATTGCAAGTGCTTTTTCTAACAGTGGCTCAAATTACGTTATCAACTGACCTATTGCAAGTGCCTATTCTAATAGTGGTTCAAATTAGGTTATCAACTGACCTATTGCAAGTGTTTATTCTAACAGTGGTTCAAACTACCTTATCAACTGACCTATTACAAGTGCCTATTCTAACAGTGGTTCAAATTACGTTATCAACTGACCTATTGCAAGTGCTTATTCTAACAGTGGTTCAAATTACGTTATCAACTGACCTATTGCAAGTGCTTATTCTAAGAGTGGTTCAAATTACGTTATCAACTGACCTATTGCAAGTGCTTATTCTAACAGTGGTTCAAATTACGTTATCAACTGACCTATTGCAAGTGCCTATTCTAACAGTGGTTCAAATTAGGTTATCAACTGACCTATTGCAAGTGCTTAGTCTAACAGTGGTTCAAACTACCTTATCAACTGACCTATTGCAAGTGCCTATTCTAACAGTGGTTCAAATTACGTTTTCAACTGACCTATTGCAAGTGCCTATTCTAACGGCGGTTCAAATTACGTTATCAACTAACATATTGCAAGTGCATATTCTAACAGTGGCTCAAACTACGTTATCCACTGACCTAATGCAAGTGCCTATTCTAACAGTGGTTCAAATTAGTTTATCAACTGACCTATTGCAAGTGCCTATTCTAACAGTGGTTCAAATTAGGTTATCAACTGACCTATTGCAAGTGCTTAGTCTAACAGTGGTTCAAACTACCTTATCAACTGACCTATTGCAAGTGCCTATTCTAACAGTAGTTCAAATTACGTTTTCAACTGACCTATTGCAAGTGCCTATTCTAACGGCGGTTCAAATTACGTTATCAACTAACATATTGCAAGTGCATATTCTAACAGTGGCTCAAACTACGTTATCCACTGACCTATTGCAAGTGCTTATTCTAACAGTGGTTCAAATTAGTTTATCAACTGACCTATTGCAAGTGCCTATTCTAACAGTGGTTCAAATTAGGTTATCAACTGACCTATTGCAAGTGCCTATTTTAACAGTGGTTCAAATTACGTTATCCACTAGCTACATTTGATACTTTGTTTTATTTCACGTGTTTCAACACGTAAGTCATATTTTGCTTAATTTGTCTTGCCCAAAATGAATATTGTGCAAGTTTTCAACTATCAAAATAAGTTCTCGTAAACGCTTGGGCAACTTTGTAATATGATACACTATTGGGCAACTTTATAATATGATACACAATTGGGCAACTTTGTAATCTGATATACTATTGGGCAACTTTGTAATCTGATACACTATTGGGCAACTTTGTAATCTGATACACTATTTAAGTAATAAACTTTATTTATGGCATCTGCCGCCAATTTTTAAATGTGTTTCCACGCAAATTGAACGGAAAAAATTTCGCTAATCTAGGGGGCGATACCTACATCATTAGTAGGATAAAATTTGCCATAATAGCGATTTACCTTGGTGGAGACTCTTTCACATTACCCAAATCATTTTGAGAAGTCACTGAATCAAACAGTTGCACTGTAAACCAATTTCAATCTCTTATAAAGAATATATTTCTTCAAAAGTTTCAGTTAGTTAGTTATTTGGTATAAAAACCGAGATCTGAGAAAATGCCTTCGTCTATATGGGGTATGAGCTTGTTCACATAATCTCCATTATATGTGAAAAGACGTGTGTTGTGTACACTCATTTAGACACTGTCTTGTATTTAAATCAAGAGTGTGAATTTTAATATCCGTCATTCATTTTAATAAATGCTTGATAATTTTAGCCAACTTATAATTGAAGATTCATTTTCTTTCAAATGTTGCATCATGTCAAAAATATACATGGAGTTAACTGTTATGTCACAATTTATAAATTGAAGTTTTATTTTCATCTACATTTTGTAAAAGATAGACAAGGCATAGTTTCTTAAAATATGTTACTGCAAATGTATCAATATCCAATAATTACTTTAGATTTAGGCACAAAATTGTCAGTACAATTTATATTTGTCCCGTATAAACGTGTAATTTGCGAGACAATACATGTCCTCTAGTAATACTTTGAACAACTTCACTTTAAATAATACGCGCAAGTAGGTCAGCGATGTACACAATGAAATGCAGTGTGTGTGTGTGTGTGTGTGTGTGTGTGTGTGTGTGTGTGTGTGTGTGTGTGTGAGAAAGATCCTTACACATCACACTGGAATGGTTTCTATCAAAAAAGGAAACAATATTATAACAGTACAAGGCCTCAATTCTATATTCAGTTCTCATTTCAAAAACTATCTGGAACTGTGTGTAAACTAGACAAATGTGTAACAGCTGTAACGTAAAGCTCATATCCCAGCCTGAGTCCAATATTAGTATTATTATCATTTAAAACGTTTAATGAATATATTTTACGAGACCTAATCTAGTAGTTAATGTTCCCAGAATGCTCACCAAAATTCCAAAACTAAAATTTTGATTTACTTTAAGGTTCATCATGTTATTCTGATCATTTACATCCATTCTGAGTTTTTAAATTAAATTTTGAAAACGAAAATTGTAAGATAAATAATTTTATTTATCCCTCTTCTCAACAGAGCAAAACAATGTATTCGTACAGTGCACACGTTTTGTATAAGATGGAGTGGGGCGATCTTTTCAGTGTTATATGCCTTTTGTGGTGTTTTCCGGGATTCCGATGAACGCATTTATATAGAGTACGTGATGCAAATCTTAGATTACATAATGTAATTTATAGTTTACACGATTTTGGCCCCTAAAAGTAAATGTCAGCTGAACTGTATATGTCTTGTTTTGTTTGTAATATGGACATTTCTGACCACGTTTTATCAAACACACCTTTAATAATTGTATTAATTGTGCAATTGTTTGTCGTGTGGACATTTGCTGTTGTTGTTGATGTTGTTGTTCTGAGGCTTGATGCCATTTTTCAGCACACGATAGGCTATACATGGCGGCCAGTATTAAGGGTGGAGGAAGAAACCAGGAAATCCGTGTAAAGAACCAACAACGCACGAGAAGCTACTGGCAAGCTTTCTCACATATCCACATTTGCAGAATCTCAGACTCGGAGAGCGCTTTAGACTACTCGACCACTTGGAGCCCCCTGGACATTTGTTAAGTGTATTGTATTAAATATATCTTAATGATGATTTACTGTTAAATGGTGTTCATGTTTCATGGTGTTCATGATTCATGGTGTTCATGATTCAATAATAGTTTTCTTCATTGATTCAAGTTCTGCTATGTTGAAAATTTTGTAGGTGTTAAAAGTCCAATAATCACGATCATTAGTAAGAACTATTATTAATTATTGTTAAGATGCATAGGTCAAAGGAACTGATGAAAGCCAGATGAAGTTTGAATATGTTTCATATGAAGACATTGGCGCCAGTAGACATGTTGAAGAAGCCCGATCTAAGGCAATCAAGGCGCAAAAAGTACCATTAAACTTCGCATAGTGTAAAGTGTTGAAATTTGACAAGTGATTACAAAATCCACATCTTGCGTTTGTGAGAGCTCTTTAAGCTCTTTTAACTGCAAATAAGTTTTAATACTACATCCCCATGTTGAGGCAACTGCAGCCATGAGAAGTTGGTCTGCATTTCTCGTAAAGAGCAAACAATGAAAATGTTGCTTAGCAACATAGTTCAAGTGATGAACTGGCTCCATAATATGTCGATCATAATGTGACATCTGTTAGTCCACATTCGTCTGCGGCTTTGCATGATAGTAAACACTATGTTGGTAAGGTAATGCAATTGAGAAAAGAGATAACAAAGTCTTAATTTCGTTCTTAAATGGGTGAATGTGGAGAGGATAAAAGAAATTATGAATGACCTAAAAAAATATATAAGTATCAATGGTAGATATAAACAGAATGATTCCCGAGTCCCAAGTTACTGGAAAATTAAATTCTAGATACAAAATATCTGAGGCCTTATAAACTATTAAGTTCAGATTTGAAAGAATATTGGTGAACTGCATTTCACAGTAATATTTATTTACTGGTTTCTTACTTTTACTTTCGTGTATTGTTATTTAATTATGTAAATATCTGCAATATTCATTTTTCTGTTTAGTTGAGTTAAGAAATAAAACAGATTTGTTGTTTGCAATATTAATTAATGTGCTCAGCTGCAGTTTCCCCCAGTTATATGCCATATTACCAATATGTAGTCTGGGACATCGTGGTAATTATACCTGACGTAAATATATGAAAGAAAATACAAATGCACATGTTAACTGAGTGGTAATTGTTGGTTCGTAATATACGAATTGTAGTATCTATCAGGTCTTAATATACCAATTGTTGAAGTTAAATCATATATTAAGAGTTCAGAGTATCACTTCATTCTCTCAAATGCATTTTGAACAAATAAAACATTTTATCGGAACATTCTGAAATGACTTGTTTTCTTCATGCATATTTGTAGTAATTGTAAGCGAAATATATACACGCATTTCTAAATTTTAACAAAATCTAAAAAGGAAACTCAAAAAATAATGAGATCATTGAATTCATCTATCTTATATCTATCACCTTAACTGGTTATCCTCGAACCTCGAAACAATAAGGCGGTATTTTTATATCATTTAATGGTTAAAATTATATATATATATATATATATATATATATATATATATATATATATATATATATATATATATATATATATATATATATATATATATATATATATATATACCCAAATCTTACTACGATGAGGATTCATTTAGATATGGGAAACATATTTCATACTTTAAACATATAACAGCAATAATGGTTTCTCTTCACATCGAATTAATCTATTGCTTTGTTGTCTCTACACCGCTAATGCACAGTTGATCTGTTAGCGAAAACCAAAAGCTGTGTATGCATATTAGGACAGTCCAGGCAATGCAGATTGCAAAGAATATTACGTGAGCATATTGTTCGGAGTTTCTTTGGGTACAACTGTTGTCAATTTCTGTACATCTTATTCGAACCAGAAACTCTAATGTGTATATTTGTCCAGGAACGAAGGGATATCCATGATTTAGTAACCAAATTGTGAACTTGAAAATTGAAAAAATGAAATGGATGAAGACTCAAAGGAAGATCAGAAGAAAAATAAAACGAAACAAGTTAATTTATCTATTTTACTTTAAATTTAGACAATAGTCGCATCCCTTATTTATGAGTTTCCTGTATGCTAAATATGTGCTGAAACATATAATCAAGACCATCCTTGTTGCCACAAGGGTGACACAATCGTGAATACCGCCTGTTAACAGTTTATGAAATATTTCATTTTTTACCTCAGGACAATATCAAAAAGACGACGACTGCAATGAATGAATCGTTTTGGCCACCTTAACAACTTCCTAAAACTAAGATAAAAAGCTAACGACTATCTAGTTTCGTGACAGACTCCGGGAGACAAAGAGAAATTCAAAGAAAGGTTCCGTTCCTTGGAAGGCTCACTTTAGAACAGGTGGAAAAGAACGAAGGAAGACGATTGTTTGCCAAAGCAATGTTCAAGTGATGTCAAATTGTGTGTGTGAACGATCAGCGCAATGTTCTATATTACCCAAGACGGAATGCTTGGCAGATCCAAGTCACTGTATTCAACATTCAACTTGTGGGCACTAACGAAAGCCTCACGCAACACGTGGAAATTGTTAATGAGGATTTCATCTACAAAAATTAGGATGAAGATACATAGTCTACACCTCCCGATGCGTTTGGAAATTGCCTGATTTCAGCATGTGTGACGACTAAAGCCTGTTTAAAATTGTGTTATATTTTGAAATTTTTAGACTATCTTGTCCTTGACTTTGATATAGACAGTTGTGTGCACATTAATCGTCAAGATAGCTACACCCATCTCTCGAATGGGACCGCGTTTGTTCATAGACAGATGAACGCCCATAAACTCTATTGTAAGGGTTGCTAATTGTGACCCCAACCAAACGACGGATACCGATAAGAGACCATAGTGGAGAAATGTATACCAAGTCCAAAGTCAAAAGGATTTACACTCATCTCTATCAAGTTACTAAGTCAACATTGTATTGAGAGAAACTTTGCAATCCGGGCAAGATCGCGTGAAAACATTGAACCACACAAAATTCAACACATAAACCCACCAAATTGTCAAATGACCTTTCGAACAGTCTATCAGATTGTATGCTAAAAAAACAGTTTGCCATTCGGTTACGCTGAGCTCTAGTATTAAAAGGGGATAGTTAAAAGAGCAAACATTTCAGTATAAAGACCAACGATCTCCTCAAAAGAAAACTGATAAATGATTAAACACAACACCCAGTGAGGGACCCACTAGAGACTCAGGGTTCATTAACGAACTCTAGTACTACTCTGCGTCTTGCATCCAGAGTGATGCCTTACTCTGCGACTTAAGCGATGTGACACAGCCTTACCAATCCTCGACTATCGATATCGAATCCGAGCGTTTATCTTACCGTTGTATTGGTGAAACCCATGCAGCAAAATCTTTCTGCTTTACTGACAAAAGTGATGTTTGCGTTTAGCTTAATCCTGTATGGATGGATACTGTTTCACAGGTGCAGAATCTACAATTTCAAAGTCATAGTAAATTTCATTTGTTCGTATTGGAACAGATGGAAACAAAGTCTCATATTCACATAACAGCTGTTTTTGTTAACCCTTTTCATGTGGCTGTAGATGTGAAAGTTTCTTGCCCAGATTAATTAATATCTATGAATTAAATCGATTAACTAAACTGAACGAACGATTAATCTCTACTAACATACTACTATAACATATTTAAATGGCAAAGGCCTTTATCTTGTCTTCCTCCAAAAAGTGTTTTTAATAAAGTGATTTAAATCTCTTATTTTTCAAGAATATACGACTATGCTACTTAGTTGGAAGAGGATATTACGTTTCGGATATAACCACAAGACCAAGCTAGAAACTATTTTCCTTTGTATTCTATTATATCTTAATTTCATTTTTGACTGAAGAGAGTGAAGCTTAGTTTTTGCAACTTCACTTGCATTTGAAAGCTTATATTTAAGATCATAGTCAAGAAGATTAATTTTTGAAACTGGCTGAAAGAAGTTAATAATTCAGTGGACAATATGTTTAAAAACTAGTTCAAACGGACCAAAACTTAATTATTGTTGAACTTTATTGTGACCAGCAACCAACGGCAGATGTCATCCCAACTACTTTTGGTAAAAAAGCTATTTGACCAAATTATATTCCTCAATGTTTGATAAAACCTTTCCAAAACACCTGGACTTTCAAGATAATAGGCAAAATATATAATCTCTTAGATGCCTAATTCATCCATAACTTGTAAAATTCAAGAAGAAACATTCGATCATTGAACTCTTTACTTAATATCAGTTGTCTAAGGGTACTGTTATTTTGATCAACCCTCTCGGCTGAGCATCAAATATTTGTTATTTTTCCTTATTAATTCAACGTGAGCTGGTTCAGTTAGTTTACTTTTTTTAATTTCCTAAACCCCTTTTATTATGCCTCACAAATTAACTTATAACGCTTAAAAACACATTCGTTGACTACAGTATAATAAGCATTTAGTTGTGACAGTGAAGTGTAGACTTCATGAGTTTTGCCAATATGTACACTTTGTAATAACATAATCAAGTGCTGTATTAGCCATTTAATGTTTAAAGACATTTGTTTTGCTCAAAACGAAAAATGCATCGATATAATTTGATCTATTTCTTTTTCTTTAAATTGGTATTAAGGTAAAATTTCTGGTTACGTCAAAACCTGAATATGTATTAACGGTCGGTGTGTGTATCTACGTGTGTGTGTGTCCTCCCCATGACAGTTCTCTCTCTCTCTCTCTCTCTCTCTCTCTCTCTCTCTCTCTCTCTCTCTCTCTCTCTCTCTCTCTCTCTCTCTCTCTCTCTCTCTCTCTCTCTCTCTCTCTTCGTATTTGTCTCTCATTGTAACTGATGTTTGATTTTCATCACTCCTTTCTGAAGATGAAGCTTTCTGAACTATATTTCCATCTAGGTTGTTCTAACTGCAACTCTTTCAATTTCATATCAAAACCTTATACAAAGATACCAATCAAACCCAAAACATTTTTGATTTACACAAAATTCTTTTCCACTACCTATCGAAGCACAATTAATATTCTTTATTTCTCCTTTCGTTAAAGAAGCAGTTGCTTAAGAAAGATCATATGATATGGCAAGTCCTAACCCTTCTTGGATAGGATTTAAAACAAAGTTCTCAACTTTAAATGACATTTTGATAACTTTCTGGTTGAAGAAAAAGATTTCTCACGCATGCTAAATTAACATTTGTATGAGTGACTATGAATACTCCAAAACAAAATGAATTTAATATTTATTAGGACTTTTCATATCTCTGAGAATTTCAAAGAAATTTTTGTCCTTCGCAATAGACTATTCTGGAGAAATATTCATCGTAATGGAAAATTAAACTGTAAACAAGGTTATGTCTATGATTTATTTTAATTTTAGTGAATCAAACCTACAAACAATAGGCAGATCATGTTTTCTCCAAGGGAAACACTATTGTCCTCAACTTTAATTATCTTTGCAATATGTTATTAATAAATGACCATTACAATCTATAGCAATCTACAATGATGGACAAAGGTTAAACACGTAGATACACATTGACATTGATCAACTATCCACGACTCAAAAAATTTTGAATACCACGACTAATACTTACAATCCTAGAATACTATAAACAATTCCTACAGAAGATGAAGACGTACAGGATTACAAAACAAGTTTACAATAAATGCTATTCAAGATTAGACTTCTAGAAGACATGGTGTACGTATTATCAACTAAAGAAGTTTTGTTCCACACTTTACCACTAGATACCCTGCTTTGCAAGTATTACCACTTCCTCAAAGATAAAGATATTCTTGAGAATGACTAGTTTGGAAGAGAACTTTCCGAATCTATATTTGGTTGCTACGGGAATGCACGTACAGAGAGAAGATCAATATATAAGTGAAATGCAAACCCAACATCATTTATCGGGTTTATCACTATTGCTCTTTGCACAGTACAAGATTTATTCTTGGGAAAGGTTATCACATGCAAGAAACGCTAGGTAGCGATCATGCTTACCAAGTTACGATTATCAGTGTTGCATGACACTTTGTAGAAGGAAATATATCTTAACATGTTGATTGCTGAACCAAATGGTTCAGACAAAACCAAGTCATATAAAACGTTTGATCAAACACAGGTCATATTTGTTTGGTTGTCCACCTCAACGTATCGTTTGGTGTTGCCAACCGTATCAATCAGCTTTATACTAATAAAGGAAATGAGAATCCGTTTCATTTGTAGAACTCGTCGATTAGACAAAGGCATTTTGTCTGACTTTAGTCAAAAATATTTTTTGTCATCTTCGATTATATTTTTTGAGAATATGGCGAAGAAATGAACCATTATTTACACATAAATGACTATCGCCTTACCGAGTATTATTAACATTGCACAAAATGAATTTCAATAAAATAAACCACATTACATCATTAGTCTCAATGATCATTATGTGGCATAGTCTAAATGTCTATGGCAAATTTCAACTGCACGTGTTAGACAAACAGTTCGGTATACTTTAGTCGAATTGTGCATTCAACGTTGCTACTCAAGTACCTCATGCGTATTTATTCTTCGAGTTAAAATATACTCCCAATAATTTTAGATTTCCAAGAAAATCATAAACAAACTGCAAAAATATCCTGGACTTCTTTCTTTTCCAACAGTTTTCAACATGACCACCTTTCAATCACATCCTCATGGCAAATTCATTCGTGCGCTGTACGGTATCAAGTAGCGAAGCAAACTGCCCATGCACTGTACAGTATCAAGTAGCGAAGCAAACTGTCCGTGTACTGTACGGTATCAAGTAGCGAAGCAAACTGTACGGCATCATGTAGCGAAGCAAACTGTCCGTCTACTGTACGGTATCAAGTAGCGAAGCAAACTGTCCGTGCGCTGTACGGTATCAAGTAGCGAAGCAAACTGTCCGTGCACTGTACGGTATCAAGTAGCGAATTAAACTGTCCGTGCACTGTACGGTATCAAGTAGTGAATCAAACTGTCCGTGCGCTGTACGGTATTAAGTAGCGAAGCAAACTGACCATGCAAATTTGTTGGACACTAGTCTCAAAGAAATGTTATGATACTTTACTTTTACAACATGTCAGTTATTACAAAGCATCACTGACATAACCCATCAAGCCATATGCTTATTGAAACATATAAAGTAGTGTTGTCACAACTGACAGATCCAAGATGTGATACTCAAACGAAACAACAAATCATTCTGGAATCTGGCCGAAGCGATTCTTTAGGAGGTGTCTTCATTCTTCCTCTTAAACGGTATCCTTATGCTGACGTTAGAAACAAGACAATGCTGCTTCTAGGACGAATACGTAGTTCAGAAAACCACAACGCTTTGTTTCGGTCACTCCTGCCACTTTTACGTCTTCGTCGTTCACGATGATGACTGCCAAACCGTATTACAAACCAGTGTTTTCAAATTTCACGAATACATAAAAACCATTTCTAAAGGAAATTTTCTTCTCATTCAGCAACAATATCTTCTTCAACTGCACTAGCATTTTCTGTTGTCATTAACATAAAATAATCTCACCTAAGACAACTGAACACGACAGAGGAAGTGGATTTGCACTTGAATAACAAATTCGTATCAAATAACGTTGATACTTACTCTTACCAATCTGGAACACCAATCCAGGTACAGATAGCTCCCGTCAATAATTTCACGTATTATATGATGGGCGAAAAGGATCCGTACTCAAATATCAAAATGGTGTCCAGCAAAATGGATACTTACCCTCACCAAGTTGGAAAAATATAATGACGTATGGAAACGAAGCCAAGAACACACATATAGATGCTTCCTTGGTATGGCTACTCAACACATCGGACAAGTTGAACGACAGAGGATTGATAAAATGTGATTGTTCTCACGATATTATCTTTAAGCCCGTCGAAAGAAAATCAAGGAACTGTACTATTTAGAAATGATGGGTTTACATTTGGACGCATGGTTGCAAGACAATTATATTTTAATATAGTGTACGTATGCTTGAGACTAAATCTAAGTTCTACCCTATGGCTCTTTTGATAATTAACGCCAACGATTACAGAACTATCATCGAGGACGCCAGGTTTTATGTGTTCCATGTTCTTTTTTCACCTAAAGTAGGACACGATATCAATCTTTGAGTAGCACGAGAGTCAAGTATCCATTACAACGAGTAAAAGCAAAAATCTTCACAATTGCCTCAAGACTCCGATCCCTCACCTCGCATCATATGTTCCTGAGACACCTGCTCACACATTTGCTCATTGGCATAAACTGTAATGATTTCCTAAAGGTGACCATCTATCAGATTCCTTTTGAGTTTGAACACTTCCACGTGTGAAAGATAGAAATCACTCAAGGTGGCAAGACGTTGTTTACTAGGCTTGATGAACCTACCATTGCCCATAATAAATACTTGATATCTTATTTAACATTGTTATACGCCGTAGACCAGTTAGCGACCAATAGTAGCCACATTATTTCACACCAAGAATATACAGGAGGATTTGCGTTATGGGGAATAAATTTCACTCTAGATTAAAGACATTTCCATGAAATAAAATAGACCTAGCTGCGTATGGAAAGTCAGTTTGCAGTGGCTTTGGCCAACATGATTAGCGTCACCTTGGATACGGAATTTAGCAATACTTTGGAAATAAACAGTAGACTATTAGAGCAAAAGATAGAACACAAAGAGCCTTTGGACGTAGTCAATGAGGATGTTTTGATCCAAAACAAGAAGATATAAATACCGTTATGAAGGTCAGATGACTAGAATGAGAACATTTAAATTCCTGTTTTGCTCATATTATATGTCTAATCAGAGAACATTATTAGCGACGTCATATGAAGCATCCAAGTCAGAAACAACAAGACAGATGCATGATAATAAGTAAAACAAGTTGGAAGAGTACATGTAAGAGGAATGGACTAGCATCTCAGACGAGAACATTTTGAGATAATGTGCGTAATTATTCCTTACCTCTATTGACTTCCCTGGAGATGCATCAAAGCTTTCTTGCAGAGTCTACCAGTTGTAAAAGGATTATTGGGGTTGGGAATAGATTATAGCGAAGACACTAAAGGCAGTTTCATGACAGATGCTTATTTATAATGTGAGTGAAAAATGAATAAATTTGAAACTAACTGGTGCGCATAAAAATCGATAATGGATTTAACAAAATGATGATCACCGACTTAAACTGCTGAAGCAAGGAAATGATATTCTGCCTGAGTGGAACTAATCAGAATATGTAACTTAGACGATTAATCAAACGAAAATCAACGTATTGAATTTATTAACAAAAATTTGATAAATATATGGATTTATTAGCATGAATGATAAATGTTTAACATTTTAAAGCAATAATGAATAATGTTCCATCCACCATAAAGGATGAAAAAGTATATGTCAAAGTATGTATTTACACAACTGTGAATAAGGTATGATTCTGTCACCATGGATGATCAAAGAATATCATTTACAAATATAAGAATAATGGTTCCTCCACAAAATCATATACATTTAATTTTCACTCATATCATGATACAGAGTAATTATTAAAAACAGAACATATAACTCGTGACGTGCAATCGACGAACACGAAGTATTGTCGGGGTCCATGTGTTTATCACAAATCACCGCGAATCACCTTTACAATTCACTATAATGTTAATTTATTTACGAATACATGTTTAAAGTGATCAATGGCGAAGCTTATACAATACGTAAAGAAATTTTAAAATGAGACTAATCAATTTACACTGAGTCCGGTTTGCAAATGTAAAGTTTGTTTACGATATGTGCATTTATCATAATCACTAAAACATCCAAGACATTCATGATACAATTATAATCGATAAACTTCCAGTTGTGTTCGAACACGGTTGTCAAATAAATCTGACAAAACTAATGTGCGCCTAAATGACACAACATTGTATTTTCGTCACAAAATAGATTTAAAATTCATATCTAACAACAGATAATTGAAGTAGCTTTTGACAATATCTGAGTGAATATGAGTATATTTTAGTATATTTTACTGGCTCCATAACACAATAAATCAACCCAACCCCCTAAATATGTAATGATACTGATGGACAATATGTTGATTCACTGTCACGTGTTCATTAATATGTGCAATTTTGCTCCATGCAGATCAGTACGGAACACACCTGCGTATACTTCATACACTAAAATGTATTTAGTATTAACCTTATATAGCGGGAAATTCAAAAAAGCCACATGGCAGAGGCTTGTATTATTCTAAGAGGATTTACAAGTGGCCAAATCCAGGATTTACTCCGGAAATATATTGTACGTATCTCCAAAAGAGCCCTTCAGCCGATGGTAGCTCCACTTCCGCGAGAAACACCGGCCCATGTATAAAATGCACATCGATATGGGCAGATAAAATCGGTTGTGGATTTTTGCAGGTTTTAATGAATTGACGATATCGTCCCTTTAACCACCAGCTAATATTATAATGGATCTGCAGCTGATTTATCGGCCTTCTAACATTGATTTGTTTCAATGTTAAAAAGATGGAATATTATTATTATTATTATTATTATTATTATTATTATTATTATTATTATTATTATTATTATTGTTGTTATTGTTATTATTATTATTATTATTATTATTATTATTATTATTATTATTATTATTATTATTATTATTATTATTATTATTATTATTATTATGTTGCTAGATGTGCAATTATATTTTCATAGTTTTTCTTTTTACTCCATACAATAATTTGATTGTGCTGATAATTGGCATCTATGTTATTTGTTTAGAATTTTATATTGTATTTCTTTTTTCCCTATTTTTATTTTTTTCATGTTAATTAAACTCTAGCAATTCTATATATGGCAATAGTCACACACACACACACACACACACACACACACACACACACACACACTTTAAATCTTAAAGCGCAGCATTGCAAAAAGTTAGAAAATAAAATAAAGGAATATATTACAGAATATAGATTCATTATATTCAATAGTCAATATCAATGCACAGTCAATTAATTCCAATCGCTTTTTTCACTTCTAGGTCTTTTCCATTGGAAACTTTCCTGAATTGTTCTTAGCTTGATTTGGAACGGAGAATTTTCCGTTTCTTTAAGCTAATTATGTTATGTCTTGCTTTTTCTTTCTCGAATTCCTTAGAAATTACTGGAAAATTTATTTGCGTGTCTCAGTTTTGCAAAGCCATGTGTCGTTATTGGCGAAACATTAATTATAATTTCAGTTGAATCGGTAAGTGCTTTCGCCATGCACATTCGGGAAGGACATCTCTACAGTTCTGTTCAAGACAAGTTCTTCATCTGTTTCAACTGATATGTGCATATGATGTCTTATCCTGACACATCTGATCTTGTTATTGAGTTTGACTGCAATGTGAGACTGAGATGTTCTGCATGTCTCATAACTTGCGTCATTGTGCAAAAGAATGCAGCCGAGAACAAATGGGATGTTCATTGGTGTCTTACCTTCAGATACACTGGTTTTCTATACTATTGTTGTGAGATACAGTCATCCCAAATTTTACAAAATTTGGTCAATCCCCATTGTTTGTCCCTTAGTGTTTTCCCAAAATATATTGTAAGTCTGTTTTTTGGTAGCCAGTATATAATATAATGGATGGTAGTTTTTCTCCGTCTTGTAGTATGTGCCTTACAAACGGACGTTTTCCACTTATACCAATTACCTCTCACAGATCGTCCGCAATATTGTGTGATTGTTTTTGCAGTTTTCTTTTACCCTCTTAATGATACTTTTTGTTCCTTACTTGTACGAAGTCCTGTGATCCACTTAAGGAGACGTCTCGTTTTAATTCTTTTATATACTTTCTTAGGTTTTGAGTGGAGCAGTCTATCTGATATTTTATTCATTGTTTTTTTAGATTTGTTCCCACGTACGACTGATAGCGGTATTCAGCATTCCCACTTGGAGGTGATTTTGGCAGAAAAGTACCTTATACTGGTACGCAGCGATTTGGCTGATATACGTATCAACATTTAATGAGATCCACGATATCTGTTGGTTGTCTTCGGAAACAACTTTCAAATAGTCTTCAAGCATATAAGTCGGAGCGCTCACTAGTCTTGCTCTCAAATTGAGGAATTGCGTGCTACCCCCATACTAGAAAACTGAACAGAAAAGTCACCTTTCTGAGAATTGCTACACGGTTCATGAGAGAGGTTATGGTTGAGGAAGTTTTCAATGTCAGGCCGCGAGGGCGGAGACGAGAGGCTGAAACAACAGAAGAAAGAACGGGAAACCCAAAACCATAACGGGATGAAGATACAGGATAAATTTTGCTAGATGAACAATCCAAACTGGATCCTTGATGAGGAAGGGAAGAAACACGGCGAATGGAGGCCAAGGAACCTACTTCTGGAGTAGAGGTCTCCAACAAGATATATGTGGACTAAGATGTGAGTCCTGTGGTAACGATCTAGGAATTCCCTTAAAAAGATATAAAAATCATATTTACCAAGGCAAAACAATTGTTTAAGTGTTCTATATTGTTACGTATCGGCTCGATCAAAGAAAAACAAAGAAAGAATGAAGACAAAAAGCATTGTAAATTTTAACAAAAATAATTTATTTTCCTAGAAAACATGGAGAAAAGGTAAATATATGAAACAAGACTTGAGATTTACGAAGGATATCCAAACATTTGTTATAAAGATATGAAGACACATAAGTCCGGTGAACAGTTCTAAATTAACACAGTCTGAAATTCAGTTCCACTCCAAGATGGCAGATGATGACGTCAGACGAAGGCTAACATTAAAATCTTAGAATTTTGACAGTGCAGCATAATTAGTATTGGTCTATTCCAATTTAGAAGAATTTTCATAAAATGTCTTTTTCCAAACCAGTAGTGTTGTTCTTCAGGGAAAATAATTATTTAGAAAGTAGACGAAGCACAATCTAACAAAACAAATGTCGTTCTACGTAGACACACGAATATACAACTTCTTCCAATACAAAAGTACCTTGTTAAGCTAATTCAAGCTATCTGGCCCTCTAAGATGCTGAAATAAGCTACGACTCTGTCTCAACTTAATTACAAGTAACTAAGCATATAAAATACACTAATACATTGTTTCCTGTGCACGCGCACAGAGCGCGCGTGTAATTTCGCAACACATCTGGACATTAGGAAAGCCTGAAAAAGTATCAGCCAATCATTTACATTGCTACTTCTGAATGTTTACTTGCGATGAACTGTCATACAAAACCCGTGCTTATATGAGTCACATTTGCGATTTGAGTAAACACGATGTTTCTAACAAAACACTAAACCTATGATACAATAATAATAATAATAATAATAATAATAATAATAATAATAATAATAATAATAATAATAATAATAATAATAATAATAATTAAAATAACTACATTTAATGATATAAAAATGAACAAAAAATGAAATAAAAAGATTTATACAATATGTTTTCCTCAAAAAATCACATAATTCAACTACAGGGTCGTAACACTTTCCCCCTTAACGGAGAAAGAAAGCGTTATGTAATAACTTACTTTTTTACAATATGTAAATTATACATCAGGCAAAAAAATTTCATAAAAATAACTCTTATGAAATTCCCAAATGTGTATATGAAAATAACATTTCTATACACGGAAAAGTGCATCTGCAATCAAATTATGTTTTCCTTTGATGTGCGTGATGTCAAGATTGTACTTTTTCAAAACTAAACTCCATCTCAACAGTCTCTGATTCTTATTTTTCATTCTGCCGATGAAAGTAAAGGGGTTGTGATCACTTAACACAACAACCGGAGAAGAAGTCGAGCTAATATAAACTTAAAAATGCTATAATACTAGTTTTAAAGCTAAGCATTCCTTCTCGTCTATTGAGTAGTTCCTTTGGTGTTTATTTAATTTCTTAGAGAAGTAATACACTGGGTTTTCAACACCATATTTGTCATCTTGAAGTAAAACTGCTTCAACCCCAACATCACTTGCATTCAAAGAAAGTTTGATTGGATGACTGAAATCTGGAGCTGTTAAAACTGGTGAACCTTTAAGCAAGTCCTTTAATCGATAGAAAGCCTCTTTACATTTTTCAATCCAAAGAACCTGTTTTTCCTATCTCAACAAGTTTGTCTTGTCAGAAGTTCTACAATATCAGAAAAATTAGAACAAATTTTGTTATAGCACCAAGTCATACCCAATAATCGAAACAGTTGTTGTATATTGACAGACACAGGAAAATCAGAAATAGCTTTGACCTTAGCATCTATAGGTTTAACCTGAACATGTCACACGATATGTCTTAGAAACGTAACACACGCAAACAAGAACTCACTTTTAGATAAATTAATAGTCAGATTTGAATCCGTGAGTCTGTCAAAGAACTTCAGAATCTTGGTTAGATGTCCTTTTTAGTTGTTGTTGTACAGGATTACATCATCAATATATGCATCACAATTGTTTAGACCAGAAGTAATCATATTCATAAGGCGTTGAAAAGTGCTTGGAAAACCCTTCATCCCGAAAGGCATTTTACTGTCAGAGTCCAACTGGAATCACAAATGTCGAACTTTCCTTTGCTCTTTCCATTAGTGGAATTGGCCAAAAACCCTTCAGAAGGTCGAATTTAGTGGCGTATTTCGAATTTCCAACTTTTCATACAATCATCGATTCTTGGCAATGAAAATTAGTCTGTGTTTGTCTCATTGCTCAACTTCCTATAATCGGTACGAAAAGTTTTATCCGGTTTTGGAACAAGAATGCATGGTGAACTTCGATCAATATTACGGGGCTCAATAAAATCTTTGCCCAGTAAATACTGAATCTCTTTTTTTATGTATTCCTCTTTTAAAAGGATTTATCTTGTATGAGTGTTGTTTCGTGAGTTTCGAATCTACTATTTCAACGTTATGACAAATTTTGTTTGTCGTTGTAGGCACATCTGGAAACAAGTGCTTATAATCAGACAATTGTTGTATCAGTTCACTTTTTTTCTTGATTTTGCGAATGGGAAAGTTTCTAGTCTACATTTTTCATAACTTTGAATTCCGAAGACTTGTTATAAGTTTTTTATAATCCAACTGAATCTTTTCATTAAAATCTTAATTTGGTGGAACATGTACAATAAAGTCAATGACATGATTTACTTGGCTATTTCTTTTAACATAACAGTATTCTACTAATTTAATTTTACCAGAGCAGTATTATTATAATTAAACTCAATCATTTCGTTTTTTACTTTGTAAGGACCATAAAATTTTAATTTAAAAAAATTCTGCCGAATGAGCGAGAGAGAATGGACATTTCATTTTTACGAGACTCAAAATTCTCTAGTAAAGTTTCGTGAAACCATAGTTTTACTTTTGACTTGAATTGCAGAATGCCAGATTCAAATGTAACAGTCTAGAACATTCCAGACATGGAATTTGGCCTTTGACCAGATTCAAAAAGTTTGAGAAGGTTAGATGTACTACAATTCCTCAAAAGAATTACCTCAGATAAACTTGTTGAAGCACACTTCATGGTCAACAAATTTTGGTTACTGACTTGGTCTTTAATAGGGGATCAACACAATCTACAATAATTCTACGAAATGGTTCGTCAAATGCAGGAATTCATTGCAAATGAGCTTTAAGTAATTTTTTTTATTATTATTATTTTTTTGGTTTTCCCACAATTTGGCAAGCATGAAAAGATCAACACATTTTTTGATCTTAGACCAATAGAAGTGAGTCAAGATCTTGTGATACGTTTAATTTATCCCCAAATGACCAACCATAGTAGTTTCATGGGCCAAAGAAAGTATTTCCTGTCGGTAAGGTTTTGGAACCACAATCTTATATTTTACTGTTCATTCGTCACAAGCAGGTATCTCATTTTCTCATAAGAACTCCAGTTTTAATGAAGTAACAAGCCGGTACATCAATTGCTTCAGTTTCACTAACAGCCCGCTGAAATAAATATGAGATCTCAGATTCCTTCTCCTGTTCAGCAACAAGTGATTGTCGTTTATCATCCAGAGAATGAGTATTCAAAAGAGAATCATCATGATAAATACCTTTCGATTCATCCAATTAAAAGTGAAAATAATCTCATCAAAAGCCTGACCAATGTACCAATCAGATAAAGGAATATCTTCCTTATGAAAATCATTATCAAGAGCATTTTTGGCATAGCTCTTGTAACTGCTCAATCTGGGTATATCTCAGAGTATTCTTTATCAATTGGATCAAATTTCTGCTCCAAAGAATGCTTGTAAGTTACAAGTGAATGAATCACAACCTTGTCTCCAGCTAAGTCATTGCCTAGCAAAAAAATGAATGCCCTCAACGGGCAAAGTATATACAACACAGAATGTCACATGTCTTGAAACTAAGTCTGATGACAAATTAATAGAAAGGAGAGGAACATTAACTCTCTGAATGAGAACACTCTAATTAGAAGAAGACTCTCAGAGGAAGGTAAAAGACATAAAACTTAAAGACTGTGAGAAGCTCATGTAACCCTCAAAACTTTAATAGGGATAGGATTGGCCAAATCACCCAAGAGTGATATAAAACGCTTCGACATAAATGGTTCAAATTGTTTTTTCAAACCCAACAATTGTATTGTTTTCAATACATGACCTTGACCTTGATCTCTTAGAAATAAGAGTATTTGGGATATGTCTATCTTGATTCTGATGCCTATATTTCAATTTGAAGAAATCATAAATGATATGGGGTTTTTTCGTACAATAAGTATACGTGGATAGAGACAATGATTTTCAATCAAGTCTCTCAGAGGCTTGATTTTTAGAATTTATGCCGGATTGAGTTTTACTGAGAGTCGTATTTGATTGAAACACACTTCTATCAGCAGACTGCTGAGTGAAATATTAGCTTAAAATACCAGAAAGAGCAACAATTTTCAAGGTTTTGACCTCGCGATCTTCAAAATATATCCTAATGTCACTATGAAACCATTCTTGAACTCTTTAAGTAATACGAGTTTTCTTAGACTTTCAAAATCTTTATTTACCTTACTAAAAGAGCACCACCTATCAAACTGTTGTTTTTTCCCATGCAAATTCAGCACAAGTCTTGTCAGTTGATTTTCTGCAAAACCTGAATTTTTGTCGATAAGCCTTAGGGACTAACTCACAACCCCTAAAAATACAATCCTTAACTACATCATAGTTACTCTGCTCTAGTGACAGTGCAATATAAATATTAAGAACTATACCAGTACATACACTCTGCAATAATAGTCCAGTACTTCTATGGCAAATTTGAATTCTCAGCAACGTTTTCATAGACCATTATATTCACTAAAAGGAGGCTCTTTGCATTTGTGTATCTAATTTTTCTTTCTCAAGTTGAACTTGTATTCCTATCTTCTCTCAGATTGTCTTCGTTTATCCCTTTCTTCTTTTTGCTTTTGTTTCTTCCTTTCTTCTATCTGTAATTGTCTTTCTTTCTCCCTTTCCTGTCTCTTTATTGTTCTTCTAATTGTAAATGCTTATTCTTTCTGAAACTACCTTTGATTATCTTTCTCTCCTTATTTAATAGCATCTATCTGCTTTTTTTTCATTTCTTTTTGCCTTTGCATTTCTTCCTTTCTTTTAATTGCAACTGCATTACTTCGATTTCTAATTCTTGTATACAAATCTAAGTAAATTTCAAACTAATTCTCTACTTCTGATATTGTGAAAGAAAGCTTGTTAATTTTACTAAAATTGCAAGCAAAATGAACCAGGTTAATTTAAGCTTCAGGTTTATACCAATTTCATATATTCCAAATGACGAGCAGTCCAATTTCTTTTATGTTACGTATCGGCTAGTTCGCAGTAATACAAAGAAAGAGAAAAGACAACAAGCTTTGTAAATTTTAACAAAATAATGTATTTCCCTAGAAAACATGGAGGAAAGGTAAACATATGAAACAAGACTTAGGATTTAAGTTGGATATCCAAACATGTGTTATAAAGGTATGAAAACACATAAGTACTGTGAACAGTTCTAAATTGACATAGTCTGAAGTTAAGTTAAACTCCAAGATGGCGGATGATGACTTCAGACAAAGCCTAACACAAAAATCATAGGATTTGGACAGTGAAGTACAGCTAGTATAGTTCTGTTCCAATGTAGAAGAATTTCAGAATATGTCTTTGTCTAAACCAGTAGTTTTGCTCTCTAGGGAAAAATAATGATTTAGAAAGTAGAAGCACAATCATCTCCACTAACAAAACGCATGTCGTTCTGCGTAGACACACGAACAGATAACTTCTTCAAGCACAAAAATATATGTTTTAAGGTAATAGAAGCTATACTGAACTCATTTCATGTACACGCGCACGTAAACTTTGCATCTGAACATTAGGAAAGCCTGAAAGAGTATCAGCTAATCATTTACATAACTACTTCTGAATGTTTATTTGCGATGAATTAACTATCAAGCAAAACTCGTGCTTACACGAGTCACATTTACGATTTAAATAGACACGTTTCTAACAAAACATTAGACCTATAATAATAATAATAATAATAATAATAATAATAATAATAATAATAATAATAATAATAATAATAATAATAATAATAATAATAATAAATTTAATGTAAAATGAAATAAAAGATTTATACAGAATTCATTCCTCAACACAATTCAACTATAGGCTTGTAACAGCATGCATGTGTTGATGTATGTCTATGTTGTTGATGTATGTCTATGTTGTTGATAACTAAAACTTACAACCGTTTCTCTCTTCTGTGTGACAATATGTTTATATATTTGTGTGCAAGTATGTGTATAAGCACACTCTACCCTTTACGTTGGAATGGAGTGTTCGAATTGTAATCAAAACACGGGTGTTGGATCATATTCGTCACGTGTTTGGATTGTAATAGAGACGCGGGAGCAGTAATAGGATAGGGGGTTTCTGGATGAGTAACTTTATAAAATGTAAAACGTCCAAACAAATACATCGACGCCTTTGTGGTCATCCCCTGTGACAGCCCTCTCAGGATATACCTAAAATTAAATTTGTATTGGGATGACAAATTTGTGACTATCATACGAAATGCACTTGTCTGGACGGTTTGTTACGGTACCGATCTAGAAATACCTCTCCATTAATACTACTGAGGTATATATCAACATATCTTTTTGTTGTCTGATTATTTTTATTGTTAGATAAAAATTTATAATGCTTCTTGTTGGATATTATTTATAAAATTTATACAACTTCTTCAACTATAGTCAATGTCTCAACGGTTGATATCAGAAATATTTCATCATCGTGATAGTAGAGACCGCTTTATTGTGCCACCTATTCGGCGATGACTCGAATAAATCTTTTATCAAATGTTGTTAATTATGTACTTACTACCAAAGGAAAGACTTTTGACTTGACCTATCAAGCTCTATAGCCATTTTAGTTTATTTTTGTTGACTGATCGAATCATGGAAGTTATTAAAACGTTTTTGATAGTTCTTCATGTAACTGATCAAGATAATTAAAATAGTATGTGTTACCAGATCTAACAAGTTAAAGTTTTAGTTTTTCTGTCTTGCCAAAACATATGCCAAAAATTTCATTTGTTATTTCACCTCTCAACGATCTATTGTCAATCATTAGCTTTTTAATCTTGCTGTTATTGCCATTTGTCACTATTAATTTTTCAACCATTTATACTTAATTTTTAGACAAATTTATACGTGATTTTTTGGATAAAATTTATTCTTGATTTATAGTCAGAAAAGCTCAGATATAGGATATCAGATTGGTATGTTTGACAATGACCAAGTGCTAGCGTGTCATTTCCATTTTCACGATACCCTTTGTCATCAAAATGTGATAGATCACTTTTAACAGTAACGTCAGTCCCAAGTCTGTGATGATCTACTCTAATCGCCATTGTTACGACAAATCTAACCTTTCCGTTTAAGCGTATATTTGTAATCGTCGAATTTCATCTGCGATTTAACATATCCTCGTGAGATTCCTTTTGCTTTTTTGTTACTTTGTTGTTGGCAAGTCATACCGATTATATTTTATTATGCAACCCAATAAAATCCGCTATTGGAATAAAGTTTGTTTCATCATTAAATTTAACAGTAACTGTCTTATTTGAGTTATCCTGACATCCACTATCACGAGCATAATCAGACATATCAAGCAATTGACGATTATAAAAATTTCCTGAAAAACACCCTTACATTGTATTTCGTAAACTAGCGAGTCTGTGTCAGTGAACAATAATTTATATGATGGTGAAGGCCATTGAAACTTGAAAAAAATTGTAATGAAAATCGTACAGCAGCTATTTTGATAAAATAAAGAACAGCAGCACCAACATAAATTGGCTTATTCAATTTTAGCTTTATTTTTCTTTGTTGTACCGTAACAAGGTTTTCATTAAATATTTTCATACTGACAAAATCATCGTCGGCAACTAATGTAAGGATCAGCAATTTATTCACCAGCATCAGCTATGAAGCAAGTAATTTTGATAGAATAATTGGATATTGTACTAGGATTTTTAAGCCTTTGTGTTTGCCAAGTTTGCGTTTGACTGTCGGCTAAAATAGATGAAATAAGTTTGTTGATGAAAAATTTGTCGGTGACGGTGATGTACCAGTTTTATCAGAGACAGGTAAATAAAATGTGTATTTACTAAAACCATCAATAACCTTAAACAAATATCGCTTATCATCGTCGTACTGTGCTAGACCAGACATATCTACTAGATCTATCGCCCAGATATTATCAACTACGTATGTGAAAACCTTTCGTTGCAGAAGCTTTATTAGGTCTGTGAAATTCATTTGCGAGTGTATTCATTACACCATTGTCAAACAATCCAATGCGTGGCTGTTAGAGCGAGTCTCTTCCAAGACAAAGTTTATATTTTGCACCAATCAAACCCTGCACAAGTTTTCTGTCGACACATTCTTTAATTTGGCTAGGCTTCATCTGATTGTGTTCATTTAACAATAGTTTATCGCAGGCAGGTTTGTCTTATTCGTTTATCTCAATAGCAGATAACATGACGCATTGCTATCGCATCAACTTGATTATACGGCTCCTCTCCCGGCAGTGGATTGTCGTCTCTATCAAATATATTTGCAGCTGAGAAATGTCCAACTGCAGCAAAGTATTGGTAACTTACCAATAAGTTTGTGGATATCTATGCCAGCACCAATTACTTCACGGTGATTACAGTGCTGGCAATATGTTACAATTTATCTTGTTCTAGACAAAGATCTCGATCCCATTCACATGTATATGACATTTTTCACTGTTAATTGATTTGTCACAGAAAAGTAAATTTGTCTGAAACAAAATTATTAATTTTAAAAATTTCTGATGTTTAGAAATTCAACTGAAAATCACATTTTTACAATCATTTACTCGTTAAAACCAAGGAAATCGAGCCGAAAATCTCATTTCCTACATATATTCCCTAGACATATCTCATTCCTTAGACATATTCACCAAAAATATCTCATTCCCTAGATATATTCACTAAACATATCTCATCCCCTAGATATATCTCATTCCACTGAAAGTACATTGAGTAAAGTATGAAATCCAACATATTTGGCTTCCTCCTGAATCCTAGATGCTATGAAAACACAAGACCAATTCAGGCTATGGGAAACCAGGCACAATAAAAAGTATGGAGAAATAAAATAACAAGTATGATTAAAATAGCTAAAAAGAAAACTTATTGTCAATGTTGGGAAACAAAAAGAGCAACATATACTAAATTTTGAAAGTCTTCAATGAACTGACTGGGGAAACACAATGATCAAACAAAATTCACACATATCTGGTCAATGACACCACAGTCACCGATGACACTGTAAGTGCAAAAGATTTCAATGGTTATTTTTTTTATGAACATCACAAATTTAAAAGAACAAGTGACAGAAATAACTTTAATTAACTGAAAAAGTTCTGCAGCAGCAAAATCTCTAAGGAGGTACATTTCTTTATCACACCAGTATCAAAAGTACTTTGTTAAAAAATGTTTCAGCAAACTAAATACCAAGAAATATACATGACTTGATCTGATTGGTCCATGACTCATTAAAACTTCTGCCTGAGCTATTCCTGATAACATTCACAATCAATTAATTTGTTTGTAACCTCATCTGTCCCCAAAATATGAAAAACTGCAAAAGTAATTTTTATTCACAAATCTGGTTCTAAAGATGATGCTGACAACTACCAGCCAATCTCAATACTAATGAACTTGTCAAAATTGATTGAAAAACATGTCCATGACTTGTTCATGTCATATTTTACCAAACACTTGTTGTTCAATTAATCCATCTTAAGACAGACACATTCATGTGAGACTGCCTTGATCTCCCTAACTTTTAATTGGCTTCATGTGCTTGATCAATGTAGAATAATAGGATCTGTATCATAGATTGAACATATGAAACATATCTGTAAAAAGTCAATTCAATTGTATGGCTTCTCAGTAGGTTAGACATTATTTCTTTAAAAGGCAAATTAAACTATTTTATAAGTTACATACAATCCTATTTAGACTGCTGTAATACAGTATTTGGTAATTCAAATGATAAGAACATAGCAAAGATGGGACATTTTCAAAAAAAGCATTTTGGTTAATATCGATCCAAACAGAAAGAAGGGAATATTTAACTGGTCAGTTAAAAATATTACCTATTAAAGATCAACTCCAGGTAAGAAAAGCCAACATCCAATAATAGTCCTCCTGAATGTTACAATCACTATTCTGGTAAAGGCTACCTGGTGATACTCCCCACCTGTGACACGTCTACCAAACCATACAAAATTCCCAAACCAAATAAGGAATTATTCAGAAAAAGTTTCCAATACTCTGGAAAAGTATTGTATTTGAGATTAGAAATGCTCAGTCTATTTCCTTTTTCCAAACACAATATATCTATTGGCTTCAGAGATGCAGTTAAAATAAATAATTCCTTTGTGTGAGGGCCTCAAGGTTGATTAATTTTTCAGCCAATTGTGTTACCCTCTTTAAATAAAGTCATTATTATTATTATTATTATTATTATGATTATTATTGCTACAATTATTGGACATATCTCATTCTTTAGATATAACTCATTTACTGAATATATCCCATTCCCTAGACATATCTCACTCCATAAATATTTCTCATTTGATAGACATATCTCATTCACTGGACACATCTTATCCACTTGATATATCTCATCCACACCATGGTTTGTACTATTACAGCCCAAAATATTGCTGTGCTGGCTCAGCGGCTAGTGTGCCAAACAAGTCACCATTAAAGTGTAACTTCAGATCATACTATCACCTTAGTTATGCTATTGTGATGTATTTCTGACCAAGACACTTTCCTATAGGTCTGCCATAGTGATTATGTTACTCATCAAGACACTTTCCTCTAGGTCTGCTATAGTGACATATTTCTGGACAAGACACTTTCCTCTAATTTCATTGGCAGCAAATAACCTACTCTTATCACTGTGCAGTAAAGCACCAAGCCAAATCAACAAACCTACCATAAATGTCATTCATAAGAAATCAGTTATAAATTTATAACACCAAGATTTGCCTCCCTTGGAATTTTGTTTTTTGCAAGATGCAGTGTTTTTTCAAAAGGAACAGATTGCTGTCAATGCTTGTTTTAATGCTTTGAAAGGAAAATTTTATTTTTTTGTGATGAATTCTGTATATAGCAATCTCTTTTTATTCCTCTGAATAAATTTCACATCTACTAGTGTTGCTATGTTGTTATCTGCTTCCAGGCTTTCCTATATGATATTTATGGCTTGAATGATGCATATCTACAACATATTACCCAATGAAAACATTTTTTGCATGCATTCAATCAGACCAATGTAAACAAATGTTGTAGAGTCTGCCAGTTGTTCAAGAGCTCACTAGTGCTACTATGTTACTTTGCAAATGTTGACTACTTTAATATATACTTACTGTGGTTGCATTTTTGTGGTGTACCAAATTTCATGGAATATGTGGTTGCTCCAAAATAAAAATTGATTGACCCAATGAAAAATGAACCATTAATGTAAAGTATTCTACCCCCCACACAAATTTCTTTATTTAGTGAAACATTCTTAGCAATCAATAAAGCTTGACTATTTGCCAATTAAACTCAATTACTGTAATAAAGACTGATTAGTTACTAACTCAACTATAACAAAGTTTGACTATTTGCTAATTCAACTCAATTACTGTAATAAAGCATTGCTATTTACTAACTCAACTTGATTAATCTAACAAAGCTTGACTATTTGTTAATTCAACTCAATTACTGTGATAAAGCTTTGCTATTTTCTAACTCTACTTGATGATTGTAATAAAGCTTAACTATTTGCTAATTCAATTTCATTATTGTAATAGACCTCAGCTATTTGCTAATTTAACTAGACTGCTCGTAAGAGAGCTTGTCTATTTGCTAACTCAACTTGATTACTGTAACAATGCTTGACTAACTACTAATTCAACTAGATTACTGTAATAAAGTTTGGCTATTTGCTAATTCAACTCAATTACTGTAACAAAGCTCGACTAACTACTAATTCAACTCGATTACTGTAAAAAAAACTTGGCTATTTGTTAATTCAACTCAATTACTGCAAAAAAAAACTCAGATATTTGCCAATTCAACTTGACTACTATAATAAAGTAAATATTTTCTTTTGCATGGCTTGTTTTATTTGAACCCTTTTGAGATTTTTTTACGAGATTATAAAACTTTTTACTTTGTTACAATACATACACAGCATCCATTAATGTTCTGAGGTAAGTAAAGACATGAAGAAAGAGAATAAGAGTTAAGTATTTATTTTGAACTGAAAATGAAAGAATGAACAATGAAACAACACATGCAAATTAGAATAATGCTTCTTGACATCATTCCTTCATTAAGGTAAAACTGCTGTGAAAAATACTTTCATGAAATAACTGAGTATCTTCCACAGACTCTTACTGTAGTGATTCCAATAAACATTTATTTTAGCCTGTGTTGCTTCAGAACCAGGGAATATTCTATCAACAAATGTGCATATGATTTAACACTTCCTGTTCCTGATATCCTTTAAAAATTTAACTTTAAAAAAAAACATTGTCATCAAAGATGTACTTCTCAAATGACACTTGTTATTACTGCTTGAGTAATGAATTAAGATAATCCAGAGTAATTACTTACATATTTATTATCCTTTGTATCTGCCTTGGCCTAACCACAGGTGTAGATGGTTTGATATTTGTTTTAAACTCATAAAGTTCCAGTTTTGGCCAGTGATGTTTTATCTACTGGCAGTGTGTGTTATGTAAGTTTCAGTCATTTTCTATCTGAGCTCAAAATATGTTACATATATTACTTTTTAAGTTTAATCAAATTCATAAAAATCGTGCTAAAAATGGATTCTTCACCTCCAAAACTATTTCAGCTAGCCTCGTGTTTGGATGGCTTTATGAGACTGGTAATTCCAAGTCAGATGGCAGGAATCGCCAAAATGGATAGATCACATGGTTAATCATCCACATTACTAACATTTCTACTTAGTTACCAGAGGGAATATGTCGGAGAGCATTAGGTATAATTTATAGGAAGTATTCATTTTAACAGCAGGAGAAGTAGTTGTTGCTGCTGTTAGTGCCTGCTGTCCTTCTATTTACTCTCTGAAATATGTTATGAAGAAAAAAATCAGGAAAAAAAATTGTTTATTGCCAATGAGTTACTCTTATATTTTTATACACTGCAACAGTTTGTTTAATAAATGTAAAATGGGTGCAGCCCTATGAATTTCTCTTCTGTCAATTAAAGTAAGCAAATGGGAAAATTTTTTCTTCTAATTTTACCCAATCTGAAAACAAGAAATCAAAGAGCTTTGGATTATTCCTCATAAAAACTTGTCTCTGTGTTTTTTGGGGGGTTGGTGGGTATTTTTAATGTGACTTTCACAATTCTGGTTATGTCACTACTATGCCTGCAGTGTGACAGTTTATAGCAATGTCTAGCACTGGAGCATCATGCCACAGATATGCAGCATCATGTCCAACTCAGTCACACTGACACTAAGATGACCAGTTATAACACTAACCTCTTAATGCGAAGCAGCTGCTAGCACCATTTTTAAAATTCTTTTGGATTGACTGGGCCTGGGTTTCAAACCATGACCTGGATCCAAGGCAAATGCTCTAACCACTTTGAACACTGGAGCAATCTAAACATTTCTCTAACAATAAACATCCAGTTTGCAATTAGAATGTATTACTTTATACATGAAATGGTGGCATTTCATAACTTTCATAATGTTAATATAAAGAACAGCATTTTATTTGCCAGAATTGCAGAAAAAAAATCACACAAATCTCAGTGAGCTATTTCGTAAGTGCCATAATTTAAAACCACATTATGTCTATGACATGTGGAATAAGTGTAACTTTGATAGTTTGCATAGTTTACTTCAACACTTAACGAGTTTTGACATTATGTCATGTCATAATTTAGGGAAATAAAGACCCATCTAAGTGTATGCACTTTCTTTTAATTTCATTGGTATTATATTTTTTCACCTTATGGTCATAACTTTCAGTTTTTTAACATTTTACAATGCTACCCTCTGCCTACCCTGATGCTATAGAAACATTTCTGGGGTGATTTCTCTAACTGCACTAATATTATCATCTTCAGTTCTCTGATCGATTTTACCATGATGTAAAGGATGACCTACATAAAACATATAAATGCAATCATTTTTAACTCTAATTACTGTTTTAAAAAGAAAAAAAAATTCTTCTGATTTAAATTCTCCCAAACAACATCTCATTTTATCCATTTTCAATCCAAAAATGAACTAGGTGTTAAAAACCAGAACTACAGCTAGAAGCATAATTGCTCATTAAATACATGTACTATACATATATACCAATTACAACATTGTTCTAAAGTTCACACTTGAATGAAAAGTGGACCAAATTACTAAATGTTGTATCAATCAAGTCTCCTGTAAAAACTATTGTTTGCCACATAGAGAATTACATGCATACAGCTTTCTCAAAGCCACTGATATTTAGACAAGTTTGTTAATTACATGCATACAGCTTTCTCAAAGCCACTGATATTTAGACAATTGTGTGTTAATTACATTCATAACGCTTTCTCAAAGCCACTGATATTTAGACAATTGTGTTAATTACATGCTTACAGCTTTCTCAAAGCCACTGATATTTAGACAAGTTTGTTAATTACATGCATACAGCTTTCTCAAAGCCACTGATATTTAGACAATTGTGTTAATTACATGCTTACAGCTTTATCAAAGCCACTGATATTTAGAGAATTGTGTGTTAATTACATTCATAACGCTTTCTCAAAGCCACTGATATTTAGACAATTGTGTTAATTACATGCTTACAGCTTTCTCAAAGCCACTGATATTTAGACAAGTGTTTGTTAATTACATGCATACAGCTTTCTCAAAACCACTGATAAGTAGACAAATTTTCATGAACTGCAATTATTTAGCATGAATATGGCTTCATTTTTAATATCTAAAGGTCCACAGATAAACTGTACAGACTTTTGCCAAAGATCTCTTTTTCCCCTTTATAAGGTCTTTGATCTGAAGTAACCATGATTTCAGTTCTTCTATGCAGTGTTTTATACTATCATTTCTAATGCATTCCATTTGTTCATACATAATGCAATAAAAAATAGTGCAGTTTCTCTCATTAGCATCTTCAAACTGATGGCACTGTACACATCAAAGATCACAACTTGCTGACAACACTTACCATGGGGCTGCAGGACATGTGTTTGGTTGACCTATGCAACACCACCATTATCTACTTAATAAATCTGAATTGGATCACTCTTAAGCCAAGGCATTAATACCATCATTGCTGGAACATACCAATGGTACAACTGTACCGACAACGGTTTAAGTAAAAAGAATCTCATTAAAGGATAAAAAGAATTTGCAGAAATTTAAGATAAGACCATTATTTTCTCTTTAACTGCTTCTGATCTGATTTTGCAATACAATTGACACAACAGCTGTAAAATTGATGCCATTTGATTTAGGACAAACTAGACACCATTAGAAAAACTTAGTGAAAAGCCTATATTGATATCATCAAAAGCAATATTGATATGACAGTGACGAAAACTTTTCGAATCAACAGTTTGAGTGAAACATGTTGCCAAGAGTGAAGATAGTTTCGTCACTGAACTGAACTATACTAACATTGCCATCTAAGGATACCTATGTTCCTGCAAGATACCTGTGTGGTGTGTAAAGCAAGCTATCATGCATACATTAATGTGTTTTGGGAATATGAAGCTGTCAGAAGAAAGAGACATTAGTGTACACATCTCCATAAGGTCTCATTGAGTGTCCTGGCTGGTGGAGGGAATATTTGAAATATAGGCAAGGAAACAAAGAATTGGAACAGCATTCTATTGTGGCCAAGTTTAGCTGTTACATATATTGGAGAGTTATGGATTAAAAATTGTGTAAATTCATGAGTTCCTGATGTAGTGGAATGATAGAACTGCATAATTTAAAAGAGAGATGAATAAAAGGACTTAAATCAGTTTCTATCAATCTTATTTCACATTATCACCACAATAGGTAGTGTTAGAGGGAATGTGTGAATGTGTGCTTAATTAGTATTATATGTCAAATAATGTAATAATATTTGTGTATTTTACCATTGTGTGTCTTCATTCCTTGAGTTATTATCACCTGTCCAAAACATTCACCCATGCCATCTTAAGTATTTGACTAAGTGTAAAATGAATGGCATATACAATATTCTTTCCCTTTGCAAAAAACATCAAGATTAGCCTTGTTCTTGTGAAATCATCACAGCAAGAAATAAATATGATTAAAACAATACACTGTCACAAATTCTATATCCTCATTTATTCATGATGTCCAGTTAAAAATACCACATATACCTGTTTATAAATTGAGTCTACCTGCAAACAACACAGATCCGCAGCCACATAACGCACCAGCAGATCTGGGTCTGTGCAGTTTGGTAGCTACATATTAAAACATCTCTCTCTCTCATTGTCTTCTAAAAATGGCACTTCTATGTAAATCTAGGCCAGTTCACTTTATGTGCAGGTAAGATTTGATGTTTTTATATTACAGTGTGTCAATAAACTAAGTGATGGATAATGAATCCATTCTCTTTTTTTCTTCTAAGTAAAAATCTCTGATGAGTTGTTTGTAAACTATGAAATAATTATTGCTAATTTTTAATACAACCTTGCAATGCTGTTAAAACACAAATAAAATATCTTTTCTGCCTTTGAATATGCTTTCCTCATTCTAATCCCTGCTCCACAAGAATAAATTCCTAGACATCTCTACAATTTCGTACTCATTTTAAAACTTATCACACATATCCATCTTTACACAATTTATGATAGCTTGCGGTCACTGCAGTTGTCTGTGGGATGTCTTTCAGGACATTTCCTTCTGAAGTCTAGAACTGTATGCCTGAGTAACCACATTCATACAATCCAAGTACCTATCCATACACATTGCTAGGCATTTCTGAAACAAGAAGAGATTAGATTAATAAGAGCTACAATTGGGACTGATTTTGCTCTGGGCTGTTCCATCAAAACACACAGGGCTATTCCATTAAAACATACATTGGACTCAGGGAAGGCACTTTTAAAGTCAGGTACTCAACCATAGGTGCAATTTACAAATTTCTTATAATTTTAATATGAACTCTGTGAAATCAAAGTACCCTGGCATATTATTTTCAAAAAACGGCATTCCCTGAGTACCATGTATGTTTAAATGGAACAGACCTCACCTGGTTTACATTACAGTTGTCTACTACACAAAAAGGCAGAACAGAATTTTATGTAAACTACCTCACAACCTTTATATTATGTCAATTTCATCTATTTGACGTTAGTCCAATAAAAACTATTTCCAACGGTAAAGGCATTAAAAGTGAATTAGCTGTCAGATCTGTCATAATCTGTTAACAGAATGAAGAGAATGCTAATTCTGACAACAATAAACAAAGAATTTTATTTTTCTTTTGGTAAATAGAGGTGACCATTATGCTGATAACCCTCTTTCCTCCTTGATGACTAAATAATAAAATAATAATAATAATAATAATAATAATAAAATAAATAATAAAATAATAATATAAATGAAATGAAAACTCTAATGCAAGGCTACTCGAAGCATATCAATACAATGCAAAATTTCAGATTTTTTTTTTATAAAATAATAAAAACATTAAATAAAACATTTTGATGCAAAACAGATTTCTCAAAATCAAGAAACACAGTTAATGTAAATACCTTTTTCTGACAATTATGGTAATATTGAATAAATAAAATGAACAAAATATTAAATACTAGTTTTGTTGTTGTACAGATTAATGCCATTTTTCAGCACAAGACAGATTATACATAGTGGCCAGTATAAATACTGGAGGAAGAACCCAGGAAAACCCCAGAAAAAAAAACTATTTACCCATGAAAAGCTACTGGTAGGCTTTCTCACATACCCACATTAGCTGAGCCTGAGACTCAAACCCATGCAGACAGGTGAGATGGCAGTGATCTGTAATGGTGAGTACTTTAGACCACTCTGCCGATCAGGGCCCCCTTATTAAATGCCAGTAAATAATTTATGATTTAATGAGAAATGAATTAAGTACATGTCTGATGAGTTGGGCAGTATGTGATCCAACAAGTTTTGGACCAGTGAGTTGGAAATTTCAGACCACAAAAATTAATCAGAATCTTGATGACACAGTCTGATGACCAAGTCTGATCAGTGTCATACCAAACAAATTCAAGAGTTATTAAATAAAAGCCAATCAGATACAAGATCACTTCATAAATATGTATAGATCTTGCTCCTAATAACCATTATCCAATCAAAGATTTTCAAGTTGACACCCATGTTGGCCATACTGGCTGTCAGACTGGCACAATTTTCATTTAGGACTGCCAAACAGAAAAGTCTTTTGTCTTTTAGGGAAAACCCTATTCTGCCAAAGCCAGTGGTTAAGGCTTAGTTGCATGTACCTTTTGTTTCCTTGTTTGGTTGTGGGAACAAATCATAAATATTGTAATAATTACCTGTTGCTATAGCATAGCTAACTCTTTTCTGGATGAAAAATACCCTGAACAATATGATAATTAATTCTCCTATGGTGTGATTAGAAGGATCTTGATTCCAGAGCATAACAAATTTCAACCCATAGGTACCTTGCCCATGTCTCTTTTCCATTTTGTTTTAGAATGTAGTCTAACTAGTGGGACATTAGTGTAGGGCATGAGAATGGAATCTGGCAAATAAGTATTAAACTATATCATTAAAATGAGTTTAACCTCATCAACTAAATTTTAATATGATACAGAACCTGTTGCTATTGAGTAGTTGAATTTATCCACTTGGTATGAGACTGATGATCCCACAAATTTGTAAAAGCAAAACAAAAAGCAAGTAATTACAAGTAAGTAACAACTGGCCCCAAAACAATTATGTCAAAAACACTTTGTTGAGTAAACATAAGGAAAAAGAAGGTAGAGCGAGATCGCCAAAACTCCACTTTCATCACATCGTTCAGAGAATTATCAATTTCATAGGTCAATGAGGTAGCAATGGCTTAAAATCTCATGGGATTTAATTTTCATGACTGAAAGGTCCCTTTTGGTAAGGGACTGATGACCACTCTTGGCAGCTATTTCTTCTACATTCTGCTGGAGACTTGTTACTGAACACTCTCTCTACTGCACCCTTCTGGACAAGGGAGTGTACCTCTGTTGGACAAGGGAGTTAATCACACAGATTCAGCTGATAGTGAGTTACATTAGATGGATATTCCAAATCTAAAACCACTGGATGAAACTGAAACTGAAGCTTGTACCCACCTTTTATGATAGAAAGGACACAGCCATCATCCATAATGCAAGACAAAGCCTCTAAAGAAAGGTTTAGCTTGGCACCTATGGGAACCAATGAATCAGGGATGCTATGCTGAAGAGGAAGCAAATCCCTAGGAAGACCCTACAAACTTGGCCCCAATCTAGGGACTGACTGTAAAGGGGGAACTCTCAATTGGGGATCCTACTTTGGCTGTGGAGGCATGGCTTTAAATACTTCAGTGATGGATTGTTTAGTCAGTCAGGCTGATTTCAAATTCAGTCTGATTTCAACTGGCCAGGAGCTGATGCAAAGGACTGCTGTTGCTTAAATCCTGAGATGCCAAGGGGGGAATAAGCTGTCAAGATGTAGTTATTGTGCTTCAGTAAGACCTTGGACAAGTCTATCCCAACACCGCAGAGAGGTGGAGAAGCTCTGCCGATAAAGCCATGGACAAGAATAATTCATGCTAAGGTATTATTGCCACTGCTTCCAACAAACAATGAACAACAAGTGTTGAAAAAGATTCCTCCTTCCGCAGGCAGCTAAAGGAGGTCAGCATGTGGGGCAATGTAATCCTGTGACCTACCCTTTTGTTCTAAAGTCTTTAGAGCATTAACACTGTAAGGTGAGCATACATCCCCAAGGAAGTACCCACTTGTGCCAAAGTTTGGAGGTTTAAGGGACCAGAAAGGGATGAGAACTTTATTGGCAAGAGAACAAACAGATCACCTCTTGGATTGTCTAGCAAAATTCTTGACCTTACTACACGATTGACAATGCTCATTAATTGCAGCTGAGTGAGGAAGCAACAAGAGATTTGGTTAAGAGAAAGCCACAGAACGTTCCTCCAAACCAGAAAGAAATTTAGCATCATTTCAGCCTAAAATTTTGCGACAGAGATCATGAGAGACAAAGTGTAAACCATATTAAATACTTTGTCGAAAAGAATATAACCATCGTTTCTCTGCAGCCTTGATCAATGTATGGGAGGGGTTGCCACCTCAACCTGTTCTGTATTAAGCCTGTATGAATCCATAAGGACAGAAAGGATGTCTGCACCCTGCTCATGGTAGGCAGGACAATGCAACCCAATGTCTCTCTGTTGCAGGGAAATACATTGGGTTAAAAGGGACCTCTAATCATAACTCCTCACTGTCCCTAATAGAAGCAGGTGAGTGAGATAGATTCTTAACCCTTCTGGGGTGTTTAATGGAAGGTCTGACCATCCCTCACTTTTTACCCCACTTCAAAAGAAGATGGTGTAGGTCCATTGACTGCAACATTGATGATTTTTTAAAATTAAGTTAAAATTTTAGTTTTTGGTGTGGTTTTAAACCATTTCAGCACATGACAGACAATACATTATGTTTACCATAATAACTGGTGAAAGAAGAACCTGGGGAAAACCCTGGTAAAAAAAAAGATGACCCATGTGAAGCTACTTGCAATCTATAGCACACATCCACACTGGCCAAAGCCAAAGGCTCAAAGCAACACATACAGGGGTGAGATGACAGTGATCGGTAAAAGCAAGCACTTCAGACCATTTGGCCATCAACACTGATATATCTACCATGTGGCCATAGCCCTTAAGTCCAAGGGGCTAATCACTTCCCTGTGATGGAAAGCCTCTATATCCCTTTGGGATTAATCCTTTCAACACTATGGACTGGTTTTCCGGTCTAGGGGATGTAAGTCTGTCAACCCTATGGACTGCTCTACCGGTCTGGGGCAATGTTCTTCTTTAGAGTCATAGTACCCGTCTATATAAACTTCAGGATACCTCTGTTAACTTCCTACTTGCATTGCAGATATTATATTTGGATTATCTCACAAGTTAAGCTTGAATACAATGATAAATCTTGAGGAAAAAGGCAGTTTTTAAGCGTATTTTTCAAAGGGTGAATTTATATTCCAAATGGCAGCTTTCAAAGCAAGATGAGAATGAAGTGTCAGATCAAGAATTATTAGAATATTTTGCAGTTGTGACCTAATACAGTTGATTGAAACTGAGAGAAAACATCTGGAGATGCAATAGAATATGATTGTGGGTGACAGTGATGACAATGAAAAGGACTTGAATGGTTTTGAACCAGAGGAAGTGTGCGATCCATGTGTTTTTGTTCTGGACGAAACTCTTATATGATAAGGGATTTATATCAGTTTTCTGGGAGAGTTGGATCCACCAGTGTTAGAAAGCTCCAGAAAAGCTCTGGAATACTTCCAAATCTTTTATTTAGATCAAGTTTTTGAAAGTATTGTCCATCTAATGAGGTAAATAAATAATTGCTTGTGCATTTTACCTGTTGTGTTACATTTTGCTCCTGTATTTTAAATATGCAAAGTTTAGCGAATTAGTCATGCAGTTTGACTTTTAACCTATATTTTGATACCTAATCCAGCCAGATATCTTTAAAATTGGCAAAGTTATGTTATTCCAAATTTACAAGTCAATTTGCTTTACAAGTCCAAAGTTACTTAGTGTTTAGGGTTCTATGCCTGCAAGGTTACTTAGTGATGAAAGAGTTAACCCTTTACCTAATATAAGTGCCGTTTGGCCCTCTGCCAACATACCATACAGGCGCCTTTTGGCACTTTACCCGATGTCCATATAAGCACCTTTTGGCAACTCTGTAAACAGCAGCCATTTTGAATAGGTTTTCGTAGCGACACCCTCCGGAAAAACCCTCTATTAGATACTACATTCATTAGTGAGAATGATGATTATGTCAGATCACATGGTCACTGTTGATGATCTGGTTGCAATCTGCTAATTAAAGAAAGTAAGTCGTAACTGGGGTGTATTCTCCATTTGACAAAATGGCAGTCTCTGATATCGTTCAGTACTTGAACCAGTAGAATCAAAACTATGAAAGCTGCAATAACTTAGATAAAGGCTCTGAGAATGAGGTATGAAGCCTTAAGTTTTATTAATTATCAATTCAAATAAATTTATTGATGTAGATGCAGACAAAGAACTTGTACTTTTTGAGTATGAAAAATTGCCGCTACTGGTAATCACAAGTCTTCACTGATTTGATAGTGAACGAGTTCTCTCAAGATTTTAAAGCACATACAAAATACTTTTGTTAAAAATAACTATACAGCTATAACAACCATATTTTACTCCTAAATCTTTCCATACATAATATATGTATACCAGAAATGTAAAATGGTTAAAATTGCTGTTAAACATAACATACACTTCACTGCTTAACAGGCCTATGCATAGCGGACTGCTCTGGTTAACTTTGCTACATGTGTATCAAAAGGCAAAAAAGCCATACACTCTATTAGGAAAGGGAGATAATTAGGTAATCCTAATCAGAGCATACTGTCTCATGTCTGTACACAGATTCCCAATCCCATGTGGATGAATGGCAGTCTAGAGGGAAGCATACCTGATCCTTGTACCTTAGAGACTCCAATAATATGTGTCAGGCACTCTGTGACTGGTGACTCATACAGTAACACACATCTGCAGGAAAACCCTTTAAGATCTGAGAGACTTAGACCATAGCTCTACCATTACAAGGTGGCTCAATCTCATCATGGATGATGGGCCATGGGGACTGAAAGATTGCTGCTCCACATTCAAGGTGAGATGTGGCATGACTCACTCTCAATCAGCAATAAACTAATGGCAAGTAGGGGGGTATGACCCACTCTCTGCTTTATGGGATGGAAGACCTTCCTGACTAAGTAACTGTAACACTGGAAAAAAGTTGCTGCTGCTCCTCTCTCGAAAGAGGACTTGACCTGCTCTCTAGAGGACAGGGGAGAGTGCTGCTCCTTTCTAATAGGAGAGCACAACTTATCCAATGCCCACTTATTATCTCCCTTGGGAGTGGACCATTAACTTTAAACATCTCCAAAGAGGCTTTGGTAGTTCTTCTTTGCAATCTGTATGACAAGAAAATACTCCACATTCTGAGAAAGTTTTTGAAAGGAAATTTTCTCATGTCCAGCAACATCCTGACCTCATCTGACCACAGACTACACAAGGGACAGCCATCTATCCTCTCCCAGGCTGTACTAGATAGGCGGGCAGTGTTGTTCTTCTAAGGGATAGTTTCTCATGGCTACACCTACCCACACCCTGCATTGATGTTGCTGTAAAAAAACAAATTTCTAAAAAAATATTCAAAAAAATATTCTATATAAGTATCATGTAAAAATGTGATGCATTTGCATAGACTAAGTCTATACTAATTTAAAACAGCAAGAACTCACCCTTCCCAGGCACTGTCTCAAAGAACTGGAACAAACACTGATGTTTAAACGCAAAAAGATCAGCAATACTAAGCTGAGAAATGACGATTCAAGATTATGTCAACCAGGCTTTTTCAAGACCTGGAGACAAATAATTACCAAAAGCTTGGCTGGAAAAATAATCAGAATAACAGCCATCCCATACTAAAGTCAAATATGGATTCTGATTCCAACAATACAACTGAATCATCAGCATATGAATAAAGCAAGAACTGGAGTAAAATATTTCTCAAACACAGTGATGCTAACAGCCATGTGCAATAGGAACCTAAATGCAGGGTTATGAAAAGAAAACAACACAAAAAAAGAAAAAAATGTAATAACAAGATAGCTAATTACAGTCACTAAAAATGCTTGATCTAAGACTAATTCCAGACAATAAAAATATTGAACAAATAACAAAATGCTCCAGACATATGACTCAAAGTAAAGGAAATTTTCTCTTCAATGGTATTTTAAGTGGCAGTAATGTCTGTAACTGGAAAAAGAATAAATGATTCTGCACAAAGGCAAGTTAACTACTCGCTGGACAGGAACATACTGTAACCCAGAACTTTCTAATCACCCTATGGGGAAAATGAATTCTCATTATAGATTTGAGGGTATTTTCCATCTGGAAAGAGAGATCTACACAACTGCAAAATGCTTACATATTGGTGATATTAAAAGAAAGATTTTAAGAAGTCCCCCACCCCCATCACTCCAGTGGATATGATGGAGGACATCATTTTAATTTAGGATCAAATCAAAGGCATAGAAGTGAAAACCCTGTCCCTCATTCAGCTGATAGAAAGACGTTTAACATGACCACTGTGTTGGCCATATTAGTTATCAATAGCTAGCACTGATTTCATTTCGAACCAACAAGGCATCACAATTAATGTACATGTATGTATAGTGTATCAGGACTAGTACCAACAGTACTAGTGATAAACTCTTTTTATCTATGACCAACAGAGACAAAATTTGCAGATTATTTCATTTGTCATTTACTCTTGGGCAACTATGAGTAAGGATGAGTCTCATTAAGAGCGTATTTTACACTTGCCCTTCTTTTTGCCCATCAGTGTAGCCCTAGTAAGGCATGTTCAGTAGTCTGGAGAATACTGATGTGTCTCTATGACCTGGATTTATGTTTGGTCAAGATGTGCTGCCTTGAAATCAAACAATATATCTTCACTATATATCCCAAATTGATTATCTTTTTTTTCTGCAAAACAACTGTGAAGTTTGAGGAAAGCTGGTGCTTTAGAACATAATTATGGCATAGAAATGGGATAGCTGACATATGAACAGGCAGATGGACAGAAAGATCTGCTATAACAAGGAAATGACAGATCTTGACTAATTTCCAGCTGAATGTGCATTATACAATGGAGCCCCATATCTGTCATTATAACAACACAATGACAGATCATGATCTACACTGCTTCCAGCTAGATGAGCATTATATAATGATAAATATTACCCTGTTTATCAACTGTGAAAATGTGAAATCTGAGGAAAGCAGGTGCTTTAGAACTTAATTATGGTGCAGAAATGGGATAGCTGACATATGAACAAGCACATGGACAAATAGATCTGCTATAACAAGGCAATGACCGATCATGATCTACACTGCTTCCAGCTGGATGAGCATTACATGAGGATAAATAGTACCATATTTAACAACTGCTCTTTTCAGTCTTACAGTCTAATGCAATCCTAAATAACACTGCTATAAGGAAAGTCCTGGGCAGCATTCTTTCACATTAGTCAATTTGTGTGCTGACTCAAAAGCTAGATCATACAATATCAAATGCAGTTCTAATGGAAGTGACATAAGTATCAAAGCAACAATCATAAACAGATTTAAAACAACATAGAGCATTTAAAATATCTTTTCTTTCTCACTGCCCCTAACTGGCCCTATCTACTTCCTACCTTGCCACATGAAAAGAATATAGCCTACCTTGCAATATCAAAACAGTACAGGTTCAAGATTAGTGATGGCCTAAACTGACAGAAGAATTAAACAAGTAAACAAAACTCATGTATTGGGTTTGTTTTTTTTTTATTCTTATAGCAGAAAAACACAAGCAGGTTATGTAATGCCAAGGAAAATGGAGTAAAGTGTCTTGCCAAAAGACATACCAGTAGCCGAGCCAGGCCGGTCCGATGGTAAGATCTGAACTTGCACCCTGTTGGATGCAAGATTGGCACACTACCCACTAAGCCACTATGATTCTCTTCATGTACTAGTAGATGAAACTTCAAACAACTACATCTATTTCCACAAATGATGTACAAATCCTTAATTTATAACAATTTTTATTAACGTCAAACTTTTATAGAAAACAGACAATTTACCTGTTCAGCACTACCTAAAGAAGATCCTGGACTTGTTACACACTTTTTAAAACATTTATCAGTCATACTCTGAAATGGGAAAAAAAGTCTGTGGTAAGAATCTCACTATTACTGGTGATTTTCTTCATTTAAGAGTTTTAAGACACATAAAACGATTTGCTAAAAAAAATTAAGAACAAAAAACCCTCCAAATAAAAATGTGTATGCATTTGTAGATGGCAAAACATGAAAGAAAAAAAAATACCTTAAAAGGTATATTAATTGAAGATAAAGGATATGAGTATGGTAAATGACAAATATAAAAATTTTCCAGTCAGACTCACCATGGCACTGACACCTGACAATTAGACCCATGAACCTACAGGCTTCTTACAAGCCATCCAGTTAAGGGCTACATAGCAAAAGTTATGTTGCTAAACCATATTTAATTTGAGTTAAATGATTTTGATCTCAAACATTAAGTTCAAGCCCTCTACACACTTTGGTCAAGGTATGTGGCCCTGAAGTAAAGTTATTATGCAAAACCATTTCTTTTATAATCACTGACCCTTGTAATTCTGACCCCAAAGGGCAATAGCTGTCTCCCTAATATAAGGTACAAGTAACCAACTATCTCCAGCAAAGGAACATGGCTGCTAGCTTAAATTTTGTGCTGAAACAATTTTTCTTGTTTCAGTCACTGTTATATTGGCCTTTCACCTCTTGACCCTTAAATTAATAGGTTTATCCCTGCCCTATGTTTAAGCCACCCACAAAGTTTGGTCAAGGTATTTGATGTAGAACTAATGTTATTATGTACAAACTGTTTTTGTTTTTCAGTGAGTGACCTTGACCACTGACCTTGGATCTCATAACTAGTAAGTTTGTTCCATCCTCCCAGTACAAACCATCCAAAAGGTTTGGTCTAAGTATATTATGCATTTTTTAGTGACCTTCACCTCTGATCCCAAATTTCGAAGACCTCATTCTTTTCCCACATGTGACTCAATAAAAATTTATGGTAATTGAAGATGATGGAGAATTTTAATTACTGTACAAAATCCTTTTCTTCTTTCAGTCAGTAACCTTGAACTTTGACCTTTTTATACAAAATAAATATGGCTTTTCCTCATTGAAAGTTTAATCCATGCACAAAGTTGTATTCGTTTAGATGGCAGATAAATTGATTACTGTACAGGAACCAATTTATTTATTTTAGTAACAATCACCATGACCTCTGATAAAGTTGCTAAACTTTAAAAAACTTCTGGCTACCCTTTCAATCCTAATGATCAGCTACCTGGGTATCTGATCAATGGGAAGTCCACACTTTTTTTAATTCACAGTATTTAATAAATATCACCACCAAATTACATCTGGCATAAAGTGCAAGAATTCATTCTCATTGCCCAATAAAGTTCTGAAATCCTCCATCATCATCTAGTAAACTGTCATGGTCAAGTCATCATAAATGTTGTTCGACTCCCATTGCTTGTCCTTAGTGACACATACATATGCTTATTTGGAGACAACCCGAGCTTGGTAAGTAACACTTGCAATTTGTGTGTGAATGAGTCTGTGCAATTTGGATCTTTAACGTAGCTTCAACAATTTTTCTGTCATATCGCTTTAATATCTGCTGTGTGGCAGTTTATAGTAATGTCAAGCACTGGGGTATCATGCCACAGACATGTAGCATGTTGTCCCACCCAGTCACAATATCCTGACACCAGGCTGACCAGTCCTAACACTAACATCTTAATGCTGAGAGCCAAGCAAGGCAGTTGTTAGCACCATTTTTTTAGAAAGGATTCGGTATGACTAGGCTGGGGTTTGAACCCATAACCTCTTAGGGTGAAAATGTGAAATGACTATAGTCAACCACACGACAGTAAACTGATTACCTCTGAAGCACCAATATATACTAAGGAAAGTTTTAAAAATTGTGTCAATGTTCTACAATTCATTGGCTGTTGCCACAAATAGGTGTGTTTGTTTTGTCTGTCAAAGAGAGCCTTTAGTGGCGCCTTCAATTATGCATGCATCTTCATCAAAGCAAGCCAACGACCTTTGATCAAACAAGTCAGCAACAAATTAAACTAAAAGCATTGCTTCAGTTTTTATAATGATTAGAACACATTTATTTTGCCGCAAAAGTTTCCTCAATGCAATAAAAATGTGTATACGGAGGACTCCTGTGTGGGTGATCTTCTGCATCCCAAATAACAAATTTGCATCCAAATACGTGTAATTAAGAGTTTCTGAGATCTTTGAAGTGTTCTAAATATACTGGGATGGACAACATCACATCATTGCATGCACCATCTAATATTGTCATATAACACATACATATATTAGAAATCATAACAATGTATGCTCATATAACACAAATTAGACATCAGATCAGTGTTGTTTTATTTAATCGTTATTTTTTGGCACTTTTAAAAGAAATATTCTCTGTGTATGAAAATAATACATGTACATATATATGATATTTTGGGATCCATGCCACAAACATCTTATATTCAAATTTATAAGCAATCTCTTTTCAACAAGATAATAAAACATGTGTAATTTACTTTACGTACTTAGATTTTTTTGTTTACAAGAAAAATATCGGTAACAAGATGAATGAAATTTCAAGAGCCATGCCACAACTGCATTATATTCAAATTTGTGTTTAACGGAGTGTGTTATAGTGTCGTCACACTGTACTTTGTAAGCCAATACAAAGTAAGTTATGCATGTCACCACTGTCCAACACTGATGAGTCCACATTTGGGAAGCAACCAGTAATGACAAAGTTGACTCTTCATCAGTGGAGACCCACAATGCTACAATGGAACACATCAAAAAGTTATTTATATTTTGCAAACAGGTTGTAGTTATCGACGATTCATCATCCACTGCTTGAGCCAGCCTTAATCATAACAATGATGTTGAGAGTTTGGATACCAATTTTAAAAACATTTCTTCTGATTTTGTCCAAGAGAACAATCTAACTCTGCAATAGGATATTCTAATATAATATATCTAGCTGTTAAACTTACACATCCTGTCAATTCCACTGATATCTGTACCTAATGGCCAGAGGTCTAACTAGGATTTTAAAACTATGAAACTTTATCAACATATTGATGCAGAAGTTCTTTCTAACTCATGCATTTGTGATGGATGAAATGTCTATCCTCCTTCCAACCAACAAATAAACTCTATTGTTTTTCAAAAACTGAAAATGAAATGCACTGAGTTAAGTGGGCAAAGACGTATCAAACAAATTACAGAAAAATAGACAGAGATAAAAGGAAAACAGAAGATATCACTGGTAACATAAGAAATATAGCAAATAATGTAAAAGAAATTGAATACCAATTCAATACCAATTACCAACTATCCCTTTATATGATCAGTGATAAACAGTTCAGGTAAATCATTTTTATTATTTATACACTGATGTACAAATGTCAGACTTCTTTATAAAAAAACTGCTGTACAAGTTTTTGGTATAGGCAAAACATTCAATCAATGCCTTATGCATGTGACTGGCTTGTTAAAAGTAGTTGACCAGGACCAGGATGGAAACAAGTTAAGCTCCATTATTTATTGGCTCAATATATATTCACAACAATAGTGACTTTGAATCTTGTTAATTTTTTTCTTCATCTTAAAAATTCAACTGTCTGATATTGACATTACTGACCTAATAATTAAAAATGATGATGAAAAAGCAATGGCAATAAAATATTGCATTTCCAAACATGACTCAAGTTTTATGCAATTATCATTTATGACAAATGCAAGAGAAACTAGCAGATGATGCAGATGACAAGACAGAGATGGGATTCTGAAAAAGTTCTTTAGACTTGTAAATGCTGACAACAGTATCTGTGTTGATATTATGACTGAAAAATAGCAAAAGAAATTACAGAAGTATTTTTAAAAATTTTAAAAACAATTATTAAACGAAGAGATCGGAATTCCAGAACTTTACTCTATATATGACATGAAATGAAATGGTAGATGCTCAGTTAAATGACTTCAAAGGAATCTCATACATAATGGACAATAAAGACTAACAGACATTCAGACATTTGCTGATATTTAAAGCCATGATAAAGTTTATCAAATGATAAATGTGACATCAATCTGCAAAGTTTTGCAGATTCATCCAAAAAGAACCAAAAATAGCTATTTCATCCTATCCACAAAAGAGCTGGGGTAAAGACAGTCAAAAACAAAAGGACAGTGAAAGAACAAATACAAATGGTCAGTCTACTTAAAGTCAGATCTCCATTGTCCACCTTCTGGTAGGACGGTAGAGATATTTTAATCAGACTGCACAAAAAAAATGTCCAAAACATACTATCACTGACACAGACAAATGCACTGACACAGGAGATGAACAAAGACCTCAAAAATATAGCATAAGACATGAATGTCTTTATCTCAATGTAACAACTCGCATCAGTCAATACTCAAATCATTTTTTTAATCCAAATGTTCCTATGTAATTTTTTACACATAATAATTTGGAAATGTCAACATATATTGACACTGCATTATTTGCACAATAAAACTTACTCAATATCTGCTACTTTGAAATTAATCTACAAATTATCAACTTAAAATACAGTTCATGGGCAAAGCTAATAATAACCAAGTAGCTTTTACAGTACTTTATACTTCATCACTTACTGCGTTTTATGTTCAGTTCTTAAATGTTCATTTGTGTTGTTTTGCCTGTCTTTTGTTTTGAAATGCCAAGCAATAAATTTTATATCTGATTATAATAAGACTATTATTCAAAATCAATAAAATGAGCAGTGTGGTTAAACAATAAGTTGTTTTCTAACCTCTGTTCAGACATTATCTATTTTTGCTCCTCTATTTTCGTTTGTTCTGGCTTTTTAGAATGTTCCAGTAAACAAGTCTGAGTCCAAAAGCAGTCATATTTTAACCCATCTTACATTAAGAATGTATACCTTTATGTTATGCCTACATGTGTATCCAACCAATTTTCATTTCCTTTCATCTAGTTTTACACACTATTGTCTGAATATATCAATACGTTTGTACCCCACCCCCACCAATTTCAATATTGGAAATCTTTAATGTGATAAAAAATGCAAGGAACGTAGTCAATTCATTCTTTGATTTATATTTTCTAACCTGACTCTGATTAGAATCAGATAGGGTAGAAGGGTACAAAGAAACATGGATATAGTCAGAATCACTGTCATCATCTGTGTGTTTCATGCTTAACAGAAGTTTTCAATATAATAGACATAATTGAAACCCAATTCCAGTTCCTGGACAAGTCCATTTTCAGCAAAGGAATGTATGAGCAACTATAGATGTACATACATATGTCATCTGCTTCCAATATTTACGATGCTGAATCAAGCAAAGCAAAAGAACGACAACAAATTTGCCTTTCATTTGGATTTCACAAGTGGTCTAATTATTATGTTCATGTGTGCAAAGGGATATAATTCCAAACTCAACATTATGATAATTTACGGAATTATCCCGCAGTTAGCGAATAGAATGAACTACATCATTATGTTGTCTGATGGAAATAATCTAATTCTAATCCATAGTGTACAGAATATAGCGCCATGTTAGTATGGGAAGTCCGTTAAGCATGAAAGGTGCAAGGGGAAGCCAGTTTAAGTGCCATTCTAGTCAGTCTGGTTAGAAATTATAAATCAATGATTCAACTGACTTTGTTCTCTGCACTTTTTATCACATTTTCGTTATTGCAATGGGGGGTTACAAACAAACGGGGAGTCAGAATATAACATAAATATATCTTCACAGCTATTAAATGCCGTCTGAATAAATAAGTAATGATTTGTATTAGAAATTCATGAAACTTAAAACTGATGTATTATTGTTGGGTAACCTGAAAGTGTTGTCTTACTTTGATTAGTTCTTGCCATATTATGTCACACTGCTTGATTATCATGATAAATAAATGTGATCATCCCAAAACCTCACAAACAACATGTAAACAGAATTAATCGTGGAATAGTAATATAAAGGAAAGTTCACATAATATGAACAAAATAATTTGAACATTATGTATCGTGAAAATAGGTCGTCGTATGATGTTTAAGACATTTCATCGGTCACAATGCTCAATGTCATTCCCTAAAGTTACCTCTAATAATTGCTGCACTTGCATCACAGCTACTTGTTGCTTAACTTGACCCATTATATTTTCACGTTGATGGGAATCCATTCCAGCTGAGGATGGTGATGAGGAACCGAAATCCATTATTATTAGTCAATTATCTGAAAATTACGACCTTCGGCACACGTGCTTTACATAAACTTCCGTTGCGAAAACGCTTTGCTTTTACTACACGAAACTGACAAAAGAATCCGGAACGAAAATCAAAGCCAAGAATAATCAGGTTTGTTTTTTTTAAAAAAAATACATTTATAAAAAACTGCAACGTATAGTTAGCTCTATAGTCGTAAAACTGAAACCGTGCACCATGGTCGACTCTCTCTCTCTCTCTCTCTCTCTCTCTCTCTCTCTCTCTCTCTCTCTCTCTCTCTCTCTCTCTCTCTCTCTCTCTCTCTCTCTCTCTCTCTCTCTCTCTCTCTCTCTCTCTCTCTCTCTCTCTCTCTCTCTCTCTCTCTCTCTCTCTCTCTCTCTCTCCTCTCTCTCTCTCTCTGAATTCTATTTTTGTTTGTTTGTTCTAGTATATTCCAATATTGACTAAATTCGCTAATAATTCCAAATTGATGTTCGTTCTAGTCCAAGAAGTATTACTGAGAACTTTATAATTCTAGTGAATAATTTAAATAAATAAATCCAACCAACTTAAAATTGAACACCACAAAAAAATTAATTTCATTTCAGATGTTAAGGTAAGAATGGGTATTGTTTATTTAAGTGAACGACAATGATATAAAAAGCAATGACATTATAACAAAGCTAGGATTTAGGTCAGTATTCTCTTTAATACATTAAACTTTGACGTTCTGTTTAAGTGAACAACAATGATATAAAAAGCCATGACATTATAACAAAGCTAGGATTTAGGTCAGTATTCTCTTTAATACATTAAACTTTGATGTTCTAGACTCAGATGCAAGTAACTCTTAAATAATGATCTGAATATTTAATCTATAATCATTGAGAAATATTTTCTATGTATTATGTTGTTTACAAAATATATATCACTATTCAGGTTGATTCTTTATTTTGGTTTTTTTTTACTGAGGTCAAAGGCAAATACAAATAAAGATGCAACAATACAAGCCACAAACAACCCAAATCCTATATACATAACACTATCTTTATTCAAATAATGTTTCTTGACTGTAGTCATACATCTCCATTTCTCAACATATATGTTCCTTTTCATGCAGATACTATATTAGCAATTTGAATCTTTCTTCAACTTATGCATTGTTGTTGCACTGCTCATCAACCGTTGTAATAGTGCTACCTCGATCAAATTCCGTGCAACTTACGAATGACTGGCACAACTGTTTCTGATGTTAGTTTTATTATGCTGATTTGATATTAGTGCAAACCATCATTAAACGTCATCAATAATTGTGTTCATATTTGCAAGTTGCTAATGACGACGCTAGAAGCATACATTTGTTATCTCTTAAACTGTATTTGATGGGTAAAACATTGTCCACTCTTTAGCTTGTGTCGACCGTCATAGGTAAATTATTTGAATACATATTTATCACAATTTAGCATTATAAATGTCACAATGTTACTCGTAAACATTACCGTGACTTTATCACTGATCACATGAAGCAAGTAATACGACTTTTTTTCTCTCTCGAAGTATTCATTAACTGTCTACTACTGACACTATACTGTATAATGTGCTTATATTTTTTCATACTTAAAATGACAAATATACCAAGTGATCATTATTACCATTAATTATAGTATATTTGCTTTTTGTCGCAGGATAAATGTAATGTGGATACTAAAAAAAAAACAAAAAACAAATCGTTCGAGTGCATTTTTGTTGCTGTCTTACTGTTACAGACCCTTTAAATATTTGATTCAAAATTATTATAAAATGATCTAACATTTCCTTTTCTTTCTCTCTCTCTCTCTCTCTCTCTCTCTCTCTCTCTCTCTCTCTCTCTCTCTCTCTCTCTCTCTCTCTCTCTCTCTCTCTCTCTCTCTCTCTCTCTCTCTCTCTCTCTCTCTCTCTCTCTCTCTCTCTCTCTTTTCCTGGTAGTAGTGAATTGATCAGTCTGTAGAAGGTAGGTTTATTAAATTTATGGAACAATTGTTACACCAATAGATCTTGAGAACGCCTTATAAAATTATCACTTCTTTGAGCCGACAACATTATGTATCCTATAAACACTTTTTACTGAAAGACACAGAAACATTAATTGTTCAATTGAAATGATAATAGAAGAATAAATGAATGGTAAATTAATAGAAAATAAATGAGCAAATGAAGAATGAAGAGAGAATAAACACTAAATGATGTATCCCAAATACTGTTTGCTGCAAATGAACAAAAATGTTGAACCATGAAGAAAAAATGGTAAATGATAAATGATGAACATTAAACTATGAATACTATGATTCTGTTTGAGCTACTTTATGTAGTTTTTCAAGAATGGATGCAAATACTTATCAAAGACATTGTTAATGTTACATTAAGGAAAAACACATGACTTGGCAATGTAAACTGTGAATGATAAGATGATAAACAATAGTGTGAGATGCCTGTTTGAAATAATAATGCAGAATAATGCATTTGAATTGCATTTTTGGCTTATACATCAGCATTGATAGCAGTACTCTTCAACTGTTTGTATATTATGGTCATGTGGACACAAAGGTTTTGTAGGACACCTTATGCCCTGTGGACACAAAGGTCTTGCAGAACACATTGAGACCCTGTGGACACAAATGTTTAGCTGTGCATTATAGCACTATGGACACCAGTATCTTGCTGAACACATTATGGCCCAGTGGACACAAAGGATGTGCTGAACACATTATGGTCTTATGGATGCAAAAATCTTGCAGGACACATTTTGGTCCTGTGATTGCAGATATCATTCTGGACATGTTATGGCCTTGTGGACACAAAGGTCTTGATGGACACATAATGGCCCAGTGGACACAAAGGTCTTGCTGAATGACATTCTTCAGAGTGAAACTTGTTTGCATAGTAAAATGTTAGTCACTTGTATTGTATTTTGAAGAATGTGCCCAAGGTTTAAGTCACATATTGGTTTTTATGATACAAAGAATGAGAGGTGTGAATTGTATATCACAGTTGAATCTAATTGCCATTCAAATGATCAAATACAAGCCATAAAACACATCTCAGACTGACTAGAAAGTTTTTTATCTAAATGGTATCTGCTGATGATCATCAGCTTATACAGTTTATATTTTTGGTTTTCCAGTGACAATCAGCACTGGGTTTTTCATACAGATAAAACAGAGAAAAGAAATATTAATTTTGTATTCCTAAATTGCATTATATTTTTTTCTCCCAATCAAAGTTTTGAATTTTCTAGGTAAATATTCTGTCATAGTATATGCAAATATTGTAAGGTTATGTGCAAAACAATTGTATTTCAAGTGACAGAATGATTGGCATTAACAGAAGAAGAAGAAAATGAAGAAGAAGAAAAAGAAAAAGACAAAAAAGAAGAAGAAAGCATAAGGAAATTAAAAATAAACAAAATAAAAATGACAATTGTTGATAAATCCACAGGTATCAGTGGGAAATGATGATGATGGTTTGATACCAATTGACATTATCATCATCATCATAATCAGTATCAGTGGTGATGATGATGATGGTGATGGTTTGATACCAATTGACATTATCATCAGCATCAGCATCATCATCATTATTATTATTATTATTATTATTATTATTGTTGTTGTTGTTGTTATTATTATTATTATTATTATTATTATTATTATTATTATTATTATTATTATTATTATTATTATTATTATTATTATTATTATGTTATGATTATAATGACGATGATTATTGTTAGTTTTATTTAAGAATTTATATATAACCTATTCTGAGTATTAGTATATTTATTCTAGTTTTAGGCATCATGGGTTTACCAAAGGGTAGCAAGAATCCTCACATTAATGCCAGTCATGGGCCTGATACAAACATGATGAAATTCTACATCACCACAAACTCTACAACATATGGCAAACATTGGGAAAATTTCAGACCTAGGCCTGGCCGCCACACAGGAACTGGTTATTCATCAAATTTCAGACCTGCAGTTTACTACAGTAAAAGGCTTGATGAGCAAGATAATCCTGTTATGAGGTAGACTTACTCTGCTAGTATATCAGATTCTTAATCCACCATGCGTATTGTATTTATTTGAATAGAGCATGAAATATTTAATGAGAAAATTTGAAAGCACATACATTATTCACAGAATTTAGATTATTTATATTGCAGTTAACTTTTTTCTTGTAATTACTTGTAAGAAATTAATTAGGCCAAGTTCCAATATGGACACTATTTTACTCAGTTCTTTCTACCTGTTTTTTAACAAAATATATTTGATCTTGCTATAAAAAGTAACCTAATAAGATTGAATTTATGTTTTCTTATATAGATGTAATGCTATGGAGAAAATGTTTTCTAATTAATAAATTTGACCTATTGATTACCTTTTCAAGATTTATTCCACCCAAATTGTGATATGGACATTGTTAAATATTATATTTACAGTGACATATGTTCAAGGAACTATCACAGTGTGACTGAACTTCACTTTCAACCATACAAAGAAAATCGTGGAAATGAACCCCTCCCTTACAATGTTCATCAAGTGGGCTCAGGTTTTGTTAGACAGAAGCCAATTACATTTCCAACAGAGGCAGAAGTAAGAAATTATTTCCATGACCTTGATATATCTTTTAATACTTAGTAGAATCTTCAAAACTGAGACAGTATTGTGATATTGTAACAATATAATAAATAAACTCAGTCATAGCTATGTGGTAATCTAAAAATATTTAATACATAAATCCATAATCTCTTTTATTCAGATTTTCCAGTGTGTCACAGCTGAATGACTCGGTTTGAAAGCTTTTAGATTTTCTTGCTATTGTAAGCTTAATATAATTAAGAATCATTACAATAAATTTAAAGTACTTTCACAAAAAATGTGATTATCATTGTATTGTTGAAGACCAGAGAAAAATATCTACCATATTATAGACAGAACTAGTTTTTTTAAATAAATGAGTAGCTGTCCATGACCATGGCCAAGTTGCTAAACCTGATCCAAGCTTTGATAGTGATGTCATTTGTTATTTTAGAAAGGCTTTGGAAAATCTTTCCCATTAAGGTAAATCAAATCAGTGGATGGTTGGACATCCATTTAGATGGACATTCGTACCAATACAAAAATAATTCCTGTCAGAACTTCTGCCTAGCCAAGCTCAACAATAAAAATTATAAAGTTTCTTTGTCAAGAATGGTACTATACAAAAGTTAATAAATTAAAGTAGTTATTAATTCAGAAAAACATATGAACTGCGTACACATTATGGTCTGTTGCTAGTTCAATAATTTTTTAAAACTGTGTGGATACATTACATTTTATGGTATATAATGTATTTGATACCTTGGTACCATAATTATAAATTTGACAGGTGCAAGGAGTGTTTATCAATACCAGAGCTGCCAGTGCCCCTGCTGATATTTTACCAAAGGCAAAACCACTCCTTCACAAATTGCGACCAAAAGACCCTGTTGAATTGGAGAATGCTGGATATGTAAGTAAAATAATGTGATTGAAAATTATGATATTAATATCTTAATTATACAATGGATATATTTTAATGAAAGTTATGTTTTTTTTTTCATAAAGAGAAATGTTTTTCTCCAGAAATGATCCTGCTGTAAAATTAGAAAATTTAATATATTGGGGATTGAATTTAATCAGTTTGATGGAGTTGAATTGTCCATGAGTTACCATCAAACTGAAATCTTTGTAATGTTGTGACTATAGCGTTACACTAAGTCAAAGAAAAGGGTAAAAACCAACAAGTTTTATAAAATTCAACAGAAAGTTTATTTCCCTGGAACACAAAATGAAAAGAACCTACAGTATTGTGAATTAAATCCCAGATAGTCCTATATGTTTTGTTACAAGTCAACATGTATGAAGTTTGAATTAAATTCCAGTGGTATTTCAAATAAATTCTAAAATAGAATGTGCTGATGTGCCTGTAGTCTCAAATGTGCTAATGTGCCAATACTCATTGTGCTAATAGTCTTTTGATATATCACAATAATATTATCCAAAATGTTCTTGTCTGCTTTCAGTATAATTCCATTCATTGTTCCAATCCAAGAATATTGATGAGCACTTTGTATCTACAATGAATAACAAGTTGAATAATTAAATCCACCCACATTAAAAGCTGAACTCAATGATAAGACATGATTCTCCTTGGATGTTAAAGCAAAAATGAATAATTCCAGTGTAAACAAGATTATATACCCCTCCACATGACCTAGGTCACAATGACCATTTGCTGAAAACACTCTGTCAACTAATAGTTTTCTATTCTAGAAGTGTCTAAGGTCAGAATCAAGAATTTGTCTTTAACTCAAAATTAAGTAAACATGTTTATATTAATAAATATCACAATATTTAATTGTAGCTATGTATTCTGTTGTTTTTAAAATATATGTCCCTGGTCAGGTACACCATGAATTTGACTATTGACAAGGTCAGGTACAAAATACAGATATACATAGCACATAATTATTAATAAAAGCCATCAGATCATACCATTTATAAAAGGATGTATCATATTGCTAAATTTTGTCAACAAGAATTTATGATATAAGAAGAATTGTTTACCTAAATAATTTATCTCATTTTTCAGTATTGAAAAAAAAAATGTTGCTAGATTGCCCTATTTATTGATATCCAAAAGGGATTTGTACTTGTAATTGTGATAAAAGAAAGGGATTGGGTGTTATCATTGGAGAAAACTTCCCCAGAACAAAACTGATCTCATAGACCCCCAGTATGCTGTCTCAAAGTGTCAAAGTGAAGTGTTCTCATCATGGCCTAGTCATTTATGTGTTGCTGTCAGATGATTTGATTTACACATAGAGCAGCAAATGTACTCTCCATATAGAATCACTAGACCTGATCCAAGAACCAGAACTCAAATATAAACACTGTACATTGATAAGGAGAATATTTTGATACTGAGAATCTTCATTTTTTATTTGTTTACTTGCATGCTGACAAAATCAGAGTAAATACCTGTGTTTAGCCAGTTGAATAAAGAAACATTTTACATTTTTGGATTTTCTCAATCATCATGTGTTCTGTTTTCAATTTCCTCAAAACTTATGATCTTCTATAAAGAGCTTTATGTCTCTCTCATGAGTAAAGAAATTTATAATGATCAACCAATGTTTAATTCAAAAGTTGCAATGTTCATTATAAATGTGGTGTCAAACTATATCATTTCTTTTTTTGTAATTTTTTCATTTGAGAGTTAAGAAATGCTTGCATAGCAGCTATGTCCAATAACTAATTATCATCGAGATCACTGAATTTAACAAATGAGCATCAGAAAATATATCCTAGCCATTTCTAATTAACTGCAATGTAATTATCAGGAAATTATAAATGTAGTAACTTTTTTATGTCCATAATATAGGACCAGGATAAATTATAAATACATTGTTTTCTTCTTTGTCATTTTTTCAAAACAAGAAAACTGAATGCATCAAAATGTCACAATGCAGTTGCAGAGATTGGTTAGCATAAAGCCAAGACACAATAAAAAAGGAAAATTTTTAAATATGGTTGGTTTGAATTTAGCAGTCATCCTGGAAACTTGCTTTTTATCAGGACCTGATTTGCTGGTTGGCCTTGGTTGTGCCATAGCTGATACTCTCTGACAGTTAAAGCTTGACACTTATTATCATTGTTTATGGAATGGTCCTAATTAGCCTACAAAACAATGCTTTAGAGGATCAGCAAATAAGTATTTGTTTTATACGTACAGGTAAATGACAAAGTTTCTCTTATTTGTCCATTAAAATCTCATGGAAAATATGGCATCTACTGATACTGACCTTTTTATGCCCCACTGTATTAGAAGAAGCATGCTGATTTACTGCTGTCCATCCATAAATTTGCATATTTGTCCAAAATCATGATAGCATCATATTACATAAAAATACTGGACTTAGAACAGTGAAATTGTACATAATTTATTATAATAATGAACCAATCACCAGATTAGATATTCCGGCCATTACAGCAACTTTTCATTTTTACACATTTGTTAACTTGTTAGACTTAACAAAAATCTTGTACTCACAGTAAGCAAAGGACTATATTAGGTATTTGACTTGTGTAAATAAATAGATGATGTGATTTTATTTTTATGCTATTATTAAAATTTTCCTATTTTTAAACAGTTTTGATATTTTGGATATTTTGACTTTGTGGCCTTTAGTGTTGCAGTGAGATGATGCATTTTACAAACACAATTCTATAGTTCTTTAGTCAATTTTAAAGCTTGACCTTCGATGTAATGTAATGTTGATGAGTTGATTGACATTAAAGAGAATGTATGATAAACCTGTCAGTATGTTAACATATCTAGTGGCATACTGAGGGAGCATACTGACGAATAATGCTGCAGTAGTAAATTATTTTCCATGATTTTATCTAATGAATGAGCAAGATCAATATGAAAAACATGCTCAGCTCACTCACTCTCACTTAAAAAATCTAAGCCAAATTAAGACCATAAAATACTGAAGACAATTACCCTCATGCAAAATTGACCACTGTGTCTGGTATTTACACTGATACCATTGAGCTTTACAAAAATGTTAATGCTTTCATCTACAGCAATTAGTATAAAAAAAATACTGATGAAACATTTATTCTGATAGGGACCCAGGTACATGCACTCGGAGACTAAGGAGAAGTTCAAAAGGCTTCCATCTGAGAGAAGTAAGTCAATTCAATTATTACACTGAGATTTTTTTCAAAGAATGTATGTTATTACATTAGGATTTAAAAAGCAAATTTGAACTTCAGAGATCCTGAAAGCAAATTTAATATTATACTAATATTTTGGAAAGTATTTTTATTATTACAAGTCAATTTTTGAAAGTATTTTTGTTTTAAATTACTTTTATATTTCAGAAAATATATATCCCACAAGGCAGTTTTCTCTGTGAATTCCTGCTATTTCTATCAAGGAATAAGCATTGTAATATGAGATTTTTTTGTCACTAAATTCTTCCCATCTTCTGTAACTAACCTCAGTCGATACCATGCTTTTGAATTATTCAGAAATTTCTATACAATTGGGGTCAGTGTGAAAGTAGTACTCAATTTATAATTAACTTCACTTGAAAATACTGTGAAATATATAGTGTTACTGCAGTAGGGTTATAAAATATATAGTGTTACTACAGTAGAGTTATAAACTATATAGTGTTACTACAGTATGGTTATAAAATATATAGTGTTACTACAGTAGAGTTATAATATTGTGTTACTACAGTAGGGTTATAAAATATATAGTGTTACTACAGTAGGGTTATAAAATATATAGTGTTACTACAGTAGGGTTATAAAAGATAGTGTTACTACAGTAAGGTTATAATATAGTGTTACTATGGTAGGGTTATAAAATATATAGTGTTACTACAGTAGGGTTATAAAGTATATAGTGTTACTACAGTAGGGTTATAAAATATATAGTGTTACTACAGTAGGGTTATAAAATATATAGTGTTACTACAGTAGGGTTATAAAATATATAGTGTTACTATAGTAGGGTTATAAAATATATAGTGTTGCTACAGTAGGGTTATAATATAGTGTTACTATGGTAGGGTTATAAAATATATAATGTTACTACAGTAGGGTTATAAAATATATAGTGTTACTACAGTAGGGTTATAAAATATATAGTGTTACTACAGTAGGGTTATAAAATATATAGTGTTACTACAGTAGGGTTATAAAATATATAGTGTTACTATTTTAGGGTTATAAAATATATAGTGTTATTGCAATAGGATTATAAAATATATAGTGTTACTACAATAAGGTTATAAAATATATAGTATTACTATGGTAGAGTTATAAAATATATAGTGTTACTACAGTAGGGTTATATAATTTATAGTGTTACTATGATAGGATTATAACATATATAGTGTTACTACGGTAGAGTTATAAAAAAAGTATTGTATCAACAGTACTCAGAGTATGATGTTAAACTAAACTAATAATGATAATATTAATAGAAAAAATCAATTATCAATCAAATGTTTCTTTAGAATGTCATATTTGTCATTGCTGTACAATATTTGCCAGTGGTATTATTGATATCTATTGTGTTATAGTGGATGTTTCTATGATGACTGTTGGTCCCAATGAGGAATCTGGCTTTACACATGCATACAATGATGAGCCAATCACATTCCATCCTGGATCTCCATATAAAAATGACATGCCGGTATGTTCTATTATTAACAAGTTCAAGTTCCTTACATGACATATTAACAGTATGTGTACAATAACAAGAGAAAGTAACAAACAGTAACAAATTGTAAAGACCTGTCAGTACCTATTTATGATGAAATATTGCATATTTTCTTGTTTTCTTGCAAATTTTGCCAATGGACTAATGAATTCAATTTATTTTGTCAATAAATTTTGTCCTTTTCTAATATGAGAATAATATGGTAATATAGTAATGATGAATGTTTTTAATAACACAGAGCAGGACAAACATGAAATGTGATATTAATCTGCAATTCCATGTAGATTACAAAGCTTTCTAATCCTTTGATTTCTAATTAGGTTTTAAATCTTCCAAACCCAATTTTAGGTTAATTAGATGCAAAGCTAAAAGAAATTGCTTGTTATTATTTTTGAAGAAGATATTAATTTTGCATGATATTTATAAGGTTGCAGTTTTAGAGTACATAGATCACAGATGCACAAAGTGTGCAGTGTTTTTAATTTTTAAACAGTCTATGAAGAAATGACATAAATATATTTGTCCCAATTATCAGAATACTTGCACTCACCATTCAGATCCATGCTTGTAATAAATATATTGCTTCAAACTGGTTTTGATACTGAACATATGATAAACAGTAAAAACAAATGCTAAATTTTCTGCAGCATTGGAACAAACTCTTAAAAAGCTATAAAAATAAACACATTCAAAATTAGATTCAAGATATCCCTTTGATATCCTTTGCAACGTGAAACACATTCACATTCAAATCAACATATTCATTTGAAATCATCAGCAAATTTACACTGAAGATATTAGGGTCATAAAGTATTCACTTGTCATAAAAATGAATCATTTGGCTCAAGGTGCTTTTTAAAAGTTAAAGTTCAACACTTTATTACTATATTGGCACATTTATTATACATGCTCCACTTCACACAGCATGGAATTAATTATTGTATGATACAGTGTGTTTTCATAAAAAATATCTCTAAGGGTTAAAAAGTGACATCCAGGATAAGGAAACAGACTTCTAACTATAACATTGTCAGTCTTGTGACCTTGACCTTAAATCAATGAGTTTTGCTTGAACTACTTGTGACACTGTCAAGGTAACATATACAGAAAGCTTAAGTTTCCTTAAAATATCTTTAAAAGGATTAGAAGTTATACCATATCTAGAAAGAGGTCGGTGATTTGTGTTTTTCTTGCTATAACCTTGACATTCTGGTAGGGGGCCCCGAGTGGCCGAGTGGTCTAAAGCGCTGTCCGTTAAAGATCACTGCCATCTCACCTCTGTCTGCGTGGGTTCGAGTCTAGGATTCGGCGAATGTGGATATGTGAGAAAGCTTGCCAGTAGCTTCTCGTGGGTCGGTGGTTCTTTCCGGTGATTTCCCGGTTTCTTCCTCCACCATTAATACTGGCCGCCATGAATAGCCTATCGTGTGCTGAAAAATGGCGTTAAGCCCAACAACAACAACAACAACAACAACAACAACAACAACATTCTGGTAGGGCTTTTGGCTCTGGCATGCAACAAACTGGTTCTCGTTTCATTAAACACATTTAAGGAGTTTAAAAGTTATACTCTTGACAATTATGCCTGTTAGAACACCATATATAACTGGCTAAGTTTCATTAAATTTCAGTGGTTTGAGTTGAACTCTGGGTAAGGATAAAAGTCACAGAATTTCAATTTTAGTTGTTATGACCTTGAGCCGGCAGGAGATAGACTGCTATATACCACACTAACATAAGATAAAACTAAGTTTCATTAAAATATCTTCTTTTTGCTCCTAACTTGGATATATGTCACAAAAGTGCATTTACCATTGTTGGTAATGTGACATTTAAAAAAAAAGCAAACAATATCCATTCAAAATTTGTATTTCATAAAGCTTGGTTTAATAACTTCAGTGGTTCACAAGATATACTTTCAATAAAAACTGCAAGTCACAGAATTATATTTACCTATAAAGACTGTTCCTGAGGCATACCATATTCAAGATGCTTGCACACAATATACATGGTTGTAAATGTTCCAAGATGCCTAATCCAGAACAATTTTAGCTGATATAATAACTTAAATGCAAAAAAGACTAATCCCTACCTTTGATTTTAAATTTTTTTATCATAAAACCAAGGTTTGGGTCTTAATAATATGTGCATTTTTGCATTACACTGATAGATTGGTAAGGGAAGTAACATTTTTCACAGTTGGACCACTTGGGCTATTTCTACAAAACAACAATATTATTTGGATGTGTCAGCACAGTAATGTACAGAAAAATCTTACATTTTGTTGGCAGAAATTTCTTTACAAAAAAGAAACCCAAACTACAAATTGAAAAATACTTCAATGCGTACCATACTTCTTGATCAATCCTTTTTAATAAGTGGCTGAGGTGGCCACAATGGCATCTGTTGGCACATTTGAGGGATTATCTGTATGATTGATCAAGAAATTATAAATTATTTATTTGGTCACTTTATTCTAAAACACTCATCAGAAATTTTTATTCTGCACATATCAAGCAAGTTTTCATGCCGGAACATATAACTGACAAAATTTTATTAAAACACATTCATTAGTGACAAATATTTTAGTGGAGTAATATGAAATAAAAACTTAGTCATATGCTAACATGTACCACATATAATAATACTTCACTACAAGCATTAGGATAGCTTATATGTGCCACATGTAATATTATTTGCTGCAAGTATTTGAATATTTTTTGGAATTATTAATATATGTTGCATAAAGTTTTAGAATATGCTTAAGCATGAAAACAAAAACTTGTAAAACATTTTAATTAGCTTTGAGGAAACCACATGGCTGTGTTAAATACTTTATCTTTCACAACATTATAGGACATCATTTAGTAAACAAATTACAGGTGTATGTAATGACAGCTTCATCACTGTTTTTGAGGAGTTTTCTGATCATTTCTGGAAAGGCTCAAATGATTTATCGGATTTCTATGCATTATGCAACTAGCAGACTGGATTTACAGTTTGCAGTTAATTAAGTAGGTTAATTAAGGAGCCAACATGAGCAAACAAGAATTACCTTTTCTGGGTTCAAATGAGGTATTATTCAATAATGGTTGCAAGAGTGAGGTTTATTGAAGGTTCAAAAAGAGGCCATCATTATACTATACTTGAACACATGCAGTAGCATGGTTCATCAGCTGTGAAACAAAGTCTTCATTATACTTGAACACTTGTAATAGTGAGGTTCATTGAAGATTCAAAAGAGGTCTCATACTTGAACACTTGTTATTTTGAGGTTCACTGAAGATTCAGTAAAGGTCTTCATACCTGAACACTTGTAAGAATGAGGTTCATTGAAATAAAAGAGGTTTTCATACTTGAATACTTGTATGAGAGGTTCAATGATGGTTAAAAGAGGTCTTAATACTTGAACACTTGCAACAGTGAGGTTCATTGAGGATACAAAAAGAGATTTTTGTTATACCTAAGACATGTAAGAGCAAGGTTCATTTTAATCATGGAGCATAGTTGTAGTTCTTTACTTTTATGTAGAAAAAAATAGAAATATAATTACTTTTACTATTGATACTTTCAGGGCTGGGCAACTCAAAGGCCAACTGGTGTTAGCATAATGAAGACAGATTTTCGTCAATCCCAATACCCGCATGTAAGTGTGTAGTGTTTATTTGATATCTTTTAGTTTATGCTTTTCAGTTTGCAAGGGGTTTCTTGTGGAATTTCAGTACATAATATTCCAGGGAGTCATCATAATGTATGTCATTATGTAGCAGCATATCTGAAATAAACAGTCCTAAGTTTAGTAGACTTTAATAAATCTTTTAGTTAGCATTTCACCATGAAAAGTACAAGGAAAATCAGTAACTGATGTCGCTTTTTTGATAGATATCTCTGAAATAGAAAAGGTTTAAATCTAACATGTGCTCTGAGTGGCCTGACATCTTTCATATAACATGTTAAATAATTTCCAGTTTTTCCTGGTGATTTAATATTAAATGTTGGCACCTGCACAGATGACAGGTATTATCAATCCCTAACCTAGATAAGGTTTGAAACCCAAAGATTTTCAGAGTAAAAAGATAATTTTTGACTAAAATGATGGTTAGTAATAGGTAGTAATTGAGGCTGAAGTTTTAAATTGTATGCACTAACCACTTACACTTACTTCATGGGTCAAAGTAAATAATAATTCACCAAAACTGGGACAATTACACCAAGATTATCCAAAATGAAAATGTCCAAAAGTTAATCAAATTTTGGAATTTGTACCATGTTGTGTTGGTTCCTTAAGTTTTAACTTCCTTCCAAAATATGTAGGAAATTAAAGCTTCATCCTGCTTAAGACTGGTTTATGCTGTCCACAGTTTCATTTAATTCTTTAGCTCAATATTACAGACTGGGGAGTATTCTGTAACCCTGTTTACTGCATGATACATTTAGTGGGAAATGTTCTTTAAGCCTTTGCTTACCAAAAGATACATTTAATGGGGAATGTACTTTAAGCTTTTGCTTGCTACATGATACATTGAGTGCAGAGTGTCAATGTAATGTCTTATGCTTACTTCATGATATATTTAGTGGGGAGTATTCTGTAAGCCTTTGCTTACTGTGTGACACATTTAGTATTATATCTTGATATTTTAGGGTCATGAGCCTCTCCCTAATTTGGCCAGTGGATCTGACAGAGGGTCAGGATTTGTTAGAGAGAAATCCAAACCCCTGTATGTTCATCGTGTCATGGGAGATGCATATGATAAGGCAAGTGATATCCCAGATCATCGACTTCAGAGGACAAAAAAATCTGATCCGACAGAATATCTGAACATGCATCACCCCAACAACTATTCCAGGTAAGGTATTTTAATGTTAATCTGCATAATTCATTCTAGGCAAGGGGTTTTAATGTTAATCTGTTTATTTCATTTTGTAAACAAATATAAGGTAATAAGGTGCATTATTGGAGAAAAGTGACATGTCAAAGAAAAATTAGAAGCTTTCAATATACAATCAAAGCTGTCTATAGAAGCCACCTGTGGGGAAAAAGCAAAACTGGCCTTTGCACATGGATAATTTCTGTACAAAAGGTCATCTTTAAAATTAGGTTTTTGAATAAATGCCATGCACAGAATATTATTATTGTAATTATTGCAATTTTTGCAATTATTATTATTATTATTATTGTTGTTGTTGTTGTTGTTGTATCAAGATATAATTGTAGTATTCTCACTATAATACATCCAATAAATGAAATCCTGACTGACTTAAAATAATCACTAATCTTAGGTTATTTTATGCATCATTACAGTTCACTAATTTCACTACTGAATGACAGCTTACAAAACAATCAGAAAACTGACTCTTTGGCAGCCCAGTTAATACAAATTAGGCATGGAAACAATTGCTCTTATTTTAAATCTGGAATCATCACCTGCTTAACTTTTCATGATCAAAAGACATTTGGCTTATGTGAGAGTCCTATGACAAGAAGCCATATATATATATATATATATATATATATATATATATATATATATATATATATATATATATATATATGGCTATTTTTTGTGACCCATCAACTGACACTTTACTTGTCTTTACAGACAAATTTTAAATATTGAATGACCCTTGATAGTAATGCAAAGGATAAAGCTTGTGTCTGTTTAATTCACCAGCAAATATTGAATATAATTATTTTCATAGGATAACAATTTTTTTGTTGTTCTGAACAATGAATTTCACCCAAGAAAATATTAACCAAATATGATAAAGACACACTCATTCCTCTCATTGTTTTTAATACTGTTTTATTCCTAGAGATCTTGAAATCTATTGATAAATTTCCATTTCTGAAAACTGGTAGGAAATAATAGCTATTATTACATAAGCTTGTTTATAACCCTTTAAAATATAATTATAAAACAGTTTATTCTATTTCAGTGCACATGTATCTATGGTATCTGGTAGCTATCATTTCCACTCACTGCCTTAAATTGATTTTTTTTGTGAAATAAGTAAGGATAAAGAAGAGAAAAAAGAAATTATCACTCCTATGGCCTAGTAGTTAGAGAATCTGCCTTGGATGAGGAATCTCGTCAGTTCGATCCCAAGCCAAGTCATACTAAAAACTCCAAAAATGGAACTAACAGCTGCTTTGCTTTGCGCTTAGAATTAAGAGTTTAGTAATAGGACTGGTTAGCCTGGTGTCAGGATAATGTGCCTGGGTGGGACATCATGTGATATGTCTGCGGCATGATGCCCCAGTATTAGACATCACTATAAACTGCTACACTGCAAACATCGTAGTGATACTACTGAAAAATTTTTAAAGCTGTGATAAAAATCTGAATCAAACACACACACACACAATAAAGAAAAGTATAAGATATTCTGAAGCTGTTCTTACTGAAAATGAAAGAAATAATAAGAAATGATACTAGAAATTAAAATTAGATTTAAAATTTATTAGATCTTTATTGAAGTGAAACTAATATTGACAAATATAAATCCTTGAGAAAGCATGCTTAACCCAATGAACAACATGACTGAAAATAATAAAACTATTGCTTGAAGCACACTTACTAATGAAACAATGTACCTGTATATATACACTAATTAGAGTGTTCAAGCTCACATTTCACTGATTTTCAGACAAAACCACTGATAGCATCATGTCACCAAGTCATTTAGTTAACATAAATGACTCTTGGCTAAATAATTTTGAAATTGTTGAATTAGATAATTCATTCTCAAAGCCATGGATAATCAGGTCTAATCTGTCATACATTTTGCATGAGGCACAGTTATTCATTTGGCATATAGCTGCTTGATTGATGAGTCTAGAGATTGAAGTTGGTTTATACATGAGGCAGTCTCAAAACAATGGACTTCTCCATTGTTAATGAATTTAGTTAGTATCTTCACACTTTGGGGTTTTTAAACACATCAGATGTTGAAATGGTGTGCTTATTGCAGCTGGTCATGTGTTTGGTCCATATGTGAAATGATGACATTATCCAAACCAACATTGGTCTCAGTTGAATTTTCATGCTCTTCAGCTACTGTGTTAATGACTTGGTCATCAGAATATAGTTAATCATGCAACATTATGAACAGTGTTTTAACTAACATATAACACATGTACTTTAATAACCAATTAGTTTTGGTTTGTTGTCTACATCAACTCCCTTTAATGATGAGTATGAGTGATTTATTTTGACATCTATTTGATTTGTGTTCATACAGGTGGTTCTTTTTTTGTTTGTTGTCATCATAGTTTTATTCTTCATTTTTAACTGGTGTATTTGTTATAGGTTAAGTCACAAAAAATTGAAAATCATTTAATCTATGACAGGCATTTAAGTACCAAAAAAAATGAATTCTTTTTTTGAAAACCATGAGAACTGACACCCATAACATAAATATACTACTGAAGAAATAGGGTATTATTACTACATGGGTTTGGTGGAGAGCAATATATTATTGTTACTATATCAGGTTTTGTAGAAAACAAAATCAGTGCCTGGAAATATGTATTGTTACTACATGGGTTTGGTGGAAAGCTATGCAGTACTGTTACTATATCAGATTTTGAAGAAAACAAATCATTGCCTATAAACAGGGTAATGTTACTACATGGGTTTGGGAAAAAACCATGTAGTATTGTTACTACACCAGGTTTTGAAGAAAATAAATCAGTGCATAGAAATAGGGTATTTTTACTACATGGGAGAGCTATATAGTATTGTTGCTGAATCAAGTTTTAGAGATCATAAAATCAATGCTGGCAAATAGGGTATTGTTACTACATGGGTTTGGTGTTACTACAGATTTTGAAAACAAATCAGTGCCTAGAAATAGGGTATTGTTACTAAATTGATTTGGTGGAGAGCTATGTAGTATTGTTGCTAGATCAGGTTTTAGAAATCTTAACATCAATGCTGGGAAGTAGGGTATTATTACTACATGGGTTTGGGAATTAACAAAGTAGTATTGTTACTACATCAGGTTTTGAAGAAAACAAAATCAGTGCATAGAAACAGGGTATTGTTGCTATGTGAATTTGGTGGAGGTATATGTAGTATTGTTAATAGATCAGTAGAGATCATAAAATCAGTGCTGTGAAATAGGGTATTATTAATACATATGTTTGGGAATTAACCATGTAGTATTGTTACTAGTACATTTACTAGCACAACATGATTCACTTTACAACTTTTTGTGTTTCTTCTTATTAAACTTGATATTGTGTCTACAAAGTTCAAAATTCCTTTAAAAAGGACAAGCAAACAATTCCTTTTTTATTCTGACAGCCATTCACATTACAGTAGATGAAGATACCAAACATTATCTGTCACACTGGCAGAAGAAAAGGCAACTCCCATTTCTGCTGCAATAACACAATTATTTTTTCAACATCCAGCAAACTATTTCAGCCCACTAATGATAAATATCTGCTTTTTTTAAAATTTGAATTAGTGACAGACTTGAGCTGCACTGAAAATGTGTCTGGAGTACAGTGAGTACAATTCATTCTTCATGAAGAAAAATTTTGCATTGCAGAGACTGAGCAGTAACTGTAGATAGACTCCAGTGATTGCTTAAGATGAGGAATAACTATTGGTTAGGAAATGGCTAGCTTCTGAGCCCAGAAAGATATTGACAATTGACACTATGATTATATGGGAAAGTAGCTTAGGTCTGTGTAAATACAATGGCCATTATGACCATTTGGACTGGTTTAACTGTAGCTTTAAATGAATTATAAGATATTGATTCTGATATCCCATACATAAGGTGGAGAGTCAGCCATGCCCAACTAGTTTCAACATATGAAAGTTTTAAACATAAGACAGAGATATTGTCTACCAGTAATATCCTGATAGTACCTACATAGCAAATTATTAAGCACAGGGCAAGAGTAATGTCTACCAGTAATATCCTACTAGTGCCTACATACAAAAGTATAAAGCACAAGGCAAGGATATTGGCTACCAATAATATCCCCATACAATATTATTAAGCACATGGCAAGGATATTGTCTACCAGTAATATCCTACTAGTGCCTACATACAAAAGTATTAAACACAAGCCATGTGTATTGCTTATTCATGCTACTTATGTTTGTATGTTTTGTTAAAATTGTTTTGTTTTCAGGTATGCTTCTATTTTTTTTCTCTTGCTTCTGATGAAACTTGATGAATCGGGCACCATAGTTGGATTTTATCAAGATTTTCCTATAGAAAATGTGTATGTGTATGCCCCTAATGTGGTAAAAGGGTCTTGATGATTTTCTCTGACCATTTATGTACGAACAGTCTGTACGACAGAGATATTGTCTACCAGTAATATCCTGATAGTACCTACATAGCAAATTATTAAGCACAGGGCAAGAGTAATGTCTACCAGTAATATCCTACTAGTGCCTACATACAAAAGTATAAAGCACAAGGCAAGGATATTGGCTACCAATAATATCCCCATACAATATTATTAATCTGTTTTAGAGTGATAAGAAAGTGAGAAAAAAAAATTAAAATCAAAGTCATATAATTTTAAACATTTTATCATAGTCATAGATTACCCTCTTAAATTTTCAGTATATATCAGGAAATTTTTAATTTTTCAATTTCTTTTTACTTTATTGACTTGGTGCAAATTTATTAGTTAAATAAAAGAAAATGCACTGATAGATAAATGATGCTTGGTAAGTCATATTTGTATATGACTTAGTCATATTTCCAAGCCACTAAAGCACTTTTTCATTAAAAGTAAATCTTCAACTTTTGGGACTTAAACGTATTTAGACTTAAACATGTTTTGGGTAGATATCCTTTATAGCACAATTTTGAAAAATGCATTTGACATAGAAAATATTCAGCAGGAACATTTGTGTATAGATTAGTTGTATTTTAATGTTGCTTGTGCAGTTTCCTAGTTTCTTTATAAATGTTTAAACTTGTTCAAATTCAATGTTATTCTGACTGCATTGGGAGCATATACATTTTACTAGCACAAATATAGTTAATTTTTTTTTCTAATTATGTTTACTATTTTTAGAACAAGTGTTTTTTAAAAATGATTATTTTGCTAAAATTATTACATTTTAATTCTCACAACTACTTTTATGTTTACTATCAACACTCTTTTTGGGGGGTCTTAAGGTTGGTGATCAACACATGAGTGTTCCAGTTTCCTTTGAACCAAACATTTATAACATTATGTGTTGATGTTTTAGTATTGATTGTTGATATGAAGCATGAAGAGGGAAAAAGGGCAAGTTTTCTTTTTATTATCATTGTTGTTATTTTTTGACAGTATTAATATGGATATTTTCCTTGGCAAGCAACAACCAGACAAAACTGAGTCAGATCGTCTAGATAGAACAAGTGTTGGCAACAAGGAGCTGTCAGGATACTGTGAAAATAATGACCGATTTGTTGCCACTGCAGATGATCCTAGAAGGTTCATTACCCATTATATGACAAGGTGAGTGTTTAGATATATTATTTATTTATTTATTCAAAGGTATAACATTCTAAGTTACATTGATGTTTACTTTTGGAGTCCAATATTAAGATGCAAAAGACCTATAGAAATATAATTTTCTGTTTGTCTCTTTCTGTTAACACTTCATATAACCAGCATAGTTCAGGAAGCCCTTGGCCTAATTCTGTACTGTCTGTCTGTCTGCCTGTTTGATCAAGCTTTTGGTAACAGCATGCATAGCTCAGCAAGCTTTGATTCTAATTAAGTAACAAAAACATTTCACTTTACCTACTCCAAATTTAGCAACTACATTCAATATTTTTCAGTTTTAGATGAATGCAATTCATGATTTTGTAGTGATAATGTAAGCTATAGTTCACTGCTTCTTGCACAGAAGAGTGGTTCATTTAGGAGTGGTCACACTTGTCTTTTTCTACACTAATCTCCCATTTAACTTTGAGTCAGCCAATCTGTGCCTTTTGGTTTAAAAGTGCTGACAACTATGTAAAATTAAAAATTATATCTTTTAACAAAATTGTTTATACATTTGCTTCTTATATCAATTTTTTTTCAATCACAATAGTGTCTAATAATTTCTGTAAACTATGATACATTTACAGCAGACAATAAAGCAGTAGATACAGGAATTTAAAAAGAAAATAGTCAATATAACAATATAAATTTGAATCATGAATCTGAACTTTTGTCTGTAAAAAAATGAAAAATTTATGAAATTTAGAAAAATTCTTCATATGGTCAGCCTGCATGCAGTATAAGTTGACAAATTATGACATACCAGGAGTTTGCTGGTAAAACACAGGTATCCGATAACACCTGGCTAGTTTTTTTGTTTTCTTGTGATATCTGGTATGTCTCACTGAGAAAGATTCGGAAACATAAACAACTGTCTTATCCGTCAACATGAAAGAAAATCCTTCATATCCTTTTGCAGCATTCTGCATCTACTGTCCTAACATTATTCCTTGTCTTCTAGATTCACCGATTCCACACCACAAGGTAGAGATCGAGAAGGGCATTGTCGAGGTGGTGTACAGGACCAGAAGCCGGATGGATTTACAAAGAGCACATCGGTGCATTCCAATGGCCCTGATCTTAACACCACAGACACTTTAAGACGACTACACCCATATGTTGCTAGGTATCGTCTGAATAATTTAATTGTTTCCATCTTCTGTTTTTCTAATTATGTATAATAACTCCAACGCATGTCCATGACTAGTTTTGCTTTGTTACTTCTTCAGACTGAATTAGGTAATTGTTGACATAATTTAACCTCTTTGGTTTCTCGGAGATAAACATTCTAAACAAAACAATGTTATTACATTAATTGTACAGAGACATTCTAGCTAGTTTTATAAAATGTAGATACATCAAGCTGGATCATTAGGATATACCAGTCTCTATTGAGATTATATTAATCCAGTTTATTGATAAATTATTTTCCCTTAAATATGTAGAATTAAATATTATAAATTTATCAATTAGTGAAGTCTTTGAATTAAAACCTTGTGGATTGACAGCATCATTAAAATGAATCCAGTATGTTCAACATGAATGACATGTGTTAAACATCGAATGTCTGAGATCATTCTCTGCTTTCGTGCATGGTCTTGTAATCAGTGGATTGCTAGTTTGAATTGTGCCCAGAGTTACATGTGTTGGATGCTTTTGGGCATTTTTGAGCAAGGCACTGTACTCCAATTTCCAATGCACAAATTAGTCTTTCATGTGCTGATGTGGTGATAAATTCTGTTCAGAGTGGCATATCATTGAGTCACATAATAAATACAGGTTTTAAGTTATGTTATATTTAGTTAAGTGTTTATCTGTGGTGTTGAAAGGTCTCCATTTTGTGTGCAATTGTACAAAAGTTTTGAAAGATATTTGTTTCCGTTCTATCAAATGAATAGTACATATTTTCACACAATTCCGAAAAATACATTTCTAAACAATATTACATTTCAGGAGTATCAAAGTCCGTGATGTATTCTTTGATGACCACACCCATGATCCTAAGAATCATGTTGTTCAGATGGCAGCCTGAGGCAACATAGGATCCAGTTCTGATACCAGCAGGTGTACCATAATTCATGTAATTTTTGTACTTTCCAATTTTTCATGAACAATTGGTTTTATGACATGATTTCCTCTCCATAAGTCTTAATTACAATTGTTTTTATTAAACATTTTTATGCACTGAAGTTTATTATAATTAAAATGTCTGATTTGTCAAGTAAAAAAACATCTAAACTGTAAAGATGTATGCATTTTTTAAGGTGTATATGTATGAAAATTGCACACAAAGGGCAAAAATAAAGCAAATCCCAGCTGATACCCCATTGTATATATCACACTTTTATTGTATGACAGTTTTATGTATATGTTAAGATTTCCTCTCCAATACCATTGTGTCAAAAAAGATACTAGCATTTTTAATTTTTTGTCAAAAGAATTTACATTAACTGAAATTACTACAATAACCTTGACCTTTTGATACGTCTAACCAGCCAGCCTAGATGTTAACAGTCACACTAAAATAATACAAACCAGTGTTCTTTATACAGAGCTAAATTTGGAAGAAATGTTAAATATTTATGGCACATTCTGTCTTCTGGTTTTAAATTTGTCTACATTGTGAAATAGCAAAATTCATTGCAAATGAAGGAGTTGAAAAAAACATTTAGAACCATATAAACATCTTTTATGTTCCATTTCTGTGGTAATTGTTTAGTGCAGATGAAGCTTATGTGTATTAATCTTGACAGCAGTTCATGTCTGCAATCTCAAGATTCTAGCTTTAAAATCTGTATGTGTCCTATGATTAAATCCTCATTTTTCCATATAGAGCCCACATTCTATATCCATCCTCCTTTTTCCTTGTGCTAACTCTAAAAAATTAGTACAGATTACTTAGCAACATGTTTGTATTTATACAGTTGTTTTGGACATGTATTGCTTACAGAAGTGTAAAATCTCTGAATTCATTCGAAGAAACAATTTAACTGCCATCAGCAAAGATGAGATTTAATTATATCCTAATTATAGAAAGTGTGCATGAGGGATACTGTTCATTGGTGGGATTGTGGATAACATATCCTTTTGCTAGAGAAAACAACACAGAATGCTATATGATAACATTATATGATGGGATTGTGGATAACATTTCATCTGCAGAGAAAACAACACAACATTGCGAATATTTGGATATATAATACTTCTGTTCAAAAGTGAATATGGTATGTATTTCAAATTTTCATTTGCTATTTTATTATTTTCATTTCAACAGAAGATTCAGCTATATGGGGACATTTAAAGTTTGGTACATTGTGGAGAAAAATGACACATATGGCTGAAATCTCTCTCTCTCTCTCTCTCTCTCTCTCTCTCTCTCTCTCTCTCTCTCTCTCTCTCTCTCTCTCTCTGATAAAAATTGGGGGGGGATCACAAGGTTCAAGAATAAAGATGCAATGTTGGGACAGATATGACTATGTCATATTCATACATTTTTGAGTTTATCTGTTCCAATATATGCATATATAAATAAATTCAAATGATATGTTCTATTAGTGTGTGATGCTGCATCACACTTGCTTCCAGTGCACATAGTTTGAATGTGAATGATAATCTAGATATTTTGGAGTCCTCAGTTTTCATATTCAGTTTTATCTCTTCCCCAAAATGATAATTAATTCTTTTGCACATTTTATTTATTTTTTAAAAATGAATTTTTTCATATATGACAAATTACATAAATTATGGTATATACATTTCAGAAAGAACAATTATTTTATTGTTTGTTTTGCACAGCATTGCAAATGATAATCAAGTCTATTTGTCATTGAAGTTTCATGCCAGCTCTCAAAATGAAGCAAAATTTAACAAATTTGTCTTGTGCATAACATACAGTGTAACACCATTCAATACATGCTGAGAAAGACTGGTCTGTATGCATGTAATTTGCCATGTTTGTTGTCAGTTCTGGAAGGGTACATTTTTTTATACTGCAAACAAATTAAAGGGAGGCAACTAGATTATGGAAGAATAAGAAAGTTGTTCACACCTTAATAAACAAATCAACTCCTCCACTCTTTGAGGTAAATATTCCTCCCTGTTCCAGGATTTAATAAGTGGCAAGTGTTACGTTTAAGGAAGATGATGAATGAATGGATGTAGAAGCATTGCTTCCTATCTGCTGGAGTGATCTAGTCATCCGTGGTCCCAAATGGGTTTTGTTGCTATTGTAACTCTTCTTGTTGTCATTATTTCATTTGTTCAAGTGTTATGCTCTTCTTCAATACAAATGGTGTTAAAATTGTTTGTGCACTGAATAAATTAACTAATTGTACATACATTTAAATATGCTGACATGAACATTTCTTAAGACAAAGATATCAGTTGTGATGCTGTGTGGAATGAACTATAAATCTAACCTTCTTTGACCAAATTATGTTTATTGTAATACTGCCAACGTTTAAATCCAGAATATGCAACTCTTTTTATAGTTTCAAGTTTTTATAAAATATTACTAAAAAAATAATAAATGTGCTTATTAGTGCTTGTAATTTCTCATATTTAAAACAAATAAAAGACAAGGTGTAAAAATTAGTTTTTTCCTACTGTTGAGTATATGTGTTTTCATTGAAGATACCAATTTAGTGTTTAATTTTTTGTGCACAAACCTTGGCTTTAGTGGGTGTACTTTAGTACAACATTTTTCTCATTTGGTTTGATGTGAAAGCAAAAGAGGTAAGCATTTTGTTACCTAAATATAAAACAAATATATAAATATAAAATGTTACTAGACAAGTAGCAACTTTCCTTTTATAATACTATTATGGTGAAGAAATTATTTGTGAAGCATTGTGTTTGCATTATAGGGAGGCACAGTACATTTGGTAGTGTTGCACTTGAAGGGTAAATGTTTTAATTGATACCCACATCATCCCATGTCCATGGCATCAAGTTGCCATTGAAAAAGGCGATTAGCTCCATTTCTTATAACTGTGTAGCCAACAGTGTGTTCTGAGTGCTGTTAAAATGAACAAAATTCAAAATACAGATCTTTTTCTTACCATCAGTCTGTTAACAGCAAGTCGCCCCTGTTTTGTACTTACTTTCCTTGCTATATTTTTATTTTTTATCAATTTCATAGATCAAGTTATTATATTATATAAATATATATATATATATATATATATATATATATATATATATATATATATATATATATATATATATATTGTGTGTGCTTTTGATTGCTTTTAATAAAGAACCATATAAGTGTTGTTCACACAATTTTTAATATTTTATGTTTTCTCAAATGTGCACATTGCAATTGAGATGGTTGTATTTTTTTAAAATATTTTTTATTTATCTCATCTGTGATAGTAAATTACAAATGTATGGTATTCATTTACACTGCAAATATTTAATTTTTACAGGTGTAATCCAATAATAAACTTTTTAAATCAATAACACTGTATGTGAGCTGATTTATTTTTGTTTAAATTTTGCTTCAGATTTATGTTAAAAATTTGGGAGATAAAATATTTGCAACAATTAGGTTGTAAAAGTTATTTTTTCTATGCCCACCATCTGATGGTAAATTTTTAAAGAACATTTTGAAAGTTTTAAGTAATAGATTTTAAATTTGAGGAATTTTTGAATTTATGATAACAATTGTTCATAGTGTATTGACTCAAAAGTTCAAACACTTGACAATATTCACTTGTAAGGATACATGATGATTTTATTGGCTCATTATTTATATGCAGTTTATTACATATGAATGATGCATTGAAAAGGATTTTCCTTTTAAGCTTTAGGTATATGCTCAGAAAATTTATCACAGTATCAGACATGTTCATACTGGTATCACATCATGAAGTTAAGGTCTTTCTATCCAGTAGTTTAAATCCAACTGTATTGTGACTCATTGTTGTATGTTGTCAATTACTCCTAACTGTATTATTACATAATGCTCATAGCTGTAGAGTTTCCAACTTTATATCGATTTTGATGGAATTGTTCCTCAGTAACACCTCTTAAACTATGCCATTACAATCACTTCTGCTAAATTACTATTTTCAGTTCAGATATAATTTTATTTTTGAAAACCACAACTAGATCAGCTGTAGATCACAAAAATAATCATAATATTGGATTGTAATTCTTTGTGAAAGCATTCCTAATTGTTACTTTTATAGAAGCAGCTGAATATTGACCAATATAAATCATGTCAGCTTTCACTCAGATTTGCCTGGAAAATTTAGAAAAAGATGCAGGCCCTCAGGTGGCGTAGTGGTCTAAGGTGGTCACTTTTACATGTCACTGACATCTCACTTCTGTCTGCATTGGTTAAAGTCTCAGCCTGGCAAATGTGGATATGTGAGAAGGCTTGCCAGCAGCTTTCCATGAGTTGGTGGTTCTTTTTTAAGTCTCTCAGGGGTTTTCCTCCACCAGATATACTGGTTGCCATATATAGCATATGAAAAACGAAACCAAACAATCAGCAGACTTAAAGCAGAGGTCTAAAATGCATATTTAAACCAAAAAAACTATGCTTAATCAGTAATATTTCATGTTTAGAAAGAAAATTTTGGATAAAAGTTTAAACATTCCATTGTTTATGTTCACAATTTTTTAAAGATCTTATTATGGTTTCTTATTGGCTTCTCTAAATATTACCAAAATGACAGGTTTAAAAATCTCTTTTTTTTTTTCTTTCTTATCCCAAACATACAAACTTTTGTGCATGTTAAGGTATAAAATTTCACTGGCAAATTATCTCCTTAAGGTTAAAAATGCCATTTATCGTTAATTAGAGGTATTTCAAGTTATTATAATATGGGACCAGTTTCATTACAGTTTGGATCATTTTAAGATAAGAGCAAACCACACACATTAATTTAGAATAAGTAATAATATGAAACTAATGATAATCAGTTTAATTGTACAATTTATATCTTTTAGGAGAAGTACCCACTCCCAATTCTTCATGTTATATATTCTGAAGTTCTATATTCTGTGATGTTATAATAAGATAAATTATGTGGGCCGATCTACATGCAGCAGATTGCAATTTGCCTATTACAATTTTCATGTAATAATTACAATGATTTTCTTGGAAAGCTTACAAGCTTGTGTAGATTTAAAATATATGTTAAGACTTTTAGAACTAATCTGTTATCAAATCTATTGTTTGTTTTATATCAGTTATATTTTACATATATAGTTCCCATGCTCAATTTTTAACTGCTTTGCATATGAACAGACAATTGTTTTTTTGTTTGTCATCAAAGTGCCAATTATCTTGTACAGTATCCATATTAAGAATACTGAATATGATTTATGGATATTCCATAATGCAGTCAACACTTCTATTAAACTCTTAATTATGGTATATTTTGTTATTAATTTGGTATGTTGTTGTAGGAATATATGTATTATTTGAAATTAAGTTGGTAGTTTGTACACATAGAACTGTAATTATTGAGGATTTTCTCAAAATTTGTGGAAGGTATTTCAATAAACCATTCATAAATAAATGGATTCTTTTGTTTTCTTTTCAGTGATTACCCTGTTGGATTTTTGTTTCATTAAAATTCTCAGTGTCAAAACTTGTTGTATTCACTCTTATTTGTGTTATATTAAACGAGCTGATACATAACAATATGAACTAAAACCAATTTTCCATTGAGGAATCATTCCCCGACTTTCAAAGTCTTGTCAGAAACATGAACAGCAAACCAAATTCCCATTGACCAATCATTTCCCGACTTTGAAAGTCATGTCATAAATATTAACAACAACCATTGAGGAATTATTTTCCAACTTTGAATGATGTGCATGAACACGAAAATGTGATTTGCAGCTACAGAAATATAAAAGGCTGCCACAAATTTGTTTTTCAAACTGCAAAACTGCTACGGGGCACCAGGGGTCAATCAGAAGGATTAAAATTACTGATATGTTTTGGTGATGTCTTATAGTTTAACCTCATTGACCCTTTTATCCCCTCATCCCCAACCCAACATGATACAGTCATCGCAACTCTCAAGAAATGTAATAATGTACTATCCATCCAGGAGAAGTGGTGATAGCAACATTGTGAAGATGACCGCCATGTCAGCCCTAATCAATGTAATGTAAATTTAATGTTGACACCATTTAATGGTAATAAAGGAAACATTTTAATTTACGACCAGCTAGTGAAAACTTCATATCAATATGACCATCTGATCAGGAGCAGTGCCAAGATTTTCAAAAGTACCACTATGAAAGCTATATTTGGTGTTTGATTGGGCTTCTTTAATCATAGTCCCATGTCAATATGGCCATTCATGTGGGTGTGGTGGCTATATTTGTACCTAAGAGATATCATTTTGTTCAGGACAAACTAGACATTGGGGCAAATGTCTCTAAAGTCTGGTGGCAGTCCTACAAGTTGTTTAGAAGGAGTAGCAATAACAAACTTGTATGAACAGACAGCAAATGCCATGCATCCAAGGCAAATGCCATCATGTTAACTCTTCTTGTCATGTGAACATATGAGCTAAAAGGAAAACACAAACACAAAAAAACACAAAAAGCAAACAACGTACACACTTTTCTTTAGATTTAATTTAGAGAGTACATACAGGTCCTCCAATATTAATTATGCATCGGTGTTATCAAACGAGGTGGAACTTCCAAGAAAATTCTTCCTAAAATTGTGTTGAGTATCAAAGACTGACATTAGGGTCAAACAGAATCCCTACTGAAAATATTGCAATATGATTCTTGCACACACAAAGAACAGACAGATTAATATTTCTTGTCCAAATTCAAAAATGTAAATTCATAGTAGAAAAAATTATATATATATATATATATATATATATATATATATATATATATATATATATATATATATATATATAGATGCAATAAACTGACAACGAACAGTACGAAACTAGTAACTAACTAGCCTAAGCACTTTGAAATCCCTGACACAAGTAATCCCTTGGTGGATCCAGTATGCTTGAAAGGGTTGTTGTTTGCCATATGATTTGTATTCTTTATATATATATATATATATATATATATATATATATATATATATATATATATATATATATATATATATATATATATATATATATATATATATCATACAAAGGAATGCAAACAATTTAATGGCATTGTTGCCATGCTTCAAAGCTGTAATGGAATGAAAATATTTTACTTTTCATTCGGTTGATCATTCTTTACTAAAACTATGCTCAAGCTTAGTACTGTCAAAAAAATTATATGTGCTGGGTAACAAATATACTTTATAAACAAATTTCCCACTTGTAAGCTGTATAGATTTATTATGCATTGGCAATTTATTTAAAAAAAATGTATTTCACAAAGTAAACAACAGAAAACTTCGGTAATTTATCTGGGACTATCTAAAGTCATGTTTGACATGTTAACTTGTAATAGTCCATCCATGATAAGGTACAATCATATGTACAAAATTCACTGATATTGCGATAAAATCAACTAGATATACTATTCAAAAGGATTAACTTTATTAGAAACTATATCAATGAAACCATTGTCCAAATTATTTGATGTAGATTTTCTGCTGCGTCTGGAAGAAGCTGTTGATCTCCTTGACAATCGGACGTTTTTCTGGATTGTAACTCCAGCACAAACGTATCATCATTTCAACCGTACCATCGATTTTGATGTTAAGAGGAAATTCTGGCACTGCTCCTTTTTCACCACCTTGTTTTCGCAGTTGGGCATAAGTATAATCGTAAAATGGTTCTTCTTCACATATAACTTCATAAATGATCAGGGACAATGAATAGGCATCGGCAAACATCATATCTCTTGCCGACAACCGCTCTCCACGAAGTACTTCCGGAGCAGAATATCTTGGTGTGCCAACATTACGTACAAACTCTTCGGAACAGGACACAGATGTTTCTGTATTAGCTTTAATCATGCTGAGGCCAAAATCGGTGATTTTAGCTAAACATGTTTTCCCAGACACGTAATCCAGCAATACATTCTGCGACTTCAAATCACAGTGGGCAATGCCTTGCTCGTGTAGATATTCAAGACCACTACAAGTTTGGCAAATTATCTGCAAACGTTCTCCATCTGAGAAATCTGTTTCCTCATTCATGTGCAGTGCATCAAACAAGCTCATTGGCATGTACTCCATGACAATGCTGAGGTTTGGGGTCTTCGTGCAAGCACCGATAAACTTGACTATGCTTGGATGATCCAACCCACAAAAAAGAGTGATCTCATCCATAAATTCTTGTAACCTTCTTTTGGACACCCGCTGAAGTCGAAGCTTTTTCACAGCTACAACTGATCCTTTCCATCGGGCAAAGTAGACATCACCGAACCCACCTTGACCAATTTTTCGTCCCAATTCAATGTCCTCAAATTGGATCACATCTCCAGAATATTCCTCCAGAATTTCAGCTTTAGTTTTGGGCGGTTGGTTCTCATTTTGTTCTTGGGCCCAAGTCATTTCTTCCAGCTTCCGATTAATTAGGCTCAAGGCAATCTCCAAAGAATATGGATCTGTCTCACAACCTCTCTCATAGCTCTCATCGTACTTGAATTTAAAAAAAAAATAAATAAAAGCATGGTGAATATAATGCTTTTTCTTAATCTTACAATGTTGATATAGTCAGCATTCTAAATTAGTGCATCTTTGTCTCTCTGGCACAATATAACTATGTTATTAAACAGGAACTATACTAAACCCAGACACATGAATTATTTATGCATATCGCAGTCTAGTGAACACAGTAATTTTGCACTGATATAGCCAGTTTGTTTTGCTAATAAGAACAACACGAGCTAAAGTTAACGGTTGTCAAAACCAGCTCATTAGTTATTCCAGGTTATCCACTTCATTCAAAATGAAGCCATTAAAAATATGATTAAGTGTATGAATACCTTCTGTATTTCTTAATTTGTCAAGGAAACAAATTATTTCAAATGTATTTATAAAGTCATTGGACTTTGATATTAATCCATTATTATTATTATTATTATTATTATTATTATTATTATTATTATTATTATTATTATTATTATTATTATTATTATTATTATTATTATTATTATTATTATTTGCTATCAAATTATACTTGTAAACATACCGTGTCATTTTCATAGTTCCTCATGATTTCCTGTGCAGCTTGGACCTGTTTACTCTTCCTTGATAAGGGCATACTACCACGTTGCTTGCCAACCCGACCGAGGGATCTATTGAGAGAGTTATCAACATACACATCGTTTTGTGTGGAGACTCCAGGTTCTGATTTTGCTCTTCTAGATGGATTGACAGCTGTCCCTAAAGGTTTCCCAACCCTGCCAAGTTTCCTGTTAAAGGGATTATCCTTGTATACCTTTGCAGGGGAAGACTTGGCTATGGAACTGGCTCCGCTACCATGACCTCTATCGGTATAGCTGGATCGGGAAGTGTCGCTCCTGGAAACAACCATAGAGCCCTTCTCCAGACCTACTCTGCCAATTCGGCGATTGTAAGCATTGTCAGCATATGTTTCTGTTGAAGACTGTAATTCTCTGACTCGTGAAGAGTCACTCTTAGAAACCACCATGCTACCATGCTCCATCCCAACTCTACCAAGTCGACGGTTATAAGCAATATCTACATATTCTTTGGTGGTACCTCCACTACTCGAATGCCTGGATGTGCTACCTGATGTTCCTCTGCCATGAGAAGTCCCCCCAACACTGGAACTACCTCTTGAAACAACCATGCTACCATGTTCCATGCCAACTCTACCCAGACTCCTGTTGTAAGAATTGTCCACGTAGGTTTTTGGACGGCTCACGCCAAATGATGAAGGAGCTCCACCACCAGAAAACCCAAATGCCCCACTGGAGAAACCAGTTCCACCAAAACTACTTCCACCGCCAGAACTACTTCTTGAAACCACCATGCTACCATGTTGCATCCCAACTCTACCCAGGCTCCTGTTGTAGGCATTGTCTACATATCTTTTCGACATTCTGACAGATTAGACCTACAGAAAGAAAGAGAGGCTGTAAGTAAATGGCCTTCATATTATAGCTGCCTACTTTTAATTCTTATTCCCGTTTAGTCTTTTGATGATGTCAGACAAATATTATCAATCCTGTTATGCAAGTCCAGTTTGTGTCGGAAATCTAGGTCTATCTTATCTGCAGTTTTCAGCATGTTATATATTAGCCTATGTGGAAAAGTCTCATAAATTCAGACAAATGTATATTTAACGCTTTTTGGTTTAAAAAGATTGTATTGTGCTGAAAACCTAATATCTGTATAATAATCAGTTGGAGTAGGAATGGGGCTATGAACCTTATGATCCTCCCAATGCATTCCACCTCTCTGAAGTATTCAAAGAGAATGGGATAGTTTACTGGTCTATGCTAACCAGTATCAGAAACAAAATTTACGACAACCTCCATGGCAAATCCCCGTACAATTTACTATATGTACTAATTCCTTCTGTTTTCGACCTATATCCATTATTAATAGCTACAAATCTGTAGCATATGTAACCTGAGTTTTGTCTCGTCTGCCAGCGGATTAGTGAATGTGATACTCACAATTTCTGAGAAAGCAAATCATATTCCTATTGATTTCATGGAGGTATATCTCGATAAAAGGTCGTTCAAGTTTTCTAAGCCAGCTAGTAAGCAGATATCATATGCCAACACAACTTGGTGTCGACCTGAGGAAACTAAGATTATAGCATATGTTATGTGTGTTCTCCTGTCTCAGAAAAACATACGACAAATTTTGATTCAAAACATTTTCAAAAATGTCACGATAATATCAATTCTTGATCCCGACGTAAAAGCAACCCATATGGAAACTGCTTTGTGAATTCCATCTAACTGACAAAGAGAGTTATAGCATTTGAATTAAAGCATTTTATAATCTCATATTATCATCATTCATATTGTTATGTGGCTCTAACTGAGGATGAGTAAAACAGTAAGCAAGTACTTCACTTGATGTACTTATTCTGATGGTTCAAGGTATGTACTTATTCCGATAGTCACTGATATGTACTAATTCTAAAACGCACATGTATGTACTTATTCTGACAGTAACTGGCATGTACTTGTATTGGCAGTTATAGGTATTTATCCCACTCCTTGAACTTTGTCTTGAAACAACCAAGCTTATTTGTTCTAAGCCAACTCTACCCAGGTTTCTGTTGTATGAGGTTCTTGGACCACACACACCATATCGTGAAGAAGTTTTAACACCAGAGAACCCAGATGTCTCATTATAGACACCGCCTCCACCAGAACTACTTCCACAGCTACAATTATTTGAGGAAAAATCATCCCTGGAAAACCCACATGCCCCACTAGAGACACCGGCTCCAGAAGAATCATTTACGCCGCCAAAACTGTCTCTTGAAACTAGTATGCTACCATGTTCCACGCCAACTGTACCCAGGCTCCTGTTGTAGGAGTTGTCCATGTAAGTATCTGGACTACTCACACCAAATCGTGAGGGATCTCCGCCACTAGAAAACACAGCTGTCGCATTATAGACACTGCCTACGCCAGAGCTATTTCCACAGCCATAATTATATGAGGCAACACAACCACTGGAAAACTATTTCCACCGCCAGAACTGTCTCTTGAAACTACTATACTACTATGTTTCATACCAACTCTACCCAGTCTCCTGTTCTAGGAATTGTCCACGTAAGTATTTGGACTATTCACACCAAATCGTGAAGAATCTTCACTGCAAGAACTACTTGAATCTACCATTCTCTCATGTTCCATGCTAACTTTGAAAAGGTTTCCTTTGCTGGAATTGTCTATGTATGCTTTTGACATTCTCATAGATTATAACTACATAACAAAGAAACGCTGTAAGCACATGACCTTCATATTATATTTACCTACTTATAATTCTTACTAATTGTTCTTCTGATAATGTCAAACAAATGGCATACATCATAATCGTCCGGTCTCGTTTGTATCGGCATATTTGGGTCGCTGTTAGGGACATGTTTTACAAGAGCAAACATCGCATCAACTCATAAATTATGAAACGTACAGATTTTAAGATGTAAATTTCTTCGTTCAATCAGGTTGACAATCATTTATAGTCGAACTTTGAAAAATATCATTCGGTCATATTGTTTTAGTACTGGAAAACATTGTGATCAAGGTGTTCAATACTGTTGTTTTCTGTTACAGAATCAGTTTTAAAAAATTCTTCAGCATTAAGTTCCTTTGAATTAGATTTTTGGACATATTGTGCTTGGACCGTTGAAATTGTTCAAAGAGAGTTTTCATTCAAATGAAGATATAGAAATTACTCTTATTGCTTATGTTTCCAATATTAAATACAAGTTTTCAAATGCTTGTGAGTTTGCAAGAACTAATCTGCACTCTGTTCAATGCAAAATGACATTAAAGAATGACAAATCCAAAGGAAATGAATTTTAAATCTGGTGATAGAGCTCTGGCCCTTGTTCCCATGCAACAAAAACCTCATCAGGCTAAGTACTATGGTTATTGCACAGTTGAAAATAAAGTAAATGATGAAAATTATATCATCAATATTCCTCAGAGACGCAAACAAAAACAACTTTGCCACATAAATATGTTAAAGGAGTACGTTGTTAGAGCTAGCAAGGTTAATCATGCAATTAATTACGTTTCACCTGTCCCACACAAAGAGGACTTAAGCGATAGAATGCAATCGGACTGTAGTGACTTTGGAGTAATCAATCTTCGGAATTCAGAAACTTTTAATAATCTGGTTCAGAAACATTCACGTCTGCATCAGCAAGAAAAGAATGAACTAAAACAGTTACTACTTGAAGACGACCACGTGTTTCAAAAACAAATAAAATCTACCATCACGTTGAAATATTCATCTTTATTCCAAGGAAATAAATTATATGTTGACTTTCATAAAACTTGTTGTTTTTCACTCTTTTCTGTTACATATTGTAATAGCATAGACTCGTAACAACAGTATATGTTCCACTACTAAGTGAAACGTGAAACGTTTTGATAACAAGAAAACTTTCCAAACTTGTCAGTGCAATTGCAATTTATTGACACATCCCGAAATGCAACTGAATCACGTGGGAAGTTTGGTTTCATAGACTTACAAAAAGTCACTGATGTTGCAATTCCGTTATCCTTGCCTAAAGGAAAGCCATTTCCCTCCAGTTATTTAGAAGACGGTGAAGTCACTGACAGATGGGCTCACAGTGCCGATTATAGTATCTACGATGCTTTTCGAAAAGTACGAGAACAGAAGCGTAAGTTTAACTTATTTTATCATCATAGAAATGTACTTAATTGTACAGTTACCGGTGTGTACTGACAGTTACATGTATGTAATTGTTCTGTCACAATTCTGTACTTATTATGATAGTCTCAAGCATGTACTTATTCTGACAGTTATATATATATATATATCTCTATATATATATATATATATATATATATATATATATATATATATATATATATATATATATATATATATATATATGTGTGTGTGTGTGTGTGTGTGTGTGTGTAATTATTTATTTACTTATTCATTTATTTACTCGCGGACCTGGGTTCGAAACTCCGTAGAGTACGAATTTAATTTCCTCAACCTGTAAGATAGTATTATTTGTATTAAACTATTATATCTGCCCACTATTATCAAGATTCTACTACAGAATCCAGGGATGATAGCACAGTCTGTTGTGTCTGGTATATATTTATAATTATTCTGTAATACAGAAATCCTAAATACCTTCATTTCTTTCAGAGGAATCTGGAACGACTGTGTATGTATGTATGTATGTATGTATGTATGTATGTATGTATGTATGTATGTATATATATATATATATATATATATATATATATATATATATATATATATATATATATATATATATATATATATATATATATATAAATTTACTAGGTCGTCATGCGAGTGTGTCTGCTACGCACGAGCTTATATAACACAGACTCAGTGCCATCATTGTTTGGTAATGCGTGCTTAATTGTGACTGCATATGGGGTGGTGCGCGTGCAGGCAAGGCGATGGGTGCCATTTACTCGCGGACCTGGGTTCGAAACTCCTTAGAGTACGAATTTAATTTCTCTAACCTGCTTGATAGTATTGTTCTGACAGTAACAGGTACGTACTTATTCTGACAGTCACATGTATGGTATTTTTTTATTTTATCCTTCTCATGTATGTACTTATTCCTACTGTCACAGGTATGTATTTCTCCTAACTGTCACAGGTATATGCTTCTTCTGATAATCAGAGGTATGTTCTTTTTCAAACAATAAGCCTAATGTATCATATCCTTAGTGATATATTATTTTCTAGCATCATTTCATATTGTATGATTTTGTTGAAATAAAAATCGTACTTAAACTGATGATATGTCTAATATATAAAAAATTCCAAAAACAACACTATAAAAGAATGTATAGAAATCATATCTGAGCAACTATACAATAACTGAAAATAACATTCTCTCTCTCTCTCTCTCTCTCTCTCTCTCTCTCTCTCTCTCTCTCTCTCTCTCTCTCTCTCTCTCTCTCTCTCTCTCTCTCTCTCTCTCTCTCTCTCTCTCTCTGTATTTACTTCTGTTTCGATTCCAATTAATATATGATTCTAATTTGCTTTGTGTGTGTGTATATCATCTTGCATGTTATTTTAATTATTGTTTAAAACAATGTCATCTAGAAACTCATTAAAGTGTGTTGTTTTATATGTTGTAGGGATATTTACTAACTTATAATGAAAGAATACCTGAACTTGATCGTGAAGATGGAAATGAAAATGAAAGTAGTGGCAAGCAATAAAAGCCATTTTCCAGTTCAAGTTCTATTTATAACTCAAAACCAAGTTGAAAAACAAAGACTTGTTTATATCGTGTTTTATTGATCTTTAAAACAGTTTATGCAACCGAATTCAAGATGGCATTAGTTCACGCAAATTTCAGTGGCTTCCGATGAGGCCAACTGTTAATTCCTTAGAGGATACCATTAAACATAAATGCCACGAAATCAAATTTATGAATTGTTAATGGAGTATAAAGTATTTCTAGTTCTTTAACTCAGGAGAGTGAGATTATGAATTGTTCGCAAAGAGTTTATTGACGATTAATGGCTATAACTGATGCAATTTCAAGCCTTAGCTAGTATTCAAATCAACTTGTTTTATTATCTGTCTAGGGAAGAAATAGAGGCAAATCGGTGGCATTTTACGTATGTTAAAATGCCACAAAAATGGACAAACACGCTTTAAAGTTGTGCGGAAAATTTTTTTGTCGAATATTCGTCACGCCAAAAGTGCACATTTCTGTAAAATTAATTTATTGTACAAATGGCGATGGACAAGACGACATTTATACACCAGAATACTTTGAATTTGATAGAATTTAGTTTACACTATTCAGTAAATACTTTTTTCACGGTTAACGAAAGTAGGACTGAAATTTCAGTATTTATACAGAATTAGATTGTTTGATTATGTCACAGATTTTTTTTAAAAGAAGTTGTCTCCTAAATTCAACTATTTAAAAATCATACAGAATTACCATGTTTAGTCATTTAATCAGGACTGATAAAAGCTTCCTTGTCGGTCTAAATTTTCAACAATATCATTGGTCCTTTTCACATTCCCAGTATCAACCATCCAGCCAATCGTTATCAGACCTTGATGCTTTTACAGAACAATTGACTCCGGCTGTTTTCAGCATCGTTATATAATCCTAAATTTCAGTAAATGCAATCCTATGTAAATAGCGTCTTTTACTTTACACAGATTTATATCACACGCACCCACATTGTAATAAAAAGCCTGAAACCTATGTTCTTCTCTATAATTTCCACAATAATGGACACGCCATACTTACCAGACAGCAGAACTTCGGCTAGAAAAACACGTCATATGTCCGAACTGCTCACAAGTTTAAAGTTTTAATAAACCGTGAAATAAACATGACGAATGTTATAGAACTGAATACTGTCGACCTTTTTCTCTGTAATGAATGTGAAAATAGTGGGAGCAATATCAGCTTTAATCTAGGTGGTGTAACATGAGTCTTATTTCATATCAGCTTTAACTACCTCGTCAACTTACGAAAATATGTCGTGTGTGTGGATGCTATCTTCAACGGAAACATTAAAAAACAATTAGACAAGGAATAGAGTGTAGATTTGAAAAAAATTAATAAATCAACAAAATGAGGCAATAACATAATAAGTTCTACGTTTGCGTCCAGTGAAAATTATGCCACTTCAAAAAGATGATATTCAACAAATATGATTGACTAATTTATCTCCAAATTGTTGGTGTTATTTCATATTATTACAACTCTATAATTTGATTCGAATATTTTTTAATCGTTGACACTTTTCAATCTAAGGTCACATTATGAACGTTTGTGAATCATAAATTAAAAAGATATTTTCGAAAAATGCACTACTATTTGATATAATATATGCTAGTAATTTATCTCTGGATAAACAATCCTGAAAGCTATTTCAATTATTGCTTGCTTCGTCATTAGTAATTGTGCAGTAGGACTTGGTTTACGTTAAGCATGTGCACCAAATTTCAACAAAAGATTACCTGAACCTGAAAATTGCACACCCTTTTTCATGTAATGAAAATGAAAGTAGAGACACGAACACACAATAACAGTATATTTTTCAGGTCAAGTCAACTTCTGAGTTTACTTACAAAGAGAGGTTTGAAACAGCTGCACCATGTATAGTTTTTAACCAAACAAATACTTTTTTAATAAAACAAACGGGGTCAAAGGGCAGAATTGAGGACACTAAGAGCATTGTCGAGATATATACTTTCCTTAGTGACTGTAGCACTTAAAACTAGTTTCTTCCTTCTAGCCCTCGAATGACATTTTTATTGAGTGCACCAAAACACGAAGCGAAACTAATAAAGAATATTGAACAAACGAAAATATGCATGTATACAGGGGCGTCCGCAAGGGAGATGAAAGGGGGCGGAGCAAACAGGTAATAGTCAGATATTAACCTTTTCGGATATGCGCCAAAACATGTTTAGAGGTCAAATCTGGATTGAGAGAGGGGCCCTTTCCTTTGTCCTTATATGCGGAGCCATGCATGTATATAATTCAGTTTGTACACAATGAAGGACCGACCATTCGATGTTGGCAGAGGTGGGGGAAGACTGGCAGTTTCCTTCCAACCACAAGTTTTGTTTCACCTCAGAGATAATAAGACGGCTTTAATTGGCTCTTTTATCATTCAAATCAGAGGAAAATTAATTTGTCAAAGTCTTTGGGACGCAGGAAATACTTTTTCACAAAATCTCAGACCGATTTCGCCCCAACCCCTCACCCCAAATATTTTATCTACAAATATACGTTATGAATTTTTTCTTTAAAAGCCTGGTTTCATAATAAGGACGACAGCTCTATCATTTGTAAAACGTATACTGTACTTATTAAAATCTTCAGTCAGGAGTGGAGCGTGGTTGAAGATCTTACTTGTTTTATAAATATAACTAATAACCTTATTATTCTATTTACTACTTGATTTGCACAAGTTTGTAAGAGTTACCTTTACCTGAATTAATACCAGAACTAATATTGTGAAGTGTAAATGTACCTGTGCACTATCAGTGACTGTGCTCATATATTAGCAATTAATCACTTCCTTATGGTATCATGGTAGCAATTGTTTTTTCCATAGACCTCAATGCTATTGTTTTGTGAAATAAATATACTTTCTATCCTACCTCAACATACATGTCACCCATTGTTACAGAGATCAATGTTAGTTTGTCAATTTGCAAGGGCAAAATCAGGTACTCCATTGCATTTAAGAGAGATAACTAGACAGGGTAAGAGTTATCTAGTTACACCAGACACATTTTCAATCATGTGTACC